>CM060411.1:36158451-36538335 GCA_030545235.1 Helianthus tuberosus | reverse complement strand
ATGAAGCAAGGCTGGAATTTGATTACAGGGCTTGAAAGGCGCTTCACGTCATGGAGATCCCCTGATGATCCTGCTTTCGGTGAGTTTTCTTTTTGGATTGATACTAGAGGTTACCCTCAGCTGATCCTAACGAAAGGCAGGGAAATAAAGTTCAGGGTAGGTCCATGGAACGGACTCAGGTTTTCCGGAATGTCTAATGTGAGATCCAACTCTTTGTACAACTTTACTTTTGTTGTTAATCAGAGAGAAATTTATTACCAATATAATCCAATAGATACTTCAGTCATTACGAGGCTGGTGTTACAACCAAGTGGTCGTATAGAGCGTTTGCTATGGATTGATAGCAAACAAGAATGGAGCCTTTATATGGCGGCTGAAATCGATCACTGCAATCAATACGCGCTATGTGGGTCATTCGGGAGGTGCAGCATTGACAAGTCACCAGTTTGTGAATGTTTGGAGGGGTTTGAGCCCACATCTCCTGATCAGTGGAGGGATACAGATTGGTCACAAGGGGTGTCAACATAGTATCCCTTTGGATTGTAACCCAGGGGAAGGGTTCAACAAATATTTAAATCTGAAGTTACCGGACACTCGGGGGTCATGGTATAACCATACCCTGATCCTTGTAGAGTGTGAGCAGATGTGTAAAAGCAATTGTTCGTGTACTGCTTACGCAAATTCGAACATATCAGGAAGTGGGAGTGGTTGCTTCCTATGGTTTGGTGGACTAATTGATATCAGAACGATTGCTGACGATGGAGACACTATTTATATACGATTGTCAGCATCGGAGTTAGGTACTTCAAAAAGAAAATAGTTATATGTTCATTACTTGCATCATAGTTAATTATCTTAGCTTAAGACATTATGTTTTGACACAGAGTCCATAGAAGACAGTAATAGCTCAAGTCAAGGGAGAAGACCGATACGAATTATAGTCCCCATGGCATCTGTCGTTTTGGTCATACTAATTTCAATATACTTATTTTATCGTTTTAATAGGAAGAAGCAACAACAGAAAGGTATGAATTTTGAATACTAATTACTAAATATTTCTCTACTATGAATAGGTCGGCTCAGGTTATATTTTATGTTTAACGCAACAAAAGAAACCATTATATCAGATTCAAAATGTATTTTGACTTGCATAATACATACAAAATCATATTAGTAAAATAAATCATTATGTAAATACAGAAATCATGAACTACATAAATGATTTGATGTTTGGAAAAAAAAAACGTGTTTTAATCAACCAATCTGGCCTTGTCGTCATAAAAAACAATCGTAAACCAGCCACCATATGTTGCCACATATATGTACCAGTGTTACTAGTTCATACTTCATTCTATAGAAGTTGTGCTTATCCACTTCACAGGGACATCCAGTAACAAGTTTAGACATGATCCTGAAAATGAAAGTGGTGATGAAGATCTAGAGCTACCGTTATTTGGCTTGTCTACCATACTTAAAGCTACTAACAACTTTTCAACGAACAACAAACTTGGTGAGGGCGGTTTTGGACCTGTTTACAAGGTATTATATCACTCCATGACCTTCTATAAAGTGAAGGTGGTGTTCATGTGCTACTATAGAATGATTCTTAGCAAAAAAAAAAAAAAAAAAAAAAAAAAAGCATGTAATAGAAGGTTATGTTTCAGGGTGTACTTGAAGACGGGAAAGAAATAGCAGTGAAGCAGCTAGCAAAAACATCAACTCAAGGACTTCATGAGTTCAAGAATGAAGTCATCTCGATATCGAAACTACAGCATCGCAATCTTGTAAAGTTCTTAGGCTGCTGCATAGAAGGAGACGAAGTAATGCTGATTTATCAATACATGCCAAACAAAGGCCTTGATTCCTTCATATTCGGTAAATGATATAATAATAAAAACGACATAGAAAAATATCAAATCAAGAAGAGCAAAAACTAAAATTCAAACCATTTATAGATAAAACCCAAAGGGGACTCCTTGATTGGCCTGCACGTTACCACATTATCATTGGAGTTGCTCGTGGACTTCTTTATCTTCATCAGGATTCTCGGCTCAGAATCATACATAGAGATCTCAAAGTTAGCAATATTTTGCTTGACAAAGACATGAACCCAAAGATATCAGACTTTGGCACGGCTAGAACTTTTGGTGGAAATCAGATAGAAGCAAAGACAAACAGAGTGGTTGGGACATAGTAAGATTCATCAAATCCTGAACTCAATCTAATTCATTTAGCTAATCTCTTATATTTTCTTGATTCCTCATAGTGGCTACATGGCACCAGAGTATGCTGGAGGTGGTGTCTTTTCGATAAAATCAGATGTATTTAGCTTTGGTGTGTTAGTACTGGAAATTGTGAGCGGGGAGAAAAACAGAGGTTTCGTCCACAAAGAACATTGCAATAACCTTGTTGGACATGTAAGTTTGGGCATGTTAATTTTCAAAGTGAAAACTGAAATGAAAGGGTATAAAGCTTTTAAAAACAGCTAAATATAATACATGTGTTCTTTGTTCTTGACAGGCATGGGTACTCCATAATGAAAACAGATCCTTGGAGTTAGTTGCTAAGTGCGTAGGTGAATCAATCAATGTGTCTCAGGTTTTACGATCCATCCATGTTTCTTTGTTATGTGTTCAACGTTGCCCAGAAGATAGACCGACTATGACTTCTGTGATCGTGATGTTGGGGAGTGAGGGTCCATTACCTTCACCCAAAGAACCAGGATTTTACGTTGGAAAAACTATACAAGAGAATACACAATCTTCAAGGTCACGTGAAACAAGTTCTAACAATGAACTAAGCATTACAGTGTTGAATGGTAGATAAAATGAAAGCTGCATGTATTAAACATTTCAGATTCATGATATGTTAATCAAGGACTAAAATCAACATGACTTGTATCATCGTACATGAAAAGAATGTGAACTTTCTATTTATGTTGCCATGCACATATTAAATTGCGATATTTGCAGGGACTAAAAGGGTGGTACGGTAATTCTCAAGGGGCAGTTTGGAGGAGAATTGAAAAGATAAATTAAAATTAGTTTTATGTTTATCAGTTAGTTTGAATTATCTGTTTAAGTTTTAAGTATTTGAGTCAAGGTAGGATTATAATATCTCTAGTATTTAAACAGGTCGTAGGTTTAATTTTATGTATGTAATTTTCTGATTGAAGTCTTTTATTAATTAATAAAAAAAGAGTCGCTCGTGTTGAAGCAAGTTTTCTGCGTTCGTATTTTCTGTTCGTGGTTCGGGTAGACAGAGTTCTGGTTCTGTAGGGTTGTGTGTCAATCTTGTGCAGAGTTTGATCAAACTGTGTGTTTGTTCTGATTTCACGTGTGAACCTAATCAACAAGGTTGTACAAGTGGTATCAGAGCATCGGGTGCTTTGATTCGGCAAACAAGAAGTGACCAAGAACAGTAAACGATCAGCCATGGCGGAGTTTCATCTTGTTGGTGGTGTGAAGAAACTAAATAACACAAACTACAACACCTGGTCTACCTGTATGAGTTCGTATCTACAAGGCCAGGATTTATGGGAAGTTGTACAAGGTGCAGACACCGTTCAACTGAGGAACGATGTTAATGATGCAATCAACAAGTGGAAGATAAAAACAGGGAAAGCCATATTCGTTTTGAAGGCTACGATCGAGGAGGAATTCCTGGATCATATTCGGGATTTGGCGGCCCCGAAGGAAGCCTGGGATGTTCTCGCAGCCTTGTTCTCTAAGAAAAACGACGCGAAGCTTCAACTGTTGGAAAACGAGTTACTATCAATCACACAAAAGATTCTTACTGTATCACAATACTTTCACAAAGTTAAAACTTTATCTAGGGAGATTGGGGAATTAGATCCCCAAGCACGTATTGGTGAAGCGAGAATGAAGCGTATCCTGATCTTTGGGTTGAAACCAGAATATAGAACGTTTGTTGCAACCATTCAAGGGTGGCCTACACAACCCTCTCTGGTGGAATTCAAGAATTTTATTAGATTTATAAACATAATACTTATTATTATTTGTATTAAAGTTAGGATTTACTAGATATATGTGTGTATGATGAAACGATATGTTCGAACGGTTATGACGGTTGGCTGAGGTCGCTTAAAGTGACGGTTATTCCCGCCAATCTTAACCACCAGCATAATCGCTATATTATAGGTATATATCTGGGTTACCGGAAATTCTTGCCGGGTACCAAGACATTCATAACTTCCGTTATTGTCTGTCCATTTTATTCGCTTCCCTGTCAAATATCAGGCCTGCAAATTCCACTAACAATCACAAGTGTCTCATGAAACCTTCAAAACCCCACCATAATGATGATGAAGATCATCGGCTTCCGCTAACAAGTGGTATCAGAGCCGGTTATATAAGTGATGATGATTTAAAGCCGCCGTCAACCATGATGCCATGTATGCACTGCACTGAAGAAAAACATGAACGAAAATGGATGCAGCGATGTTGCTATTACTGCAACAGACTAGGCCACAAAATTTCTGCATGCCAAGAGAAGGAGAAGGATGAAGAAAGTCAGTTATTACGTCTAGCGGTCAATACAGGAACACAAAAACGTCTAGATGAAGAGATCAATCAACAAAACAATCAGAGACAAGAATATATGGTGATCGGAACTGACGGTGGATACTGGTCGGATATATGGTACGTTAGTAAAACTTACAATCATCATTTCTCTGGCAATATAGACATGTTTAAACGTATGAAAAATATGTCATGTGTTGAAACGGAGACTGGAGAAAACATTTTTTTCTTTATTAGAGGAATCGGTGTGGTTGATGTTATAACAGGGTCCAAAAAGATTCGAGTACAAAGTGTGTTCTACACACCGGACATCATAGAAATGTCTTGAGTCTCGATCAATTAATGATTCAGGGATTTACAGTGAAATTTATGGGGGATGTATGTAAATTATTCCCAACATTTAGTGTTCCTGTATACAATAAAAAGAATGGACATACCGGTTTGACGAAAGAAGAAGAGATCGGAGAATTAGAAAAGCAGTATGTGATTAGTAAGAATTCCGATCATGAGAAATTCAAAACAGAGTTTCTAAATGAATACTTCGAAAATTTGAATATCTCTGCAAATGAACCAGACTGGAACATTCTGATTTTACGAGCAATGTCCTTTAAGGACTTTCAAGACTGCAAGGCTTTACTAAACATGCTTGAAGATGAAGACTATGTCATCAAGTATAAATATTATCTTGAAACTACATTCAACAACATGATAGAATGGTTTCTTAAAGAAAAACTGGAAATTCACTCAAGACTGTTGCCTGCATATGCAACAAACAATCGGAAAGTGGGATTATTAGACCTGTATATGGCGGTGAAGAGGGAAGGTGGTCACCGGCGAATTACTGAAAACAGTATGTGGGCGATGATAGCGAAGGATACAGGTTTCGAATATGAAGATGGTGAATACATGCGTCTGATATACGCTATGTACGTAGACGTACTTGTATATTATTACAAGTTCAAAACAACTCAGGAAAGGGCAATCGGAAAAGAGGAAGAGAAGACTGTGGATCCCAGGCAGAGCATGAGCGAAGGCGATAAGGAGGTTATAACTGATGCAGGTCAAACGGAGACTGCTGGATGTTCAAGTAGTACCGGAGCAGTAGAAAAGGAAGTGAAACATTATGCATTATTTACAAATCAAGCAGGTAAAGTCAGCGGGTTTCAAGAGCAGTCGGAAGCAATTCAAGATGTAGCTGAAGATCACTATGCATTCTATGGTGGCAGTGATTGGCATGGACTCAAGAAATTACAACAAAGGAAGAAATTCGATTTCTCAAGGGCAAAGAAAGCTGTAAACGAAGCAAATTACAGCGTTATCAAGAACTCCCGTAAACCTAATTATGTTTAGGGGAGAGTATTAGATTTATAAACATAATACTTATTATTATTTGTATTAAACTTAGGATTTACTAGATATATGTGTGTATGATGAAACGATATGTTCGAACGGTTATGACGGTTGGCTAAGGTCGCTTAAAGTGACGGTTATTCCCGCCAATCTTAACCACCAGCATAACCGCTATATTATAGGTATATATGTGGGTTACCGGCAATTCTTGCCGGGTACCAGGACATTCATAACTTCCGTTATTGTCTGTCCATTTTATTCGCTTCCCTGTCAAATATCATGCCTGCAAATTCCACTAACAATCACAAGTGTCTCATGAAACCTTCAAAACCCCACCATAATGATGATGAAGATCATCGGCTTCCGCTAACTGTTGGCGGAAGCCGTTATCTTCGCCTTCATCATAATCGTTCTTGTACTTGTGTTTGTACAGAGAACAGAAAATAGAATGGATATTATTAAAATATCTTGGTAACCAGAAATGTTTTTCGGTTAATACATATATATACCTATGAGAATGACGGTTGTAGGAATTGGCGGGAATAACCGCTATATGAAACGGTGCCACCAATTCGTCATCTCGGTTCGATAATTAATTACGTAATAAACTAAAAACATCCTAAAATACATAATAAACATACATAATTAAGTTTATAATCTAACATACTCCCCTAAACTTAATTATGTTTAGAAGCAAGTATGAGGACACTCCGGGTCGTTTTGCCTGCATCTTCTTCATCTCTTCCCAGTCATTATCGGCAAATCGTCCTTCTGTTGTGTAAAATCCTTCTTCTGTCACTAAAGCCTTCCTTTCTTTGTCGCTAAAGTGTATCACTGAGTCTCTATTTCTTTTCTGTTGATGCATGAATACATTCTCTAAAACAGAGACTTGCAATTCATGATTGTTTTCTTCAGTTTCTTGTTCTCTAATTCTTGATTCATCTTCCTTCGAACGAACGTCTTCTTCGTCATCCGCACGTGTTGCGAATTTCATACTTGGTATTTCATCTTTTCCCCGTATGGTACTCTTGAATGGTTTCCCGTCTGCGTGAATACTACGGCCCATACCATAGCCGTCTTCAACCCTTTCCGATCTTCGTCTTTCATTCACTTCATCGGAACAACGTTTGCATAGCATCGTTTCTTGCTTCATTCTTGCAAACATTCGTGATCGCGGAGTCGTGCGATCGGGATTGGATTCTTGTCCGTCTTCATATCCCCTGTTTTCCTTCTTCATCCGGATGTGCCCGGAATCGTATAACATCGATCGTTCTTCATCGATTTCCCACCATGGCTCTGATACCACTATGTTGGCGGAAGCCGTTATCTTCGCCTTCATCATAATCGTTCTTGTACTTGTGTTTGTACAGAGAACAGAAAATAGAATGGATATTATTGAAATATCTTGGTAACCAGAAATGTTTGTCGGTTAATACATGTATATACCTATGAGAATGACGGTTGTAGGAATTGGCGGGAATAACCGCTATATGAAACGGTGCCACCAATTCGTCATCTCGGTTCGATAATTAATTACGTAATAAACTAAAAACATCCTAAAATACATAATAAACATACATAATTAAGTTTATAATCTAACAAATTTACATGCAACACAAGAAGCCTTAGTCACCCAGATGGCTGAAGTCAATACTGAAGATTCAATAAAGAAGGAGGACACGGCTATGTATGCTGACCGAGGCAAGGGAAAATTTCGAAAGGGACCAGGACAAAGACGCTTCAATGATCAGAACAAAAAGAATGAAAAAGGTCGAGATCGTGAAGGCACCAAAGAAGTAAGTGACAAGAAAGATCGATATCAAGGTAAAAAGTTTCCCTACAAGTGTTATGGGTGTGGTAAAGAGGGACGTATGGCGAGAAATTATCCGGAAAAGAAAGACGAAGAAGGTAACGCCGCTGCTACATCCGAAGAAGAACCATGGGATGTTGAAGCTCACTAGGCACGAGACGAACCCGTGTATGCCTTAACAGCTACAACTGAGAAACAAGGTACTTATGTTGATGACTGGATTTTTGATTCTAGATGTTCTAATCATATGACCGGAGATAAAAGAAAACTTAAAAATCCAAAGAAGTACGAAGGAAGTCGAGTTGTAGTAATTGCTAACAACTCAAGGCATAATATTGCTCACATTGGTGAAGTCCAGATTGAGGATAATGAACCTAGGTTCAGTCTCGAAAATGTCTACCATGTGCCTAGTATGAAGAAAAACCTACTTTCTGTACCCCAAATAACCGAAGCTGGAAGGTATGTCTTGTTCGGACCTAACGATGTGCAGGTATTTGATGAATTTGAAACAAAGTCTAAACCGGTGTTGTGTGGGAAGAAGAATGAATCTGTTTATGTGTTATCAGCGGGGATAGCTTATGTGGACAAGACTAAATCAAACCAAGGGTTTGATATATGGCACCAACGACTCGGGCATGTGGGGTATTATCGACTAGAACTAATAGTTAAACGAAATTTAGTTGATGGAATCCCATATGTTGAAGTTAAGAAAAACATAGTTTGTGCTGGTTGTCAGTATGGCAAGGCTCATCAATTACCATACGAGAGCTCAAATTATCATGCAACCTTTCAACGGTCATGTTTTGTGGGCTGGTTGGTGACAGATTTATTGTCACTAGGTCTATCCATAATGAATAATGAGTATGAATGGCGGAAAATAAAACAAAGTTCCCTGAAAGAAAATATTGCTCAAGTATTGAATAGTAATCATACTCCACAAAATTTGACGTTTACTTTCTTGAATTACCTACAATGGGGGTTTTTTTTTTAATTATTTCTTGATATGTTAATGTAGGAAATGACAATGTCCAAGATTAAGTCGATCTTTGG
Source organism: Helianthus tuberosus (assembly GCA_030545235.1). Classification (NCBI taxonomy): domain Eukaryota; kingdom Viridiplantae; phylum Streptophyta; class Magnoliopsida; order Asterales; family Asteraceae; genus Helianthus; species Helianthus tuberosus. The sequence continues at coordinate 36,529,584 of CM060411.1, read as the reverse complement.
CTTCCTTACACTTTATGCATCAATACTTCGTACCCATGCTGCAGACACCATATCTGCAAACCAAATCCTTAGATATAACCAAACCATCACTTCACCACAAGAAACCTTCGAACTTGGTTTCTTTAGCCCCCGTAACTCCACAAACCATTATGTTGGAATTTGGTACAAGAAAATATCCACCGGAACCATTGTATGGGTAGCCAACAGGAACACACCACTCACTGATACATCAGGTGAGCTGACACTCACCCTTCAGGGAGTTTTAATTCTCCGGGATGCCACCAATGGTAATGTAGTATGGTCGTCAACAAACTCATCAACGACGTCAGTGAAAAATCCAATTGGTCAGCTTCTAGATACAGGCAACTTTATAGTTCACGAGGAAGGTGAGGGCATCAATCAAGAAGATCCTGTATGGCAAAGTTTCGACTTTATAACAGATACTTTACTTCCTGGAATGAAGCAAGGCTGGAATTTGATTACAGGGCTTGAAAGGCGCTTCACGTCATGGAGATCCCCTGATGATCCTGCTTTCGGTGAGTTTTCTTTTTGGATTGATACTAGAGGTTACCCTCAGCTGATCCTAACGAAAGGCAGGGAAATAAAGTTCAGGGTAGGTCCATGGAACGGACTCAGGTTTTCCGGAATGTCTAATGTGAGATCCAACTCTTTGTACAACTTTACTTTTGTTGTTAATCAGAGAGAAATTTATTACCAATATAATCCAATAGATACTTCAGTCATTACGAGGCTGGTGTTACAACCAAGTGGTCGTATAGAGCGTTTGCTATGGATTGATAGCAAACAAGAATGGAGCCTTTATATGGCGGCTGAAATCGATCACTGCAATCAATACGCGCTATGTGGGTCATTCGGGAGGTGCAGCATTGACAAGTCACCAGTTTGTGAATGTTTGGAGGGGTTTGAGCCCACATCTCCTGATCAGTGGAGGGATACAGATTGGTCACAAGGGTGTCAACATAGTATCCCTTTGGATTGTAACCCAGGGGAAGGGTTCAACAAATATTTAAATCTGAAGTTACCGGACACTCGGGGGTCATGGTATAACCATACCCTGATCCTTGTAGAGTGTGAGCAGATGTGTAAAAGCAATTGTTCGTGTACTGCTTACGCAAATTCGAACATATCAGGAAGTGGGAGTGGTTGCTTCCTATGGTTTGGTGGACTAATTGATATCAGAACGATTGCTGACGATGGAGACACTATTTATATACGATTGTCAGCATCGGAGTTAGGTACTTCAAAAAGAAAATAGTTATATGTTCATTACTTGCATCATAGTTAATTATCTTTAGCTTAAGACATTATGTTTTGACACAGAGTCCATAGAAGACAGTAATAGCTCAAGTCAAGGGAGAAGACCGATACGAATTATAGTCCCCATGGCATCTGTCGTTTTGGTCATACTAATTTCAATATACTTATTTTATCGTTTTAATAGGAAGAAGCAACAACAGAAAGGTATGAATTTTGAATACTAATTACTAAATATTTCTCTACTATGAATAGGTCGGCTCAGGTTATATTTTATGTTTAACGCAACAAAAGAAACCATTATATCAGATTCAAAATGTATTTTGACTTGCATAATACATACAAAATCATATTAGTAAAATAAATCATTATGTAAATACAGAAATCATGAACTACATAAATGATTTGATGTTTGGAAAAAAAAAAACGTGTTTTAATCAACCAATCTGGCCTTGTCGTCATAAAAAACAATCGTAAACCAGCCACCATATGTTGCCACATATATGTACCAGTGTTACTAGTTCATACTTCATTCTATAGAAGTTGTGCTTATCCACTTCACAGGGACATCCAGTAACAAGTTTAGACATGATCCTGAAAATGAAAGTGGTGATGAAGATCTAGAGCTACCGTTATTTGGCTTGTCTACCATACTTAAAGCTACTAACAACTTTTCAACGAACAACAAACTTGGTGAGGGCGGTTTTGGACCTGTTTACAAGGTATTATATCACTCCATGACCTTCTATAAAGTGAAGGTGGTGTTCATGTGCTACTATAGAATGATTCTTAGCAAAAAAAAAAAAAAAAAAAAAAAAAAAGCATGTAATAGAACGTTATGTTTCAGGGTGTACTTGAAGACGGGAAAGAAATAGCAGTGAAGCAGCTAGCAAAAACATCAACTCAAGGACTTCATGAGTTCAAGAATGAAGTCATCTCGATATCGAAACTACAGCATCGCAATCTTGTAAAGTTCTTAGGCTGCTGCATAGAAGGAGACGAAGTAATGCTGATTTATCAATACATGCCAAACAAAGGCCTTGATTCCTTCATATTCGGTAAATGATATAATAATAAAAACGACATAGAAAAATATCAAATCAAGAAGAGCAAAAACTAAAATTCAAACCATTTATAGATAAAACCCAAAGGGGACTCCTTGATTGGCCTGCACGTTACCACATTATCATTGGAGTTGCTCGTGGACTTCTTTATCTTCATCAGGATTCTCGGCTCAGAATCATACATAGAGATCTCAAAGTTAGCAATATTTTGCTTGACAAAGACATGAACCCAAAGATATCAGACTTTGGCACGGCTAGAACTTTTGGTGGAAATCAGATAGAAGCAAAGACAAACAGAGTGGTTGGGACATAGTAAGATTCATCAAATCCTGAACTCAATCTAATTCATTTAGCTAATCTCTTATATTTTCTTGATTCCTCATAGTGGCTACATGGCACCAGAGTATGCTGGAGGTGGTGTCTTTTCGATAAAATCAGATGTATTTAGCTTTGGTGTGTTAGTACTGGAAATTGTGAGCGGGGAGAAAAACAGAGGTTTCGTCCACAAAGAACATTGCAATAACCTTGTTGGACATGTAAGTTTGGGCATGTTAATTTTCAAAGTGAAAACTGAAATGAAAGGGTATAAAGCTTTTAAAAACAGCTAAATATAATACATGTGTTCTTTGTTCTTGACAGGCATGGGTACTCCATAATGAAAACAGATCCTTGGAGTTAGTTGCTAAGTGCGTAGGTGAATCAATCAATGTGTCTCAGGTTTTACGATCCATCCATGTTTCTTTGTTATGTGTTCAACGTTGCCCAGAAGATAGACCGACTATGACTTCTGTGATCGTGATGTTGGGGAGTGAGGGTCCATTACCTTCACCCAAAGAACCAGGATTTTACGTTGGAAAAACTATACAAGAGAATACACAATCTTCAAGGTCACGTGAAACAAGTTCTAACAATGAACTAAGCATTACAGTGTTGAATGGTAGATAAAATGAAAGCTGCATGTATTAAACATTTCAGATTCATGATATGTTAATCAAGGACTAAAATCAACATGACTTGTATCATCGTACATGAAAAGAATGTGAACTTTCTATTTATGTTGCCATGCACATATTAAATTGCGATATTTGCAGGGACTAAAAGGGTGGTACGGTAATTCTCAAGGGGCAGTTTGGAGGAGAATTGAAAAGATAAATTAAAATTAGTTTTATGTTTATCAGTTAGTTTGAATTATCTGTTTAAGTTTTAAGTATTTGAGTCAAGGTAGGATTATAATATCTCTAGTATTTAAACAGGTCGTAGGTTTAATTTTATGTATGTAATTTTCTGATTGAAGTCTTTTATTAATTAATAAAAAAAGAGTCGCTCGTGTTGAAGCAAGTTTTCTGCGTTCGTATTTTCTGTTCGTGGTTCGGGTAGACAGAGTTCTGGTTCTGTAGGGTTGTGTGTCAATCTTGTGCAGAGTTTGATCAAACTGTGTGTTTGTTCTGATTTCACGTGTGAACCTAATCAACAAGGTTGTACAAGTGGTATCAGAGCATCGGGTGCTTTGATTCGGCAAACAAGAAGTGACCAAGAACAGTAAACGATCAGCCATGGCGGAGTTTCATCTTGTTGGTGGTGTGAAGAAACTAAATAACACAAACTACAACACCTGGTCTACCTGTATGAGTTCGTATCTACAAGGCCAGGATTTATGGGAAGTTGTACAAGGTGCAGACACCGTTCAACTGAGGAACGATGTTAATGATGCAATCAACAAGTGGAAGATAAAAACAGGGAAAGCCATATTCGTTTTGAAGGCTACGATCGAGGAGGAATTCCTGGATCATATTCGGGATTTGGCGGCCCCGAAGGAAGCCTGGGATGTTCTCGCAGCCTTGTTCTCTAAGAAAAACGACGCGAAGCTTCAACTGTTGGAAAACGAGTTACTATCAATCACACAAAAGATTCTTACTGTATCACAATACTTTCACAAAGTTAAAACTTTATCTAGGGAGATTGGGGAATTAGATCCCCAAGCACGTATTGGTGAAGCGAGAATGAAGCGTATCCTGATCTTTGGGTTGAAACCAGAATATAGAACGTTTGTTGCAACCATTCAAGGGTGGCCTACACAACCCTCTCTGGTGGAATTCAAGAATTTTATTAGATTTATAAACATAATACTTATTATTATTTGTATTAAAGTTAGGATTTACTAGATATATGTGTGTATGATGAAACGATATGTTCGAACGGTTATGACGGTTGGCTGAGGTCGCTTAAAGTGACGGTTATTCCCGCCAATCTTAACCACCAGCATAATCGCTATATTATAGGTATATATCTGGGTTACCGGAAATTCTTGCCGGGTACCAAGACATTCATAACTTCCGTTATTGTCTGTCCATTTTATTCGCTTCCCTGTCAAATATCAGGCCTGCAAATTCCACTAACAATCACAAGTGTCTCATGAAACCTTCAAAACCCCACCATAATGATGATGAAGATCATCGGCTTCCGCTAACAAGTGGTATCAGAGCCGGTTATATAAGTGATGATGATTTAAAGCCGCCGTCAACCATGATGCCATGTATGCACTGCACTGAAGAAAAACATGAACGAAAATGGATGCAGCGATGTTGCTATTACTGCAACAGACCAGGCCACAAAATTTCTGCATGCCAAGAGAAGGAGAAGGATGAAGAAAGTCAGTTATTACGTCTAGCGGTCAATACAGGAACACAAAAACGTCTAGATGAAGAGATCAATCAACAAAACAATCAGAGACAAGAATATATGGTGATCGGAACTGACGGTGGATACTGGTCGGATATATGGTACGTTAGTAAAACTTACAATCATCATTTCTCTGGCAATATAGACATGTTTAAACGTATGAAAAATATGTCATGTGTTGAAACGGAGACTGGAGAAAACATTTTTTTCTTTATTAGAGGAATCGGTGTGGTTGATGTTATAACAGGGTCCAAAAAGATTCGAGTACAAAGTGTGTTCTACACACCGGACATCATAGAAATGTCTTGAGTCTCGATCAATTAATGATTCAGGGATTTACAGTGAAATTTATGGGGGATGTATGTAAATTATTCCCAACATTTAGTGTTCCTGTATACAATAAAAAGAATGGACATACCCGTTTGACGAAAGAAGAAGAGATCGGAGAATTAGAAAAGCAGTATGTGATTAGTAAGAATTCCGATCATGAGAAATTCAAAACAGAGTTTCTAAATGAATACTTCGAAAATTTGAATATCTCTGCAAATGAACCAGACTGGAACATTCTGATTTTACGAGCAATGTCCTTTAAGGACTTTCAAGACTGCAAGGCTTTACTAAACATGCTTGAAGATGAAGACTATGTCATCAAGTATAAATATTATCTTGAAACTACATTCAACAACATGATAGAATGGTTTCTTAAAGAAAAACTGGAAATTCACTCAAGACTGTTGCCTGCATATGCAACAAACAATCGGAAAGTGGGATTATTAGACCTGTATATGGCGGTGAAGAGGGAAGGTGGTCACCGGCGAATTACTGAAAACAGTATGTGGGCGATGATAGCGAAGGATACAGGTTTCGAATATGAAGATGGTGAATACATGCGTCTGATATACGCTATGTACGTAGACGTACTTGTATATTATTACAAGTTCAAAACAACTCAGGAAAGGGCAATCGGAAAAGAGGAAGAGAAGACTGTGGATCCCAGGCAGAGCATGAGCGAAGGCGATAAGGAGGTTATAACTGATGCAGGTCAAACGGAGACTGCTGGATGTTCAAGTAGTACCGGAGCAGTAGAAAAGGAAGTGAAACATTATGCATTATTTACAAATCAAGCAGGTAAAGTCAGCGGGTTTCAAGAGCAGTCGGAAGCAATTCAAGATGTAGCTGAAGATCACTATGCATTCTATGGTGGCAGTGATTGGCATGGACTCAAGAAATTACAACAAAGGAAGAAATTCGATTTCTCAAGGGCAAAGAAAGCTGTAAACGAAGCAAATTACAGCGTTATCAAGAACTCCCGTAAACCTAATTATGTTTAGGGGAGAGTATTAGATTTATAAACATAATACTTATTATTATTTGTATTAAACTTAGGATTTACTAGATATATGTGTGTATGATGAAACGATATGTTCGAACGGTTATGACGGTTGGCTAAGGTCGCTTAAAGTGACGGTTATTCCCGCCAATCTTAACCACCAGCATAACCGCTATATTATAGGTATATATGTGGGTTACCGGCAATTCTTGCCGGGTACCAGGACATTCATAACTTCCGTTATTGTCTGTCCATTTTATTCGCTTCCCTGTCAAATATCATGCCTGCAAATTCCACTAACAATCACAAGTGTCTCATGAAACCTTCAAAACCCCACCATAATGATGATGAAGATCATCGGCTTCCGCTAACTGTTGGCGGAAGCCGTTATCTTCGCCTTCATCATAATCGTTCTTGTACTTGTGTTTGTACAGAGAACAGAAAATAGAATGGATATTATTAAAATATCTTGGTAACCAGAAATGTTTTTCGGTTAATACATATATATACCTATGAGAATGACGGTTGTAGGAATTGGCGGGAATAACCGCTATATGAAACGGTGCCACCAATTCGTCATCTCGGTTCGATAATTAATTACGTAATAAACTAAAAACATCCTAAAATACATAATAAACATACATAATTAAGTTTATAATCTAACATACTCCCCTAAACTTAATTATGTTTAGAAGCAAGTATGAGGACACTCCGGGTCGTTTTGCCTGCATCTTCTTCATCTCTTCCCAGTCATTATCGGCAAATCGTCCTTCTGTTGTGTAAAATCCTTCTTCTGTCACTAAAGCCTTCCTTTCTTTGTCGCTAAAGTGTATCACTGAGTCTCTATTTCTTTTCTGTTGATGCATGAATACATTCTCTAAAACAGAGACTTGCAATTCATGATTGTTTTCTTCAGTTTCTTGTTCTCTAATTCTTGATTCATCTTCCTTCGAACGAACGTCTTCTTCGTCATCCGCACGTGTTGCGAATTTCATACTTGGTATTTCATCTTTTCCCCGTATGGTACTCTTGAATGGTTTCCCGTCTGCGTGAATACTACGGCCCATACCATAGCCGTCTTCAACCCTTTCCGATCTTCGTCTTTCATTCACTTCATCGGAACAACGTTTGCATAGCATCGTTTCTTGCTTCATTCTTGCAAACATTCGTGATCGCGGAGTCGTGCGATCGGGATTGGATTCTTGTCCGTCTTCATATCCCCTGTTTTCCTTCTTCATCCGGATGTGCCCGGAATCGTATAACATCGATCGTTCTTCATCGATTTCCCACCATGGCTCTGATACCACTATGTTGGCGGAAGCCGTTATCTTCGCCTTCATCATAATCGTTCTTGTACTTGTGTTTGTACAGAGAACAGAAAATAGAATGGATATTATTGAAATATCTTGGTAACCAGAAATGTTTGTCGGTTAATACATGTATATACCTATGAGAATGACGGTTGTAGGAATTGGCGGGAATAACCGCTATATGAAACGGTGCCACCAATTCGTCATCTCGGTTCGATAATTAATTACGTAATAAACTAAAAACATCCTAAAATACATAATAAACATACATAATTAAGTTTATAATCTAACAAATTTACATGCAACACAAGAAGCCTTAGTCACCCAGATGGCTGAAGTCAATACTGAAGATTCAATAAAGAAGGAGGACACGGCTATGTATGCTGACCGAGGCAAGGGAAAATTTCGAAAGGGACCAGGACAAAGACGCTTCAATGATCAGAACAAAAAGAATGAAAAAGGTCGAGATCGTGAAGGCACCAAAGAAGTAAGTGACAAGAAAGATCGATATCAAGGTAAAAAGTTTCCCTACAAGTGTTATGGGTGTGGTAAAGAGGGACGTATGGCGAGAAATTATCCGGAAAAGAAAGACGAAGAAGGTAACGCCGCTGCTACATCCGAAGAAGAACCATGGGATGTTGAAGCTCACTAGGCACGAGACGAACCCGTGTATGCCTTAACAGCTACAACTGAGAAACAAGGTACTTATGTTGATGACTAGATTTTTGATTCTAGATGTTCTAATCATATGACCGGAGATAAAAGAAAACTTAAAAATCCAAAGAAGTACGAAGGAAGTCGAGTTGTAGTAATTGCTAACAACTCAAGGCATAATATTGCTCACATTGGTGAAGTCCAGATTGAGGATAATGAACCTAGGTTCAGTCTCGAAAATGTCTACCATGTGCCTAGTATGAAGAAAAACCTACTTTCTGTACCCCAAATAACCGAAGCTGGAAGGTATGTCTTGTTCGGACCTAACGATGTGCAGGTATTTGATGAATTTGAAACAAAGTCTAAACCGGTGTTGTGTGGGAAGAAGAATGAATCTGTTTATGTGTTATCAGCGGGGATAGCTTATGTGGACAAGACTAAATCAAACCAAGGGTTTGATATATGGCACCAACGACTCGGGCATGTGGGGTATTATCGACTAGAACTAATAGTTAAACGAAATTTAGTTGATGGAATCCCATATGTTGAAGTTAAGAAAAACATAGTTTGTGCTGGTTGTCAGTATGGCAAGGCTCATCAATTACCATACGAGAGCTCAAATTATCATGCAACCTTTCAACGGTCATGTTTTGTGGGCTGGTTGGTGACAGATTTATTGTCACTAGGTCTATCCATAATGAATAATGAGTATGAATGGCGGAAAATAAAACAAAGTTCCCTGAAAGAAAATATTGCTCAAGTATTGAATAGTAATCATACTCCACAAAATTTGACGTTTACTTTCTTGAATTACCTACAATGGGGGTTTTTTTTTTAATTATTTCTTGATATGTTAATGTAGGAAATGACAATGTCCAAGATTAAGTCGATCTTTGGCTTCCTTACACTTTATGCATCAATACTTCGTACCCATGCTGCAGACACCATATCTGCAAACCAAATCCTTAGATATAACCAAACCATCACTTCACCACAAGAAACCTTCGAACTTGGTTTCTTTAGCCCCCGTAACTCCACAAACCATTATGTTGGAATTTGGTACAAGAAAATATCCACCGGAACCATTGTATGGGTAGCCAACAGGAACACACCACTCACTGATACATCAGGTGAGCTGACACTCACCCTTCAGGGAGTTTTAATTCTCCGGGATGCCACCAATGGTAATGTAGTATGGTCGTCAACAAACTCATCAACGACGTCAGTGAAAAATCCAATTGGTCAGCTTCTAGATACAGGCAACTTTATAGTTCACGAGGAAGGTGAGGGCATCAATCAAGAAGATCCTGTATGGCAAAGTTTCGACTTTATAACAGATACTTTACTTCCTGGAATGAAGCAAGGCTGGAATTTGATTACAGGGCTTGAAAGGCGCTTCACGTCATGGAGATCCCCTGATGATCCTGCTTTCGGTGAGTTTTCTTTTTGGATTGATACTAGAGGTTACCCTCAGCTGATCCTAACGAAAGGCAGGGAAATAAAGTTCAGGGTAGGTCCATGGAACGGACTCAGGTTTTCCGGAATGTCTAATGTGAGATCCAACTCTTTGTACAACTTTACTTTTGTTGTTAATCAGAGAGAAATTTATTACCAATATAATCCAATAGATACTTCAGTCATTACGAGGCTGGTGTTACAACCAAGTGGTCGTATAGAGCGTTTGCTATGGATTGATAGCAAACAAGAATGGAGCCTTTATATGGCGGCTGAAATCGATCACTGCAATCAATACGCGCTATGTGGGTCATTCGGGAGGTGCAGCATTGACAAGTCACCAGTTTGTGAATGTTTGGAGGGGTTTGAGCCCACATCTCCTGATCAGTGGAGGGATACAGATTGGTCACAAGGGTGTCAACATAGTATCCCTTTGGATTGTAACCCAGGGGAAGGGTTCAACAAATATTTAAATCTGAAGTTACCGGACACTCGGGGGTCATGGTATAACCATACCCTGATCCTTGTAGAGTGTGAGCAGATGTGTAAAAGCAATTGTTCGTGTACTGCTTACGCAAATTCGAACATATCAGGAAGTGGGAGTGGTTGCTTCCTATGGTTTGGTGGACTAATTGATATCAGAACGATTGCTGACGATGGAGACACTATTTATATACGATTGTCAGCATCGGAGTTAGGTACTTCAAAAAGAAAATAGTTATATGTTCATTACTTGCATCATAGTTAATTATCTTTAGCTTAAGACATTATGTTTTGACACAGAGTCCATAGAAGACAGTAATAGCTCAAGTCAAGGGAGAAGACCGATACGAATTATAGTCCCCATGGCATCTGTCGTTTTGGTCATACTAATTTCAATATACTTATTTTATCGTTTTAATAGGAAGAAGCAACAACAGAAAGGTATGAATTTTGAATACTAATTACTAAATATTTCTCTACTATGAATAGGTCGGCTCAGGTTATATTTTATGTTTAACGCAACAAAAGAAACCATTATATCAGATTCAAAATGTATTTTGACTTGCATAATACATACAAAATCATATTAGTAAAATAAATCATTATGTAAATACAGAAATCATGAACTACATAAATGATTTGATGTTTGGAAAAAAAAAACGTGTTTTAATCAACCAATCTGGCCTTGTCGTCATAAAAAACAATCGTAAACCAGCCACCATATGTTGCCACATATATGTACCAGTGTTACTAGTTCATACTTCATTCTATAGAAGTTGTGCTTATCCACTTCACAGGGACATCCAGTAACAAGTTTAGACATGATCCTGAAAATGAAAGTGGTGATGAAGATCTAGAGCTACCGTTATTTGGCTTGTCTACCATACTTAAAGCTACTAACAACTTTTCAACGAACAACAAACTTGGTGAGGGCGGTTTTGGACCTGTTTACAAGGTATTATATCACTCCATGACCTTCTATAAAGTGAAGGTGGTGTTCATGTGCTACTATAGAATGATTCTTAGCAAAAAAAAAAAAAAAAAAAAAAAAAAAGCATGTAATAGAAGGTTATGTTTCAGGGTGTACTTGAAGACGGGAAAGAAATAGCAGTGAAGCAGCTAGCAAAAACATCAACTCAAGGACTTCATGAGTTCAAGAATGAAGTCATCCCGATATTGAAACTACAGCATCGCAATCTTGTAAAGTTCTTAGGCTGCTGCATAGAAGGAGACGAAGTAATGCTGATTTATCAATACATGCCAAACAAAGGCCTTGATTCCTTCATATTCGGTAAATGATATAATAATAAAAACGACATAGAAAAATATCAAATCAAGAAGAGCAAAAACTAAAATTCAAACCATTTATAGATAAAACCCAAAGGGGACTCCTTGATTGGCCTGCACGTTACCACATTATCATTGGAGTTGCTCGTGGACTTCTTTATCTTCATCAGGATTCTCGGCTCAGAATCATACATAGAGATCTCAAAGTTAGCAATATTTTGCTTGACAAAGACATGAACCCAAAGATATCAGACTTTGGCACGGCTAGAACTTTTGGTGGAAATCAGATAGAAGCAAAGACAAACAGAGTGGTTGGGACATAGTAAGATTCATCAAATCCTGAACTCAATCTAATTCATTTAGCTAATCTCTTATATTTTCTTGATTCCTCATAGTGGCTACATGGCACCAGAGTATGCTGGAGGTGGTGTCTTTTCGATAAAATCAGATGTATATAGCTTTGGTGTGTTAGTACTGGAAATTGTGAGCGGGGAGAAAAACAGAGGTTTCGTCCACAAAGAACATTGCAATAACCTTGTTGGACATGTAAGTTTGGGCATGTTAATTTTCAAAGTGAAAACTGAAATGAAAGGGTATAAAGCTTTTAAAAACAGCTAAATATAATACATGTGTTCTTTGTTCTTGACAGGCATGGGTACTCCATAATGAAAACAGATCCTTGGAGTTAGTTGCTAAGTGCGTAGGTGAATCAATCAATGTGTCTCAGGTTTTACGATCCATCCATGTTTCTTTGTTATGTGTTCAACGTTGCCCAGAAGATAGACCGACTATGACTTCTGTGATCGTGATGTTGGGGAGTGAGGGTCCATTACCTTCACCCAAAGAACCAGGATTTTACGTTGGAAAAACTATACAAGAGAATACACAATCTTCAAGGTCACGTGAAACAAGTTCTAACAATGAACTAAGCATTACAGTGTTGAATGGTAGATAAAATGAAAGCTGCATGTATTAAACATTTCAGATTCATGATATGTTAATCAAGGACTAAAATCAACATGACTTGTATCATCGTACATGAAAAGAATGTGAACTTTCTATTTATGTTGCCATGCACATATTAAATTGCGATATTTGCAGGGACTAAAAGGGTGGTACGGTAATTCTCAAGGGGCAGTTTGGAGGAGAATTGAAAAGATAAATTAAAATTAGTTTTATGTTTATCAGTTAGTTTGAATTATCTGTTTAAGTTTTAAGTATTTGAGTCAAGGTAGGATTATAATATCTCTAGTATTTAAACAGGTCGTAGGTTTAATTTTATGTATGTAATTTTCTGATTGAAGTCTTTTATTAATTAATAAAAAAAGAGTCGCTCGTGTTGAAGCAAGTTTTCTGCGTTCGTATTTTCTGTTCGTGGTTCGGGTAGACAGAGTTCTGGTTCTGTAGGGTTGTGTGTCAATCTTGTGCAGAGTTTGATCAAACTGTGTGTTTGTTCTGATTTCACGTGTGAACCTAATCAACAAGGTTGTACAAGTGGTATCAGAGCATCGGGTGCTTTGATTCGGCAAACAAGAAGTGACCAAGAACAGTAAACGATCAGCCATGGCGGAGTTTCATCTTGTTGGTGGTGTGAAGAAACTAAATAACACAAACTACAACACCTGGTCTACCTGTATGAGTTCGTATCTACAAGGCCAGGATTTATGGGAAGTTGTACAAGGTGCAGACACCGTTCAACTGAGGAACGATGTTAATGATGCAATCAACAAGTGGAAGATAAAAACAGGGAAAGCCATATTCGTTTTGAAGGCTACGATCGAGGAGGAATTCCTGGATCATATTCGGGATTTGGCGGCCCCGAAGGAAGCCTGGGATGTTCTCGCAGCCTTGTTCTCTAAGAAAAACGACGCGAAGCTTCAACTGTTGGAAAACGAGTTACTATCAATCACACAAAAGATTCTTACTGTATCACAATACTTTCACAAAGTTAAAACTTTATCTAGGGGATTGGGGAATTAGATCCCCAAGCACGTATTGGTGAAGCGAGAATGAAGCGTATCCTGATCTTTGGGTTGAAACCAGAATATAGAACGTTTGTTGCAACCATTCAAGGGTGGCCTACACAACCCTCTCTGGTGGAATTCAAGAATTTTATTAGATTTATAAACATAATACTTATTATTATTTGTATTAAAGTTAGGATTTACTAGATATATGTGTGTATGATGAAACGATATGTTCGAACGGTTATGACGGTTGGCTGAGGTCGCTTAAAGTGACGGTTATTCCCGCCAATCTTAACCACCAGCATAATCGCTATATTATAGGTATATATCTGGGTTACCGGAAATTCTTGCCGGGTACCAAGACATTCATAACTTCCGTTATTGTCTGTCCATTTTATTCGCTTCCCTGTCAAATATCAGGCCTGCAAATTCCACTAACAATCACAAGTGTCTCATGAAACCTTCAAAACCCCACCATAATGATGATGAAGATCATCGGCTTCCGCTAACAAGTGGTATCAGAGCCGGTTATATAAGTGATGATGATTTAAAGCCGCCGTCAACCATGATGCCATGTATGCACTGCACTGAAGAAAAACGTGAACGAAAATGGATGCAGCGATGTTGCTATTACTGCAACAGACCAGGCCACAAAATTTCTGCATGCCAAGAGAAGGAGAAGGATGAAGAAAGTCAGTTATTACGTCTAGCGGTCAATACAGGAACACAAAAACGTCTAGATGAAGAGATCAATCAACAAAACAATCAGAGACAAGAATATATGGTGATCGGAACTGACGGTGGATACTGGTCGGATATATGGTACGTTAGTAAAACTTACAATCATCATTTCTCTGGCAATATAGACATGTTTAAACGTATGAAAAATATGTCATGTGTTGAAACGGAGACTGGAGAAAACAATTTTTTCTTTATTAGAGGAATCGGTGTGGTTGATGTTATAACAGGGTCCAAAAAGATTCGAGTACAAAGTGTGTTCTACACACCGGACATCGATAGAAATGTCTTGAGTCTCGATCAATTAATGATTCAGGGATTTACAGTGAAATTTATGGGGGATGTATGTAAATTATTCCCAACATTTAGTGTTCCTGTATACAATAAAAAGAATGGACATACCGGTTTGACGAAAGAAGAAGAGATCGGAGAATTAGAAAAGCAGTATGTGATTAGTAAGAATTCCGATCATGAGAAATTCAAAACAGAGTTTCTAAATGAATACTTCGAAAATTTGAATATCTCTACAAATGAACCAGACTGGAACATTCTGATTTTACGAGCAATGTCCTTTAAGGACTTTCAAGACTGCAAGGCTTTACTAAACATGCTTGAAGATGAAGACTATGTCATCAAGTATAAATATTATCTTGAAACTACATTCAACAACATGATAGAATGGTTTCTTAAAGAAAAACTGGAAATTCACTCAAGACCGTTGCCTGCATATGCAACAAACAATCGGAAAGTGGGATTATTAGACCTGTATATGGCGGTGAAGAGGGAAGGTGGTCACCGGCGAATTACTGAAAACAGTATGTGGGCGATGATAGCGAAGGATACAGGTTTCGAATATGAAGATGGTGAATACATGCGTCTGATATACGCTATGTACGTAGACGTACTTGTATATTATTACAAGTTCAAAACAACTCAGGAAAGGGAAATCGGAAAAGAGGAAGAGAAGACTGTGGATCCCAGGCAGAGCATGAGCGAAGGCGATAAGGAGGTTATAACGGATGCAGGTCAAACGGAGACTGCTGGATGTTCAAGTAGTACCGGAGCAGTAGAAAAGGAAGTGAAACATTAAGCATTATTTACAAATCAAGCAGGTAAAGTCAGCGGGTTTCAAGAGCAGTCGGAAGCAATTCAAGATGTAGCTGAAGATCACTATGCATTCTATGGTGGCAGTGATTGGCATGGACTCAAGAAATTACAACAAAGGAAGAAATTTGATTTCTCAAGGGCAAAGAAAGCTGTAAACGAAGCAAATTACAGCGTTATCAAGAACTCCCGTAAACCTAATTATGTTTAGGGGAGAGTATTAGATTTATAAACATAATACTTATTATTATTTGTATTAAACTTAGGATTTACTAGATATATGTGTGTATGATGAAACGATATGTTCGAACGGTTATGACGGTTGGCTGAGGTCGCTTAAAGTGACGGTTATTCCCGCCAATCTTAACCACCAGCATAACCGCTATATTATAGGTATATATGTGGGTTACCGGCAATTCTTGCCGGGTACCAGGACATTCATAACTTCCGTTATTGTCTGTCCATTTTATTCGCTTCCCTGTCAAATATCATGCCTGCAAATTCCACTAACAATCACAAGTGTCTCATGAAACCTTCAAAACCCCACCATAATGATGATGAAGATCATCGGCTTCCGCTAACTGTTGGCGGAAGCCGTTATCTTCTCCTTCATCATAATCGTTCTTGTACTTGTGTTTGTACAGAGAACAGAAAATAGAATGGATATTATTAAAATATCTTGGTAACCAGAAATGTTTGTCGGTTAATACATATATATACCTATGAGAATGACGGTTGTAGGAATTGGCGGGAATAGCCGCTATATGAAACGGTGCCACCAATTCGTCATCTCGGTTCGATAATTAATTACGTAATAAACTAAAAACATCCTAAAATACATAATAAACATACATAATTAAGTTTATAATCTAACATACTCCCCTAAACTTAATTATGTTTAGAAGCAAGTATGAGGACACTCCGGGTCGTTTTGCCTGCATCTTCTTCATCTCTTCCCAGTCATTATCGGCAAATCGTCCTTCTGTTGTGTAAAATCCTTCTTCTGTCACTAAAGCCTTCCTTTCTTTGTCGCTAAAGTGTATCATTGAGTCTCTATTTCTTTTCTGTTGATGCATGAATACATTCTCTAAAACAGAGACTTGCAATTCATGATTGTTTTCTTCAGTTTCTTGTTCTCTAATTCTTGATTCATCTTCCTTCGAACGAACGTCTTCTTCGTCATCCGCACGTGTTGCGAATTTCATACTTGGTATTTCATCTTTTCCCCGTATGGTACTCTTGAATGGTTTCCCGTCTGCGTGAATACTACGGCCCATACCATAGCCGTCTTCAACCCTTTCCGATCTTCGTCTTTCATTCACTTCATCGGAACAACGTTTGCATAGCATCGTTTCTTGCTTCATTCTTGCGAGAAGAAGGGGTGGCGGTGTTGCGACCCTAAAACCAATATATGTTATGTGTCACGGGACGTGATATTTGATGAAGCATCAACATGGTGGTCGGATAATTATGAGCAGCTACCGGATACACAAGTTCTGAAAGACGAACTAGACTCGTATATAACATTAAATATAAGTGAACCAGAAACAATTACCGAAGAAGAAGTGGAACCGGTTATTAAAGGATCTAGTTCACGACAAGGTCCATGGCAAACTGGGATAAATAATCAAGGTCAGGGTGGTGGCATTCGAACAGAAGGTGGCGGAACAAGTTCTCACGAAACGAGAAGATCCACTAGTCCACACACGCCGAATCCAAAATATGCTAATCTAGCTATTTTGGAAGATGTCGAAACGGAACCAACTACCTTTGAGGAAGCTGAAAAGAAGGAAGAGTGGATGAGGGTAATGAAAGAAGAAATTGATGCTCTTAGACATAATCAAACCTGGTGTTGGTACACTTTATGTGGACACGACTCGGTTCGGTTCGACTCAGTTCGTTTCGGTTCGGGTCGACTCGGTTAAGTCCAGCTCAAGTCCGACGTCACGAAATTCCTCCGTCGTGCGCCCCAGAGTTCGACACGCGAAGCACGGAACGCCGAAGGCCATTCCCGTTTACACCTCACCATGACATCATCATTGTGATGTCATGGTGATGTCACATATTTGTCTTATGTTGAAAATGTGCAAAGTTGTAAACAGGTTTGTCATCTGGGCCGAAATCATTGGACCATCCATATCACTTGAGCCAATCAACTTAATTGATTAAATTACACTTGGGCTGAAACAACCATTGGGCCGCAACCTGTGAATTGGATTTTGTCTTCTCTTGGGCTTATACAACAAACGACGAAACAGAATGAATCTGAATGTTTGTCGACGAAACACACTTGTTTCGTCGACTTTATTTGTTTCGCCGAGTTCAGGTTTTGTTTCGTAAGTCTTGTGTCTGTGTTTTAGTATAAATACCATCTCAGTTTCACTTTGAAACAGAGATGAGTGCAGAGTGATGAGAAACAGACCATAGTAACAAAACTCTGCCAAAATTCCGTCTGAACTGTGTTTGTATCAGTTGTAATCGGTTCTCATCCCGTTAATCAATAGATTGTGTTTCATTGATTAATCCGTTGTTATTTATGCTTTACATGTTTGATTTGGCATAGTTACGTGGATTCCGCACGCGTAACCGTGTTTACTATAAACAAGTGATTCGGTTTGTAATCGATCCTCAGATTTCGGGACCTACAAGTGGTATCAGAGCTTTGGCTCTAATCCTTGTTTAAAACCAAACAAGTTTGGGTTTTTATCAAGTGTGTTATTGTGATTTTTCAGATTTTTGTTCTTGAAAAGTTTTATATTTTTCTGGAAAATAGTTCAAAAATCAGTGAAATCCTTGTTGTTTTGCTATAAGTTTTAGTGAAAACCTTATTATTTTGAATGTCTACATTTTAGCTTTTGGTTTTTACTAAAATTTTAAGCGAATTCGGGTTTCGGAAATCTTGTCAGTGGCCGGAAAACTCATATCTTCATCGTGTTATTCAGTAAGGTTCATAAGTGTTCTTTAGGTTTTCCATTTTTTGATCTCTTGAAAGGTTACTGTATGAGTTGTTTGTTGATTTTCAAAATTTAAAAAAAAAATTATTATTATTATTATTAAAGTATTTCACTCCATGTGTGTTCGGTGAAGATCAGTATGGTCTAGAGTTGAATTTGGTGTCATGTGTCAGAAGGGAAAAGACTTCACTTTGTAATATCTCACCAACTCCACCAGATCTTATCCATTTAATCTGATTCGTCATCCATAATCAACTTTCCTGTTTCGTCGACAATCATCAAAGGTCAACAATTAAATTTTGTTTCGTCGGTCATCAAAGTATAAAACTTGTTTTGTCGGAAATATATTTTATAGATCAGTCAACGTGTGGTCACCAGTCAAAAATTACGGCTGGCATTATTTAAATCACTCAAACAACAAACAAGTGTTTCGTCGATCAACAATTTATTTCAGTTTCGTCGCTAATATCACTCTCCTGTTTCGCCGGAAGTGTTGGGCCAGTTTAGTCATTTGGAAGCCCAAAACAGACCTGGGTTGTTTCGTCGTCTAGGAGCCCAAAAGCAACTAAAAATCTGTTTCGTCGGAGGTTATTAAAAATCCGTTTCGTCGCTTAACACTTTTTCCGTTTCGTCGGACCTTTAAACAAATCATTTGTTTCGTCACACTTCAAACAATTCAGTTCGTCGGACAACTTCAACCTGTTTCGTCGATACTTGTAAATTTTTTAACAGAGGACTTCCAAAAGTGTGATAACAGTCTGTTTCAAGTGTGTGACCAGTTTTTTTTGTGAAATGTATTCTGGAGGAGGTTTTAGCCCGTTAGCTAGTTCCAGTTCAGCTCAAATGTATTCTGGAGGAGGTTTTGACCCGTCAGCTAGTCTGCGACAACCAAAGTTACAAACGGCGTTTGTATCAGATACAAACTCTTCTCCGTTTCCTCAACAAACTCAGACTTATTCTGGAGGAGGTTTTGACCCGTCAGCTAGTCTGCGGCAACCGAAGTTACAAACGGCGTTTGTATCAAATTTAAACTCTTCTCCGTTTCCTCAATCAGCTCCACCACCGGTTTTCGATCCAAGTGCCTATTTTCCTAAACCTACTGTCGATTGTGGTTCGGCCATACCGTTAGGAAACAGTGATCAAACAAGAACTGCACTTTATGCTGAAGTTGTCAAGAATGTCAGTGATGGTGAATCTTCAGGAAGCTATTACAGTTCAGAATCAGACGTCAAGGAAGGAATGGATTCTGAAGCTGATAATTTGTCGAATGATGCTAACGAGAAATCTGACTTGATCAAGAAAGCTGATGCGACATCAAAAGAAATGGAGAAGATTCTCACTGAAGATGGATCTTTCTCTTCTCAGACTGTCTTTATGGCAAATGTCTCAGCTTCTACAAGTCAGGTAAAATCTGAAATTCTTATCAACTGTAGAGATTGTGAGTATATGAAAAATGAATTTGATAGAATAAAGCTTCACTGTGATTCGATTCATATTCACAATCAGAGTTTAGTTGTTGAAATGGCTAAATGCAAAGAATCGAATATGGCTTTAGTTCGAAACGAGAAAGAATTTAAATCTATGATTGAAAATCTAAAGAAAAATGTTTCCGAAGTGACAAAAACTGTTTATCATAAACAAGTTAGTATAAATGATTACATTAACATTGTTGAGGAAACTAAAAAGGAACTAGCCATTGCCAAATGCGAGCATGATGCAATCAAGCAAAAGTTGGAGAGTTATTCTAACTCCCGATTTGTGCTCGATCACATCATCGACGTTCAACAACTAAAGGGAAACGTTAGTGGTGTTGGGTATAAGAAGTGTCCGCCCCCTTTGAGACATGATTATGCTTATATGCCCGATGAGGAGGAAATGCCTCGGTTTGAACCAACTGTTCCTCTTAATTATGAGGAGTTTACAACTGGTCTAGGGTTCAAATCGAACAGTTCCTCGGAGGGCTCATCTGGAACAACCGAAAATTCAGCATCTGTTGGTACGGAACAAAGTCCTCCCACAGTTGAGGACTATGATTCGTCAGATGATGAACCAGATGTGAGTGATGAGGATAAATCTCTTAAAAAGAACAAAGGAGTAGAAGTGCCTTTTGAGAATCACATTCTGTGTGATCCTCCTACTCCTGTTGTGCAATCATCTGCTGTTAAACAAGAGATAGATCCTATCACTAAGACAGTGTCTACTGTTAAAAGTGATAACGTGTTGTACACTTTAGTCGGTGATGACAAAATTTATTCAAACACAGCTTTTCCAATTAAAAATGTCAATCAATCTTTGATTGATAAAGTGTTTGAAGATACTACCAGTAAGTTTTTGGAAAAGGGGATCCCGAGAGTTTCAGTAACTCAGTGTGATCCGATTCCAAAAGCTGAAGTTAGAAGAAAATTTGGAAATCAAAAATCACCAACAAAGCAACAACCTATCGCTTTTAAGGGTAAACAACAACAACGAGCTCAAAAGCCCAAGGCTAAGGTTGAAACAAAAGGAGCTCGTTTCAAGAAGAAATGCAAAGACGTGAAGTTTGTGGCGTCCAAAGGTACTGATAAAGTGGAGACTTTTGGAAATAAGTCAAATACCGATTTTGTTCAAAAGGTTAACATTTTGAAACGTAATAATGATAAAAATTACACTCAACACACAAATGGGTGTGAAGCTAGTACCTCTGGGTCTACAACTTCAACGTCAGGCCGTCGATCAAATTCTCCTAAGTTTGTTGAAAGGAGAACTTGTTTCAAATGTGGGAAGTTTGGGCATATCATTAAAGACTGCACAAACTCGCCCAAACCAAATTTTGTAGAAAGAGCACCACCTGAAAAGGTTCACCCACAACGTCGTCCTGTTTCACCAAAACATGATAAAAGAACTGTTAAAGAACAAGAAACAAAACAACGACGTCAAAACGTCAAAAAGGTTGAAAAGGCGTTAAAACCGGAGGTTGTCCTAACAAAATCTGTTGAATCAAATGTTAAATATGAAAAACAAAAACAGATTTGGATACCAAAATCGGTAAATGTTTCAGGGGGAGCTCATTCTATTCCGAATCATCGGGAAATGGATGTCACAATCCTCGATGATGACGGACGACCCAAGTCTGTGAAGGCTTGGGTCCCCCTCTCCAACTAATCTCTGAGTGAGTGTGTAGGATGTTCCAGGAGGAACTATCGATAGTCATCGGATTGTTGATAGTGGAGTGTCCATGCACAAGATAGGCGACTCAAAGCTCCAAGATATTGTTATTTCTAGGAGTGGTTGCCTTTGATGGAGAGAAAAAGAAAAGAAGACAGAAGTGTCTGTCGAAAGAGATTGAAAGCTTCGACAAATTGAAAATCATTTCAAAGTGTGATTATTCAAGGCTTTGATCGGGTCCCCAGGGTAGATTCAAATCAAAATTGTGATTGAAGAAAATGTGTTTGTGGAACAAATCAACCTGGTGTGCGGATGCCTTGGCGTGGATTGAACAACCGCACACTACTTCTCAAAGAGAAAGACAAAGACCTTTGCTGGTGCAATGTGGAAGATCAGCCGGACCCAAAGGTTTATGATCTTGTTGCTGTGAAGAGATTTCTCAGTAGCTACAAAATCGACTTTGAAATCCACACCAGGTGGATATCCAGTTTGGGAGAGCACTCAGATTCATTGCAATGCACGAAGCAGTTGCAGGATACGGTTTTAAATTTCTAATCTCTCCTATACTTGTCGATATTTAAGCTGCTTTATAAATTGTTATCATCTAGTAGCACTCTTTGGCCAGACAATGTTGTCATGGTCCGCACCGCTTACCGACATGCCAACTCATTTTTCCAAAATTCGAGAAATCATTTCTGATTAAAATTAATTTTGGTAAATGGCATTGAGGTAAAACATGAGTTAACTGACATCGGAAAATCGTTTTTGTAAATATCTTTGTGTCTTTTAAATTTATCTTTGTTTGTTGATTTTAGGGGGAGTAAATCCAAAATTTGAAAATTCAAAAACATCGAAAAATTTCAAAACTCAAAAACATTGGAAAAACAAAAATGAGTTTCCTGGCGAGAAAAAGAGAAAATGATAGTAGATCAGTGGTCTGTTGAAACCTCTTTAAACTGAAATGCAAAATGAAAATATGTTAAGCAGCTCTATATAAGATGTATCGGTAGGCTCACAATCATATTAAAGTGTGCAGGGTGATATAAATCTTAAATCGACTGAAGATCAGGTGGGAACCGCTCATTGGCATATGGTCTTAGTACCGAAATCTCGTTTGAGAGATTGCCGAGATCTGAAATATTCGGTCTTTATGCTGCTTATCATCTGGGTATCATGGTTGTATCAAACCGTAAAAATAACGGAGACGAAGTCTAAGATCTTCATTGGCATATGGTCTTAGTACCGAAATCTCGTTTGAGAGATTGCCGAGATCTGAAATATTCGGTCTTTATGCTGCTTATCATCTGGGTATCATGGTTGTATCAAACCGTAAAAATAACGGAGACGAAGTCTAAGATCTTCCATGATACTATACATACGTGTACATACTGCATTCGACCTCAATAAGTGATCAACAATCACATGTCCAAACAAAATAAGTGATAAATTATCACAGATTCTTTGCGGGAGTCAAGTTCGTCTCTCTGCTGTACGAAAGTACTGACCTGTTCACGGACTTGCTCCTGTGCCCTCATGCATCTGAAAATCAAGTTCCTCATCAATAAGTGATTCTATCACATAGGGCTTGTTTTCAATCAAAATAAGTGAGTTTCTCACATTTTTATACGGTCAAACAGATGATAATCGGTATACTCACCGGTAAGATGAATTCTCGCGCATGCCTTGATACGGGAATGTGTCGTGTGTGGATGAACACCGGTCTGTAAGTATAATTCATACCTTAACGTATCCCCTCGCCATGATTACATCTGATAAGTTGAGCTTAAGTGGACAACAATACCGATAATTGTTATAGGATGCTTATCTAAATGTTTACTAATTGAACAAAAAGAGCGTTTTGGCGTGACCGTACACTGATATGATTCTCTTACCCTCGAAATTCGCAAAAATAATGTTTGTAAATATTTGTTTACTGCTTTCAGTTTCTGTATCTTTGTATATATTTATTTATTGCTTTCCGTCTTTACTTTTGAAAAATGAAAATTCCAAAAAGATTTTAGGTGTGTTTTAAAATAAACTTTATAAAATCCAAAAAGATTTTGCTTCTAGTTTATTTTTGATTGACTGATGTTGGATCTCGAGTCTATCCTACCCAAAATCCTGATCGTAAGCCGGAAAACAATTGCACCTTCATAAACTGTCGAAGTTAACAAGTTTTGAAAGTTAAAGAATTAAAATTGATCATTTTCTAAACTTTCAAACTGTTGTCGGTCGGTGTTTGATTGAGATTTGATCTCATATGTGTCGTTTGTTTAAATGTTAACTATATTCCAAACGGTTATTCTCATTATGCGTTTAGCTTTCTTGCATGTGCAGATGCTAAAGGCGAGGAGAACATGTTCGATGACAAGCTTTGGAATGAAGACACGAAGTGGAGGCACTCAAAGGATAAAATGATCGAGTTGCCGATGACCCTTCATCAACACCACAAGGATCTGAAGAATTGACAAGTCAAAAGATTCACGAGCATAACTCAATGGAGAGTTCAATTTAAGGGGGAGTTTGTTAACACACTACCTGAATGATAAAGGGAGTTTGTTGATACACTTTCTTCTTACGACGCGTGAAGACTTTGAAGATCCTCCGACATGAAAGACACAGAAGACGAACCATCACAGAAGACAAACCTCACGAGTAGCGTCCAAGGGGGAGTTTGTTGGTACACTTTATGTGGACACGACTCGGTTCGGTTCGACTCAGTTCGTTTCGGTTCGGGTCGACTCGGTTAAGTCCAGCTCAAGTCCGACGTCACGACATTCCTCCGTCGTGCGCCCCAGAGTTCGACACGCGAAGCACGGAACGCCGAAGGCCATTCCCGTTTACACCTCACCATGACATCATCATTGTGATGTCATGGTGATGTCACATATTTGTCTTATGTTGAAAATGTGCAAAGTTGTAAACAGGTTTGTCATCTGGGCCGAAATCATTGGACCATCCATATCACTTGAGCCAATCAACTTAATTGATTAAATTACACTTGGGCTGAAACAACCATTGGGCCGCAACCTGTGAATTGGATTTTGTCTTCTCTTGGGCTTATACAACAAACGACGAAACAGAATGAATCTGAATGTTTGTCGACGAAACACACTTGTTTCGTCGACTTTGTTTGTTTCGCCGAGTTCAGGTTTTGTTTCGTAAGTCTTGTGTCTGTGTTTTAGTATAAATACCATCTCAGTTTCACTTTGAAACAGAGATGAGTGCAGAGTGATGAGAAACAGACCATAGTAACAAAACTCTGCCAAAATTCCGTCTGAACTGTGTTTGTATCAGTTGTAATCGGTTCTCATCCCGTTAATCAATAGATTGTGTTTCATTGATTAATCCGTTGTTATTTATGCTTTACATGTTTGATTTGGCATAGTTACGTGGATTTCGCACGCGTAACCGTGTTTACTATAAACAAGTGATTCGGTTTGTAATCGATCCTCAGATTTCGGGACCTACACCTGGGAACATGTGTCAAGAGTAAAAGATATGGATACGGTCTCTTGTAAGTGGGTGTATAAGATTAAACGGAAGGTCGATGGTTCAGTCGATAGGTATAAAGCTCGCTTGGTTGCCTGGGGGTTTTCACAACAATATGGTTTGGATTATGAAGAAACGTTTAGTCCGGTTGCTAAACTCACATCTGTACGAGTATTACTTGCAATTGCTACGAGTAAAGGGTGGAGACTATGGCAAATGGATGTTAGTAATGCATTCTTGTATGGGGATTTGGATCATGTTATTTACATGGACCAACCAAGAGGTTTCGAAAGTGCGAAACATCCAAATCATGTGTGCAAGCTAAAGAAAGCCTTATACGGCCTAAAACAATCACCGAGAGCATGGTTCGGTAAGATTGGCGAGTTTCTAGAAATTAATGGGTTCAAATCTGCTACATCCGATGCAAGTTTGTTCATATGAGTAGAAAATAATAAGCTGGCAGTGGTTCTGGTATATGTAGATGACTTAATTATTACAGGTGATTTGGAAGATGAGATTGAACAATTAAAGAAGAATCTGTGCATTCGTTTTAACATGAAAGACTTAGGTATTTTGAAGCATTTTTTAGGCTTGGAATTGTGCTACAGATCTGATGGTATGATCTTGCACCAACAAAAATATTCAATTGAGCTGCTGAGTAAGTTCGGGCTGAATAGTTGCAAACAAGCTATAACTCCTACGGATTGTAATCTACAACTAAGTGCTGAGGAGGGAAGAGACTTCGAAGACACCACTATGTATCGGAAAATAGTGGGGAGTTTGATTTATTTGACTACTACGAGGCCCGATATTTCGTACGCAGTTGGTGTCCTAAGTAGGTTCATGCAAAGGCCGAAGAAACCACATCTCGATGCAACAAGACGAATACTTCGATATGTTAAACATACACCTAGCTATGGTGTATTGTTCAAGAGGGAGTCCAAGGTGAAGTTGTCAGGTTTTTGTGATGCTGACTACGCAAAGGATCCGAGTACACGTCGGTCAACAACTGGGTTTGTTTTTATGGTTGGGTCAGGGGTTGTATCGTGGTGTAGTAAGCGTCAACCAACAGTGTCTTTGTCGACTACTAAAGCAGAATATAGGGCAGCAGCTATGGCGGCTCAAGAGAGCACCTGGTTGATTTGTTTGTTGAATGAGCTAGGTCAAGAGGTGGACTATAAAGTGGATTTATATGGTGATAATATCTCGTCTATTCGTTTAGCGGAAAACCCAACTTTCCATGCTAGAACAAAGCATGTTGAAGTGCATTATCACTTTATAAGAGAAAAGGTGTTACTGGGAGAAATCAATTTTGAGTATGTTAATACTCATGATCAAACAGCAGACATGTTCACTAAGGCGTTGACTAAAGAGAAGATGATCAAGTTCGGTGAAAGCTTGGGACTGGTAGAAGCAAATATCGAGAGGGAGTATTAAATTGCGATATTTGCATGGACTAAAAGGGTGGTACGGTAATTCTCAAGGGGCGGTTTGGAGGAGAATTGAAAAGATAAATTAAAATTAGTTTTATGTTTATTAGTTAGTTTGAATTATCTGTTTAAGTTTTAAGTATTTGAGTCAAGGTAGGATTATAATATCTCTAGTATTTAAACATGTCGTAGGTTTAATTTTATGTATGTAATTTATCAGAAGGTATAGAGATAAAATGATGTTTTTCGATTACTAAGTTCATTGCTTGAATACATATACATATGCCCAATTTATAGTAAACTGAAAACAAGACTAAAAGGAAAGAAAATAAATGGCTAAATGGCTGAGCTGGAGTCTAGGCTGTTAAACAGTTGTGATTGGGCTGGAAATCTTCGTAATATTATTCACTTATTCTCTCCTTTCCGACACTCCCCCTCAAGTTGAGTAGTGGGGTCACCAATACTTAACTTGCTCAAGCAGCTAGTGAAAGCGTTTCTGTTGACTGCCTTTGTAAGAATATCTGCGAGTTGATCTTTTGACGATACATATGGGAGTTCTATGATTCTTTCCTCCAGTTTCTCTTTGATGAAATGCCGGTCTACCTCCACATGTTTTGTTCGATCATGTTGTACTAGGTTTTCTGAGATTTGTATTGCAGCCGTATTGTCACACATAACTTTACTGGGTTCCTTTTGAAGAAAACCAATGTCTTCTAGTAGCTTCCTGATCCAAAGAACTTCGCTTAGCCCTCGAGCTATACCTCTAAATTCTGCTTCTGCACTCGACAGAGCAACCACCTTTTGTTTCTTACTTCTCCAGGTAACAAGGTTTCCATTGACCAAGGAAAAGTACCCTGATGTTGACCTTCGATTTCCTTTATCTCCTGCCCAGTCTGCATCAGTGTAGAGCTCAACATTCAGATCTCCATTTGTTTTGAACAACACTCCGTAGCCTACGGTCCCTTTGAGATACCTTAAAATTCTCTGAGCAGCTTCCATGTGGGCAACTTGTGGTTGGTGCATGAACTGACTTACTACTCCAACCGCATACGCTATATCAGGACGAGTGTGAGAGAGATAAATTAGCTTGCCCACGAGCCGTTGATACCTTTCTTTGTCCGCAAGCTCCCCATTAAGTTCCATGTGAAGGTTGTGATTCACCAGCATTGGAGTATCTGCGGGTTTACAATCAATCAACCCGGTTTCCGCCAGAAGATCAAGGACATACTTTCTTTGGCAAATGAAGATCACCCGTTTAGACCTGAGAACTTCAATCCCGAGGAAATACTTTAGATTCCCTAGATCTTTCATTTCAAATTTTGAAAACAGATTCTCTTTAAGTTGTGCTATTTCTTCTACATCATTTCCGGTAATAATCATGTCGTCTACATATATGATCAAGCAGGTTACAAGGCCGTTTCTTCTCTTGAGGAATAGAGTATTATCAGCATTACTTTGGTGATACCCGTATTCTTTCATGGCCAAAGTGAACTTTCCAAACCATGCCCGAGGATATTGTTTTAGCCCGTATAATGACTTTTTCAACCAACATACTTTCCTTTCTTTAAAACTCCCTGAAAAACCTGTAGGTGCTTCCATGTAGACCTCTTCCGTTAGGTCTCCATGGAGAAATGCGTTTGTAACATCAAATTGGTGGAGAGGCCACTCCTTATTGGCTGCCACGGAGAAGAGGACTCTGATGGTGTCCATTTTTGCAACCAGAGAGAATGTCTTAGAGTAATCGATCCCATACGTCTGAGTGTAACCCTTGGCTACGAGCCAAGCTTTGTATCTTCCAATGGAACCATCTGGTTTATATTTGATTGAATACACCCACCGACACCCAACAGTTTTCTTTCCTTTAGGAAGAACGCACTTCTCCCACATGTTGTTTTTCATAAGAGCACGCATCTCCGTTTCCATTGCTTCCTTCCAATTCTTCTTACCCTGGGCTTCCTTTACGGAACTCGGTATTTGTTCGGAGTATAGTGAGGTAACAAATGCTTTCGCATTGTTAGATAAGTTCCCGTCAACCATATTGGTTGTAGGATACCTTGAATTTCTAGTTTCCCTTTTCTGGGGAGTACTGTTTTGGAGGAACCCCTCTATTGGCTCTAGGAGGTAAAACGTATGTTCCCGGTGTTGTTCCAGAGCCTCCATCATGTTGTTCATTAGATTCGACTTCTCCGTGGACTTCGTTGTTTTGCTCAGCAATTTCCACCTGTTCCATTGTCTCAGGACTTTCCTGATTGTTAGTGGTATCTGGATTGGAGAGTCACTTACCTCGAACACCAGTCTGGATGATTCTTGGGTGAGATTTTCGACAGGCTTAGTATGTGTCGATGTATGAGATGACTCATCTTCGCTTGCAGATGAAATCCACTTCAACCAGCTCAGTGAGTCTTCATGTTCTATCTCCCCCTAACCACTGAGATGGGACTGATAGTAATATTCTGTTTCAAGAAAATCGCAGTGGACAGTGGTAATCACACGACGTCGTGATGGGTTATAACATCGGTATCCTTTCTGATTCACTCCATAACCAACAAAGACACATTTTTCGGCACATGGATCAATTTGGATCGTTCGGTTTTGGGTATATGGGGAAAAACGGTACACCCAAAGACATGAGGTGGTAAGTTAAGAGGTGGGGGTAGTTTGGTGAATGTGGAATAGGTATCTAGGGGAGTTTTTAGGTCAAAGGCTTTGGTTGGTAAACAATTAAGGAGATACACAACTGTGTTTATAGCTTCGGGCCAAAAAGATTTAGGGACTTTGGATTCAAGCATAAGGGCTCGAGCCATTTCTACCAAAATGCCATTTTTCCGCTCAACTACACCATTCTGTTCTGGGTGTTTTGGGCAAGTGGTTTGGTGAATCATTCCCTTCTCTTGAATAAATTGTTTCATGGAGGTATTAACGTACTCCCCTCCATTATCAGATCGTAAGATCTGAATGTTGGTTTTGAACTGACTTTGGACAATGGTGTAAAACAGTCTAAATTTGTCAAAGACTTCAGATTTGTGTTTTAAAAAATATACCCATGTCATCCGGGTACAGTCATCAACAAATAATAGGAAGAAACGAATATTTTGACCTCCATTCGTTTCAGTTGGACCCCAAACATCGGAATGTATTAGTGAAAAGGGTTCACTGACCCTAGTGTTACTTGGTTTGAAAGGTTTTTTATGGCATTTTGTCACACCCCAACCGATGGCGGAAACATCTGGGCATGGCACTGAGCGAAACAGATTGTCCAGAAGTTTCCATAACAATTATCAATACTATTCAATTTAAATAATACGTCCCATACCGTATCTCAAACAGTAACATAATTATTACAGACAAAAACCAGGCAAATATTCTGTTCCGACAACTCAGATTTAAAATAGTCAGCAATTGTTTATCTGCTTCTAGAGACCCTAAGTTTGACCATTACAGACAACTATTTGTTGGGCTCTAAAGCTTTATTCTAGCTTCAATTTCCTACCAAGTGTGCATCCTAAGCACCTGTCACATACGTTAAAATAAAGTCAATACATAAAATGTAAAGGTGAGCATACAAGTTTGATAATAGCATATAGAGTTCGAATTCGTTTACGCATAACCAGCACGTACAGATAGTGAAATGAAGCACGTTAGTTATCGACATAGATCCATCGATACCAATGACTGCGGGTTGACTGCCCGAGGCAGTTCGCAATACATGATTACCACCGTAATCCATGCAAGTAATGGTCCTTAACAACCCCCGTGTGAACGGGTGCTGAGTCCAAACTATAGTACTATCGTTGCTAAGGCAGGTAGACAGCATTCCATGTGTAAACATAACAAACAAGCCTTCATAAGCCACGTATAACATGCATTAACGGTTACCGTTCAAATAGTATTGAGTAGTGTGATTATTGTAGTTTGAATATTCGTAACGTATGTAACGCCCAAAAGTGCGTAAAGCAAAAAGGGATCGAGTATACTCACAGCGGTGAATGGATTGAAGGGAGCGCCTAGCGAGTAAGGTTAGCCTGAATAGATTCGATATCATAACGATAAGTGACGTTGTACGCGTCAAGTGGTGCAAAGTGCAAATGGGTCGGATAGTGGTTCGATCGGATGGTAATCCGATCGGACAGCAATCCGCGCGGATAACAATCCGTTCGGGTGGTTATCCGGTCGGATAGTGGTCCGGTCGGATGACGATTCGAGTGGATTGTTTCTTCCTATAAGAAGTATGTGTTTGTGTATGATGGCTTGACTTTGAAGTTTTCGTTGTAGCATTTTGAAAGCATTGAAGTATCTCTATCCATCAAGGCATTCGATCGAATGGTGGGTCGTGCGGATGACAATCCGTTCGGATGGTCATCCGGTCGGACGGTGGTCCGGTCAGACGGTAACTTAGTGGTGAGATTACTTAGTGAAGGCAAGCTCTAAGCAGGAGTGTCACTCGATCGGATGTCCATCTGATCGGATGGCAATTCTGGTAATGAACATGTTGAAAATTGTTTAAGTCTTTAAAGTCTTAGTATCTCATGATCCGAAGAGTAATCCAGTCAGATGGTCGTCTGATCGGATTGCAATTCGCTCGATACTCAAACTTCAGATAAGATTGTTTTAAAGGTGGGACCCAAGTGTGATCCGTTCGGATGGCAATCCGTTCGGATGACCTATCCGTTTGGACAGCAATCCGGTCGGATAGCAATCCGGTCGGATAGTAATCCGTTACGGTTGTTCCGTTCGTCCTACACTTGGTCGTTTTGATGGTTTGTCATTATGTCGAGACACTTTGACAACGTGTTAGCCAACAGAACCCCTAGTTCGACCCAAATGACCAACCCGACCAGGAATCACCCTAGTCCGGCCGGTTACCGGCTCGAGACGGTTGTTCTTGATTAACCCGAAATCGGTAGTCTCGTGGGTAGGATCTGGATCTTGAGCTAGTACAACACTACGATAGAGTAGAAGACTAGATCAGGGTCGGATCCTATCGGCTTTGAGTACATTGAGTGTAAAAGAGTTGAAAGGAAGTTAAAAACCATCTTTCAATCCTCTTTCACCACACTTGTGTCGAGATCTTTACAAGATCTTTGTGTAAATCGGTTAGATCTAAGTTGTTCTTGGTGGATTGAGGCCAAAACATGAAGTTCTTGAACACATGATGACATCATCCTAGAACACCCGAAATCTAGTGATTTCATGGTTAAAAGTTAAGATTTAAAAGACAGAAAGGTGTAGGAGTGCATGTAGATCAAGAAAGTACAAGATTTAGGACGAGATCTTACCTTGATCGAGAGAAATCGAAGAAAAGGTGGGGAGCATGAGCTGTTCGAACAGAGGGTTTCCAAAAGTAGAAAGAATGACAATGACAGGGGTATTTATAGGATTCCAAAAGGGGAAAGGGATATCCAATCGGATGACACACAGCCCGGATGACTCATCCGTTCGGATGACATTCTGGTCGGATGACATTCTGGTCGGATGGCACCTGGCTTGAGGCATTGTGGCTATTCGGTCGAATGGCTATCCGGCCGGATGGCACGTGGTTCGATTGTTTGTTGCGACGATTTTATTAATTCGATTTCGATTGCGAGTGGTTCGATACGATAGGGTTTCCTAGTCGAATTACTTTCAGTCCCAACTACTAATTATCATAGTTCGATTTTGATTCGGGTTCGAGTTCGATTGAGTTCGATTGCATTTCGAGTTTCGATTGCGTTTTGATTGATTACCACAACACAACATAAGTAAACATGCACAGATAACACGTAAGGCGCACACACACGTATAACAATAATTAAAATACGTAACTCGAGTTACGATTCGTTGTCGATTTGATTAGCATAGCTTGATTATCAGTTGATTAACTTTATCGCATTGTTACTTCCTATAGTTCACAGTCGTAAGTCGTTTGAATAATACGTTGATGGCTTGTAATTAACAACACTTACTCCACATAATACAAATAAAATAAAGAAATTTCTACAAGTCAAATCCGTATAACCGGTCGTTGACTTTGACCTTGACTTTGACTTTGACTTGTGGAAACACGGGGTGTTACACTTTTGGCTAAGGCACTTGTTTCACAATCTAATGTAATGTTTGATGGGAAGAGTTTAGGGAGTAAAAGATGTAGATACCCGGCAGAAGGATGCCATAATCTCCTATGCCAAAGCCATGCTTCTCTACTTTTTGTTCCGTGAGCAAGCATCGCAGTCCCTGACTGAGTCACCTCATCCACATAGTATAAGCCCTGTCGTTCAGTGCCACGCCCAATTATCTTTCCAGTTCTGATGCCCTGTAAGATACAAAAATGAGGATGCATTAGAACTGTGCAATTGAGTTCCTTTGTAACATGACTTATTGATAACAATTTGTGTGTTAACGAAGGAACATATAAACAATTTGACAATCTCAGATTAGGAGATGTTTCGACAGTTCCTCCTCCCTTTACTAAAGCATTTTCGCCATTTGTAGTCTTAATGTAGGTTTTGTTTGGTTTCTTTGTAGACACGAAGTCCGATGACTCGTACGTCATCGTATCAGTGGCTCCACAATCAAAAATCCAAGAACTGACTTGATCACCGCTTTGCTGTGTTGTTAAATAGGCTTCCCCACTTGTTGACGGATAGTCTTTCAACAACTCATAGTTCTTGTAATTAATCATTTGCAAAATCCTCCTTTTTTATAAATGTTGTTTTAAATAAAATAAAGATTTCCCAAAAAGAGATGACAATCCCCTTTATTTCCTTCCTTCACGTGCCTCCCCTTTATGACAATCCCCTTTATTTACTTTATCTTTCTTCTTCACATAGAACCAAAAAAAAACTAGCCCCTGCACATTTTAGAGAGAGAGAGAGAGGCGAGATGGAGGCCTTTGGTTTACGGTTGTCGTCAACAGCCGCGTATGGCAGTGAAAAACCACTGGAACTCGACGCTGAAGCGGAAGTGTGCTGCGGTGGTTGATGCCGAAGATGAGAAGCCGACGAGTGTTCCGCGGCGGTCGGAGAACGATGTGACAGTTACGATGTATGGCTCTCCGTCGGGATCTGACGTATGCGATTTCGGCAACAATGACGGTGGTTGTATGGTTGTGAAGTGTGGCCGAAACAAAAAAAAACTTAGGAACCTTTATGTTCCTACAGTGGTTGTTTCGGGCTGAGTGCTTTCTCCGAGGTAGCGAAGATGCAGCGGTTGTTTGTTTGATTTTTCGGAGTTTGATTGTGATTTTTGAGTTTTCTGGTTTGAGGTTGGATTGGCTGGGATGGATTGTAGATGATGAGCAAAGTGTTCAAGACTCATAAACACTGCTCTGATACCATATCAGAAGGTATAGAGATAAAATGATGTTTTTCGATTACTAAGTTCATTGCTTGAATACATATACATATGCCCAATTTATAGTAAACTGAAAACAAGAAGAAAAGGAAAGACAATAAATGGCTAAATGGCTGAGCTGGAGTCTATGCTGTAAAACAGCTGTGATTGGGCTGGAAATCTTCGTAATATTATTCACTTATTCTCTCCTTTCCGACATAATTTTCTGATTGAAGTCTTTTATTAATTAATAAAAAAAAGAGTACTCGTGTTGAAGCAAGTTTTCTGCGTTCATATTTTCTGTTCGTGGTTCGGGTAGACAGAGTTCTGGTTCTGTAGGGTTGTGTGTCAATCATGTGCAGAGTTCGATCAAACTGTGTGTTTGTTCTGATTGCACGTGTGAACCTAATCAACAAGGTTGTACAGCACATAGACACAGGAAAGGCTGAACTACCCGCGATCTATGTTCCGGATCGTTTGTACCGGAAACGGGTACAAAATCGTACCGATTGTTCAAGGTACGCGATCCAGATAGCCAAATTGCACTGTTCCCAACTATTAGAATTAACGCTCCATTTCAACCAAAAAAACGCGTTTCTGATTGATTGGGTCGGTGATTGGGAATGTCCAGATACACGTACCAAATATGAAAATCCAATTTACACTTCAAGTTGGAATGATGTATTGAGTCTGTGTTTTTTCCTGCTGTCTTTAATGGCCGAAAATTCACACACTTCTCCGGATCGCCGGTATGTCACGAGTTTTTTTCCCTGCTGCTTTAACGGCCACCAATTCCCATGACATTTTGAATTGAAATCTAATGAAATTTTTATATTATACTTTTTGTATTTTATACAATGTACCTGAATTGGCGTCCCAAATGAACATACCCCCAAGCGTATCAAATTTTAGAAATGTATGAACCGCGTACCAGATTTCGTAGTGGTCACGGATGGCTCAAAACTCTAGGTTACACTGATGACACATAAATTGTTTGTGATCAAGTATCTCCACAATAAAATGCACCCTTAACATAAATAATAATATATATATTTCTTAATATTTAACAAGGCTCATTCTATTTACACCCCCCCCCCCCCTCTTGATTATACCCCCCTTGTGAGAGGAAAACTGCCGGTCCCACGCAGGCCCCACCTGTAAATATGTGAGAGGAGGGGGTGTGAAAAGTAAGTAGAGGGGTGTAGAAAGTAGCACCCAACAACAAATTTTACCAGTTAAGACTTGATAGATCCTAATCATAAGTAAATGGGTCAAATTGTCAAACAGCCTATTCTATTCATGACCATTTTAATGTGTGAAAAAATAAATATTTCATTGATAAAGAAGAGGCAGACTTATACAGAGAAACTCTTCATAAACGGATATTCAACATCTTTAGACTATAGGGTATGGGGCTTGGGTTGGGGCGTGGGTTGGCTGAAAACGCCCAAACCACCACCCCAGATAGGCTTGGGTTGGGGCGTGGTCCAAGGGGCGTGAGTTTAAAGCCGGGCTGGGGCGGGTCTAGCAAGGTGAAGAAAAATAGCCGTTGATAAAGAAGAGGCAGACTTATACCAAACTAGCCGTTGATAAAGAAGAGGCAAACTTATACCAAACTAGCCGTTGGGCTAGCCGTTTGTTAAAAAAAATTATTTTTTTCACTATAAATATCACACTTCAATTCCTATTTTTACCACATTCAACCACAATAATCATCTTCAATTTCTATAATCATCTCTATTCTCATTCTACAAAACCAAAAATGCATCCTCGTAATCGTGGTTATGACCCGAACAACCCGTTTGCATTCCAAGAAAATAATCCTAGTCCACCACCCAATCGTCCAAAGCCTTGTCCATTTTTAATACACTCCCATATGCCCGATATGGCGAGTTATGCATCGTATCTCGGGAATCGTTTGTTTAGTAACTTCCCACATACCGACGATTCAATACCTAGCCCGATGAACCTTTCACAAACGCCCATCAACCTTTCACCAACCTCCATCAACCTTTCCCAAACCGAAACCGTCCCCGAAACTCAACCACCCAACGATGGTCCTTCCGCATCCCAACCCATAAAAAAGAGAAGTCATAAGAAAAAAACCGAGGCGGAGAAAGCACTTGAAACCGCCAAACGAAAACAACAAAGATGGGTCGTTAATGAAGAACTTGCATTGGTGAGGGCTTGGCTTCAACAATCTCAACATCCAACTTTAGGTATTTTTAAATATTTTGTAGCCCTTATTTTAATATTTATGGTTATTTTTTATATAACTTTGTAATATATTAAATTTTGTTTTTATTAAAATAGGAAATTCTCAACATCGAAGCCATTTGTGGGAAGCGATTAGTAAAGCATTCCATCAAGAAATGGGAAGGGAGGCTTATCGTGAAAACGATAGCTTATCCTCGAAGTGGAGCGAGATAAGCGGCCAACTTACAAAATTTAGTGATTTTTTAAATAAAGCAAAACAAAACCCAAAAAGTGGTGAAACCGAAGCCGACATTGTGACAAATGCATTGGTTGCATTCAAAACTAATGTGGGGAGCGACTTCCGTTTCATGCATTGTTGGGAGATTTGTAAGTACCATCCAAAGTGGGCGAATATCCCCAGTGGTAGCGAAACGAACACGTCTTCCAAAAGGTCAAGGGCCTCGTCCCAAGCCCAATCTGATGCACGAGATCAAGAGTTTGAGGACCTTTTGGATGATTCGCCAAACCGGCCTGAATATGGAAGAGATGCCGCAAAAAGGCGCGCTCAAAAATCAAGATCGGATACGGTATCGCCTTCAGTTGGGAGTTCGGGCTCGCGTAGGGGAATATACAGCGATCAGTTGGATGACATTGCATGCAAGCTAGATACATTCAACGTATTCCAACAACAAAAGGCCGAAATTCGAAAAAGCAAAGAAGCTAGAGATGCCCCGAAACAAAAACGAGATGATTTGAAATTTCTATCACAGCCCATTGATTACCTAGAGGGTGAAGAGTTGGAACTAATCTTGGAGATGAAAGAAGAGACAAAGAAAAAATATAAGCGTTAGAAATTTTTTATGTAATTTTCTTTATTTAAAAATATTAAAAAAATTAAATTTGTTGTTTTAAAAAATATTCAAATAGCGGTTTGGGCTGGTCACGCCCCAAACCCCCGCCCCACCATACCGTCTTCAATGTGGGTCAGCCCAGCGAAGCCCCCCAAGCCACGTGTCAACCCGTGTCCCAAACCCCCGCCCCACCATACCCTACAGTCTTAACTGTAAGTTTTGTCCATTCTGCAGTGACTTCTATTCTAAAGTAAAAGAAACTATATATTTCAGTATTTGAACATGTGATATAAACAACAAACAGGATACATGTTCAAAATTTCACATTTAGGCATTACATCCAACACAGGCTAAACAAATAAGCCTCAAAATCAACCATTAATACATTGCAATTGTATGCTTTAAAAAAAATCTATTAGGCATCGGGCATACATGCCGGTATTGAGTATCTCATTTGCGTTTTAAAAAATACTCGTGAGGACTTTCAAGTATATTTTTTTCTTTCCTTTACAGTTTTAGGTTTATAAAATCTATAATAAATTAGAAATATGATAAATTGCATACATATCATTATTATCATAATTTATTTGAAATATTTAAAATTGTAAATATCATGATGATACAAATCTTGACTGATAATTTCTTCTTCCGTAGCGTATAAATATAGATAGTATTGTCGAAATATATATCCTAGACGAAAAGTTTATTTTCTGAGTACTGAAGCTACTAGAACTAGACATTACTAAAAAAGGGATAAAAGGAAAATAAACATAAAAACTAAAAAATCCGGGTACGTAATTATGGTAAACAGGTATTTAGTTTCAGGTAATCAGGTTGGATATCACCTAATCTCATACCGACAAAAAAGTTTTTTTCCAATCTCATACCCATACCCGAATACCGGTCCCAGATTGGTTTCGGGCATCCTGTTGGGCTCGGGTTTTTTTTTTTTTTGTCATTCCTAGTTTCAACAATAATCAAGGATGAATGTGGATTTTGCGTTTGCAACATATGCTTGGGCCGACAAATCATGATATACGACTGATCGTCTATGGGAGTACGCTTATGCACACTGCTTTACAAAAGTTACAATGCTTAATCTTGTAACCTGTGTAGTGACAGTAATATAGAAATTTGATTAACAAATAGATATTTTCTATCTAGGTTGCAAATGTGTGACACTTAAGTGGTTGGATGAACTCCATTCAGGATTACTAGATGAAGATTCTGCTTCTGCTGGTCTCCTTCTTTCTGTATAAAAACCAGGCTGTTTCGGTTCAGGCAATGGAATTTCGCTACCTAGCATAAGAACCACCATTGTCATGTCCGGCCTGTCTTCAGGATACTTTTGCACGCATAATAAACCGACATGAATTGACCGTTTCACTTCTGAATGTACATAGGAACCCTTGATCGCCCCGTCAAGCAACTCCAACAGCTTCCCATTCTTGTACAGCCTCCAAGCCTGAGCAATGAATGTCAGTTTAATATAAAGATAAATGCAGGATAAAGGTCACTAGCT
This sequence comes from Helianthus tuberosus, assembly GCA_030545235.1. Lineage (NCBI taxonomy): Eukaryota > Viridiplantae > Streptophyta > Magnoliopsida > Asterales > Asteraceae > Helianthus > Helianthus tuberosus. The sequence goes on along the minus strand of CM060411.1, from coordinate 36,491,341 downwards.
AGGTGTTAGTTAAACTTACATGTCCAAGAAGATTGAGATCATGATTCTCATGACGAAATCCTCTATTTTTCTTTCCACTTACGATCTCTAGAACCAATACGCCAAAGCTAAAGACATCAGATTTCGTTGAGTATATTCCATCAATGGTGTATTCTGGTGCCATATATCCGCTACACAAACAAATTAATTAGGTTTAGTTAAGGTATTAATTAAGTTTAAGAAAGCAAATCAGCTGGCTCCGCTACCAGCTTGAGTTCGGTTCAGATTTTATTAATTTGAAAGCATCGTGTTTAAAGGTTCGGTTATTTTCTTTATAAATGGAGTATGTAGTTATGCATAGGCGGCATAGCAATAAAAAAAAATTGAACTACCAAAAACCATTTCAGCTGGTTTAATTAGTAATGGCTACCCAGCCAACCCGACCAGTTTGGTTTGCCGTTTTATAAAACAGTTGTCAACGGATCGACCTAAAACTTTGTAAAAAATTGCTTGACCATGAGCACCCATAATTAATGTAGATAGAAATGATATTCTTACTAGGTTCCCATTACTCTTCTTGTATTTGCTTTGGTGTCACTTCCATCCAAACTTCTTGCCAAACCAAAATCTGAAATTCTTGGATTCATATCTTTATCCAATAATATGTTGCTAGCTTTTAAATCTCTATGAATAATTCTTAGCCTTGAGTCCTGGTGAAGATAGAGAAGCCCCCTTCCAATCCCAATTATAATGGTGTAGCGCTTTGACCAGTCCATTGACTTTCTTTTTCCTTCATCTATAAGTCACATTGATGCATGGTAAACGGTATGTTATTTTTTGTTTGAACTTGTGTAGCGAAAATAAATGCAAAAATCTAGAGCAAAATTAAATGTACCAAATATAAAAGAATTCAAGCTTTTATTGGGCATGTACTCGTAGATCAGCATTCTCTCGTCTTCATCAACGCAGCATCCTAAAAGCTTCACAAGATTTCGGTGCTGAAGTTTAGCGATACATTTAACCTCGTTTTGGAACTCGTCTAGTCCTTGTTTTGATTTTCTTGAGTGCCTTTTCACAGCAATTTCTTTCCCATCCTCCAAGATTCCCTGGAAATAAATATTTTTGCTTAAGTGGATATTAGTTGATTTGCGTACTACAAATTCTGTACCCATAAAATGAAAATTAGCTTCGCGGGACGGTATATTTTCCCAATAAATAAGTTACAGTTAAATGGTCAAGTAACATTTAAATTGAAACAAATTCAGAAAAGAGTAAACTTTCATTGACTTCACTTAATCAATTTCAGATCTGAGAGATGTATGTCTAATCTTGAAAAATCTGTAGTGACCCATCTAAATGTGTTACCATTTGAACCTATCAAATGGGCCAAAATACAAAATAAGGGAACGAGTCAAATTGGTTGAACTGGTTAAAGTCAACTGGACATCAAAAACTCATACCATTTATTGTAAGATTGTAGTTTCCATTTTCAAAAATAATAGATCTTGGTAAATAAAACATGATTAGGAAGTGGCTGCGAGTCAACCCAACCCGTTCAGTAAGTTCTAAAAATGGCCCGTTTTAACCCAACCCAAACCCATCTTATGAGTAGTAATATTACCATGTAGACAGGCCCAAAACCACCTTCACCAAGCTTACAATCATCTGAAAAATTGTTTGTTGCATTTGCTATTGTGTTGAAGTCAAACAATGGCAATTCCCAATCTTCCTCCTTTTTGTCACTGGCAAAGTTGTTTTTTCGAACCATAACAACGCTGTTTACTCCTGTAGATGAAAAGATCTAACGTTGTAAGTAATCCACATGTAGTTTGACAATTTTAGATATAGCAGAAACATTACCGTTCTTCTTCTGCTTTCTTTTCCTGTAAACAAACAAGCATATGGCCAATAGAACGGTAGCTGACACGAGCACAGGAATAACTATAACTCTCACTCTTCTCTTTGCTTTAGCTTTCGTATCTGTTGAATAAAAATTGTAAGAATCTTTTATTTCTATCACAAGAATCCGTTGCGGAAAAGTCACATTATGACATAATACCCTGCTAACCGGTAACCATTAACCAAGGAGAATATGGTAAAACGCAGTTTGCGCTGCAAAGTTCTCCGTCAAAGGGGCTAAAAGCAGAAAACCAATGAAAGCTGCAATTGAACTTGAGACCTCCTCTGTTATAGGGCCTCAAGCGCTTACAACCGTGTCACTAGGGGTGTTTATTATTTGGTTTCAAGCCGAGTAAACCGAAAACTTAACCGAACCAAATTACATATTCACTTTTCGGTTGAAACTAAATTCGATTTTCTATTTTCGGTTTGATTTTTAGTTTCAGGACAATTGTATTCATATCAAACTGAATAACAAATCATGATTATTTAAATTTTTCATTTAGCCCAATCCAATCACAACTTTTCGGTTCCGACCGAGAAAATTTTTCAAACCAAATGAACCCCCCTATGCATAACTCCCTTGAAGATTGATACAAGAATCTTGGCAAAAAGTGTCCTAGTCTCAGAGGCTAACACGACCCGAATTGCACAATAGATTACCCATTTTGACCAGTTACCCAACACGCCAGTTTTGCCACCAATACAAAAATGTAATGAATTATGGTCATACCTAATTCTGAAGCCGCCATTCGTATAAAGATATCCTGCCCATCTTCTGCATAGGATCTAATATCGACCAAATCATCAAACCAAATCAAGCATCCACTTCTTGTCTTAATATCCAAAGTTGCATAAGCCGTACAATTACAATTCCTTAAACAAACTCTCTCACATTCTTCAATATTCATACTCACATTATACCAACTTCTTCTTGTATCCGGCACCTTCACACCCGATCTTTTCACAAACCCATCTCCCCCTTTACAACTCAACTCAACTCTCCTCACACACCCGTTTGACCAATCGGCCCGTCTCCATTCCTCCGGTTCCCGAGGCTCAAACCCACTCAAACACGCGCAAGCCGGCGAATCATTAATATTACAAATCCCATACGCCCCACATAACCCGTAACGGTCACAATTATCCATCTGTCCAGACACATAAAGCCGCCACTCTCCCACCCGTTCAATCCAAATAAACCGCTGTATCCGCCCTTCGGGATTTAAAATCATCCGTGACACAACTGAGTTACTTACAAGCTCATACTTATAATAAAGCTCCCTCTCGTTAAACTCGAACCCGAAAGTATATATATCATTCGGCTTCAAATTCGGCATCCCACTAAACCGCAACCCGTTCCAATACCCGGAGTTAAACTCCACTTTCGACCCTTTTCGCATTAGAATTTGCGGGTACCCATCCGAATCAAACCGATTCGTATACTCCCCTATAGAAGGGTCATCAACACTCTTCCATGAAGTCAAATATTTATTCAAACCTTTAACAAAATCAATACCAAACTTCATGCTCGGTAGAAAAGTATCCCCAGGGTAATCAAAACTTTGCCACAAGTAGTTTTCTACCGCCAAGTCGTTTTCGTTCCTGATCACAAGATTTCCAGTGTCCAGCAGCTGTGCCACTGGAATATTGTTAGTCGCGGTTAGCGACGAATTTGATGACCATAGAATATTATGTGTATGGTCAAGGAGCATTAGAGTTCCTTGATCATTGAGTGTTAAGACACCTGAGGTGTCATTAAGTGGTTTTTCTCTATTGGCAACCCATACAACTGTTGTGACTGAAATTTTGTTGTACCATATACCGAAATACCGGTTGTTGGATCTTGTTGAGGGGCTGAAGAAACCCATTTTGAAGAGTTCATCGTCGGAAATGATGGTTTGACCGTCGCTAATGTTTTGGTTTGGGGTGATGGTGCTTATTGATGTTGAGGTTAGCAAGAGAGTTGAAATGGTGAGGAGAAATGGGAATATGGGAAGGTGTTTCATGGTGGGCGGGTTATGAGTTGTGTTGTCACAAATACTTTGTTTTGTAGTTTAAAGAGTTGACTTTAGGATTTGTGATTTGGTGGTTATCATGAATACCCTTCGAGATTGAAGTTTATACTTGCAATTATTTTGGTGGGTTTTATTTGAAAGTGACATGCAATATTTTAAAAACCGGTTCAAACTGGCCGGTTGTACCGGTTGAATCATCTGGTAGAACTGGTTAAACCGTCCGGTACACTCGGTCGAACCGTTTGATACACCCAGTTAAATTGTTTCTGAGCTAAATTCGGTATGGTATAAAAATCGGATTTTGAAACATTGGTGGCATGCATATCGGGTCAAAGTAGTTGTTTTCTAAACACGGGAAAGGAGGTAAAGCCAATTTTGTTTTTCTTTTTTATTCTTGTTTACTAATTTATTTCACTACTTTAGATTTCATATATGTTTCGTGTTTTAAAAGTACTCCAACTTAATTAAAGTATTTTGTGGATCGAAAAATCAATAAGCGTATAAATATCGAAAAATCAATAAGCGTATAAATAATACAAAAAGTGTTTTAGAAAGAACGGATTCTTTTTCCTTCAAAATGAATTGATTTTTTTGTGTTAAATCAGACCATACGAAAACTTGTATAAAGAGGTTGCAGCATTACAACGATTATGTTGAATCATGCAACCCTTCGTAAAAGGGTATGATAGTTGGGGTACAATAAATAACAGTTACGAATATTTCTCACTTATCAACTGTATCAGTGGAAAGTCTCAGAGCCACTACTCGTGCGTACCACCGATGACATTAAGTCGCCAACGATAAGGGTGGAGGGTATAGTCAAACACTTTAGGGTGTTTGAGTGAAATTCTAGTCAATAATATTATGCCATGTTAACACTCAAACACTTTAGTGTGTTTGAGTGAAATCAGAGGGTATAGTCAAACAACCTAGGGTGTTTGAGTAGGTTATAAAATAAAAAAATTGTGATTGGTTAAAAGGGGTTAGGACCCACCATTTTCTTAATACCCTATTAAAAAATGGGTCAAAATCAGTAACTTCATTTCGGTGAGTGTACACCGAATTTGCCCTTCTCTCTCCTGCTCACCGATTGCTGCTAAAAGGGAGGTGTGGTCACCGAATCGGTGACTTCACTCACCGAACAAGTCAAACACTTCTATACCCCCTACCCTAAGTATCTACCATCGATTGTCATTTGTCATTAATGGGCATTTGCTATTGATAGTCATTTATTACTGCTACTAATGATTAGTTACCACTTATTTCAGTTCGAATTGATCTCAATCGTTGCATTATGGAACTCAGTACAGCTCGATCCCGCCAAAGTCGTTGCATTATGAACCTCAGTAGAGGTCACCGATCACAACATAAATAAAGTATCATATTTATTCATTTTAATAGATTTTAATAAATATAACTTATAAAATAATGACAATCACTTTATCCTTGACTTTCTCAAACATAAATATTTTATATTTACCCATATTACATATTTAATTTTTAAATTATTAATAATGTTATCTGATTTTGACTAGTCTTATTTATAATGTTATTTGATTTTGACTAGTCTGACTAATGCACCATAAAACAACCAATTCCATAACTGAATAATTATGAAAATATTGTTTTATGCTTTACATGTTTCTTTTAGTGATAAATCATAGGAGGAAAGATACAAGCTGAATTATAACGTTACAAAATATTAGTTTATAAACATGTGTATTAGACGGGTTGAATATTAAAAAATATATATATAAATCATAAGTTTGTATATAATTCTTATAAGTGAAATGACTTATTACATAATAAAATAGTGAAACAAAATGAAAAGTTATATTTTAATATATCTGATGGAGAGAGAAAACCAGAGCATTAACGTGTCTATCTTATGGTTTTTACTATGTTTTAGGTGATTATATTGTCTGAATGTGATAACTACGAGAAATTGTGGTTTTGCAGTTCAATCGCGTAAATCGATGGAGTTAAAGTATCTGGAGATGAAGTGGAACACCCGAAGATGATGAGCAAGACAAACGACATTGTTCGGGACTTGTTTTGGTCAAGAAGATAGCTTGGAAGCATGGAAAACATGGAAGAATGAAGTTCGGGGATGTAATGGTCATTTTGTGGAAGTCGAATATGAAAAATTGGAAGTTGGAGAAACTCGCCGTAAGCTACGGCTAGGTGGTCGTAACTTACGGCCAAGTAAAACAAAGAAACAGCAGGTGCCCGCCGTAAGCTACGGCAGGGTGGCCGTAACTTACGGCGGGGTTCATGAAGAGTTCCGTGTGTTGATTTATGCAAGGTATAAAAGGTCATTTTAAAAACCCTAGTGGTATATTCAGCTTTGGGACGAAAAGCGGTGACCTAGTAGCACTTTTTGGACGACTTTTCACTCTTTCCATCATTGATTTCCATCAAATCAAAGATTGTGAAGATGACTTCAACGTGATTCAAGCATTTGAAGATCAAATCTTCACCATGAGTGGCTAATTTCTTGGTGATTTCCTCTAGGGCTAGGGTTTTGTAAGTAGATGAACTAATTCAATTTGCCTTTATGTTTGGGATTAGCAATCTAAGCATTCGATGCTTTTTGCTATTTAATTCATTAAACATATTGTAATTGGTTGAGTTTTATTCAATACCTTTTAGTTTTTCTTTCAATTCCTGAGATTTCTAGCGATTAGGATATATTAGAAATCGAGTAGGGTTTGATATTATAAAACTGATATGTTCATGATAGCCTTGCATTGCTACTATAATCCGAGTAAATTGTCATTTCATGTCATAGTTATTAGAGTGAAAGGGGTGGGTGAGGGGAAGGTGCCGGTGGGCTGGGTTTGAGTTTTTAATTCTTAGGGTGAACGGATATTAACTGATATGTTCATGATAGTCTTATGATACAATATAGTGAGAAAGGATCCCATACAAGACCTTATTCATGTATGATGCCTACGCGACATAAAGACGAGGACAAGTGGCATTGGCTTGAAGGGTAATTTAATCATTTCTCACTTGAAACAACTTCCTCATTGATTTTCAAACGGCTATAACTTTTTATACATTAATATTTAAAAAAATTACACCGTATTAACGAGCATTTCATTCTCTTTAATTCGAGCAGCCTAGTGCTATAGTTTTCTTAAAGAAAATTACAGGATTTTGAATACACATTACTCCATTACGTGATTTTGAATACCCAGCACATGACTACGTGATTTTAAATACGCATTACGTGATTACACATTTAACATAAGTCATTACGTGATTACACTTTTAATATAAATCCATTACTTGATTACACATTCAATATGATTTATTATAATTAATTTTATTACAATTATGTTAATAATGTAATCACTCATTGTGTTTCACATAAAATACTATAATGAAATCACGTAATCCGAAATGGGTATTCAAAATCACGTAGTCACTTAATAATACACAGTCAACTATTCTTACGTAATTACATAATCACTTAATGTGGTTTCACATCCTATAATGAAATCACGTAATCATGTAATCGGTATTCGAAATCACGTAGTCATGTGCTGGGTATTCAAATTCACGTAATCACCTAATGGGTATTCAAAATCATGTAAAAAATTTTTAAGAAAATTGTAAGGACCTTCAAAAATGTCCCTAAACGACCCGTAAGGGAAAACCCGGACCCCTGAAACCCTAACATGCATGAAAAACCAAGAAAACAAAGTTTTTGGTTTTCACGCGGGCCACGTAAGACACAAGGGTTGGCTACGCGGGCCGCGATAACTCATCAAATCTCCGGATAAGCGATCAGGCCACGTGTCGCACACGTGGTAAGCCTAGGTGTGACACGCTAGCCCTAGTCTATGAATAGATGGCCCTCGCGGGCCGCGTAAGTTTAAGAAAGGGTTTACGCGGGCCACGTAAACCGCATTTTTCAGCTATAAATTGATCCGATCATGGCCTGTTCATTTGTGTCAAAAATCAGTTTCAAAAACGAAGAATACTGCTCGAAATCATAATTTCCAGTAGAGAAACGCTGCTACGATACAGGGTATTAACTCGATCGCTGCTACGATTCAATGTTCGATCGATTGAAACCAATCCGATGGATGTTTAAGTGCTGCCCACATTAGGGCTATACTTTGTCATTCGTCGTGAATTCGATGGATGTTTAAGTATTGCACTTTGTCATTCGTTGTGAGGGTTTTAATCTCGTGAGTTATCGTAAATGCTGTATTAGTTACTGACCTAGTTCGTGTGCATTGTTGTTTAAATTAGGTTACAAGGCTTATCAGTAGGCTAAACTCTGCCCGTTTAAACTTGCAATGTGAGTCATTCTCTTTTTAAAAATAATGGTTTACAATACTCCAATCATTTTCAAAAGTTATAATTACAGGGATTAAGTCGTGGTTATCTTGAATCACTGGCTAGTGGGGTATTGTGCACATTACTAATTTCTCACGGTTAGGTTCATTGACCTAACAGTGATAATCATCACTACTTGGGTGAAAGGACCCAATAGTGGTATGACCATCGTCACCAGGAGGTGACACGGCGCCAGATAAAAATAAGATAGTAGCCATTGTAATCGCTTTTATGCTGTAATTTATAACTAATGTGTCGTTTTATTTAACCTGAATGACTCGCCAGTATTTCCCCGCTAATAAAATAATTTTAAAACATGTTTCAGGCGACCTGCTGTGAATCAAGGAAAACGTGCTACGGAGCACTAACAAGCTTGAAGGGTGGCTCAGTTAAAATAAATAAACATGTTTTGTAAATCAGAGAATTTCCTAGAGAAATTCCTCTATTGTAAATTACGGGGTTTGTCCTAAATTATATAATAATATAATCGGGCATTTTCAAGTCTTAAAACATCCTGTAAATCTTCCGTTGTCAACTCAATTAATAAATACCACGGGTTTCTGTCCCGCGGCTCCTGAACCAGGTAAAACAGGGACGGGGGCCGTGACAGAAAAAGGTGGTATCAGAGCCATGCCACTGATTCAAGCCAAAGAAGTGTTCTGCTGACACTTAAGTTTTAAATTCTGTATTAGGAAATAATTTATGTGAGTATGTGCTTTATGTTACAGTATGGGTAAGCAAAGAATTTCGGACATCTATCGTCAATTAGATAGTTCACCAAAAGATAAGGGAACCTCATTTCAACCAAATTCCTCAAGATACTCAGCAAATACTGAGGAAGGAATATTTATTCGTAAGGCACAGTTTGAGAACCCACTTACCCCTAAGAAAAGAAATTGGATTATTAGAAAAAGTCAAGAGAAAATAAGGAAGTCACAACCAAAAGGAATGATAATTAATAAGGAGACTCAGGAAACAGGTAATAACCCACCATGGGAAAATGAAGTAGACAAACAATGGGAAAATCTCTACATGTTAGCCACTACAGCAGTAAATGCTAACTTATAGTTGAATCATCAAACCAGTATCAGCACCTATGCCACCTACGAGCCAGAAACTTTAAAAGAACTTCATCCATTAGATAACCACTAGTATATTTCGAATTTCAGTTGTAATTTATAATAGATATATATCACAATATTTTGTTTCAATAAAATGGTTTGTATAAATTAGATATTTGTAATTAATATTTAATTTTTCTAATTGCCATTCTGTGATTCTATGAGAATTTAATCTACCAAATTTTAACTTAGAATTTTGTATATTTCATCATGTATGTTAACAGCATGAATGAACTATCAGAAGCACTTCAAAACTTTTCTACCCATAGTTCAGATATGGATATCACCAGTACCTTTGCTGACTACCAGGCTGACACTGAAGAGCCAATGGTATTTCAAGCCCAACATCAGGAAAAACCTAAACCAAAGAAAAGAAGAAGACTTGTAGGCTGGAGGCGTGTGCGTAGGAAGAGGCCAGCAACACAAAAGGTTATAAAGACTAAGGATCCCAAAGATAAGGGCAAAGGAATAGAGATTGGGGAGAGTTCAGGGCAAGCTCAAGAAATGCCACCCTGGGAAGAGCTGGACCATCAACTAGCAAATAGCGACCTCATCGGACCTGCCGATGAGACTCTTTTTAATTACCCAGCTGAAGCCCAACTTCCAGTCAATCTGGAACCTGCTATTCCCGATCCCCTTGTTAATCCCCGACCTCTAGGAGAGCTGGAGGAGTGGTGGACCACTGACTGGCAGTTTCAAAATCTCCTAAATAACCCTAATACCTTTTTCCCCCAATTTGATACGGAGCCTCCACTACACCCACCTATGAGCTCCGAGAACTTGGCTGAACTCCACCACTATGGCGAGGAGCTGATTGATGCGGGAAACCGAATTAGGGATGTGGGAGAAAGAATCCCATGGAAGTACGACGAAAGAGAACGTCGTTTCTGAAGTGCCAGCTGACGGGATCGTATGTGGTTGTGGGAATGCGTCTTTAATAATAATAATATAATCATAAAAATATAATTATGTGAAATAACTTAAAAATAAAACTTTTGTAAGATAACCAGTGTGTACGGATGCCTATTATAATATATAAAATATCGAACGTCGAAAGATCGACAATTTTGGGTATACGTGTTGACATGATTATGTGCGATTGTTTTGTTATGTTTGGTTGTTAATTATTTTATGCTAATCACGTATATAAATTAATTACTAGATGGAACACGCTGGTAATGAACCCATTAATGAAGTGAATCAATCTGAGCAAAACCATGAAGATCAATTTCTGAATAGGCAAGATATCGAAAATATCATTGCTCAGGGAATAGCCAATGCTATTCCAGCAATCCTTGCTGCTGCCCGAAATCCAGTTGAACCTCAACAAATTATTCCTAGCAAACGTACTCATGAGGACAACTTCAGTAATAGCGTAAATGGAGGCGGTAACATTAATAATAATGATAATAATGTACTGCAAGCCCCAATTCTCAAAAGAATGAAAGCTGCAACGCCTGGTTGCACTTACAAGGAATTCCTTGCCTGTAAACCTGTTGAGTTCGCAAGCAATGAAGGGGCGACTGCGACACTGCGTTGGTTAGAGAAAACCGAAGCAGTAATTAAAATAAGTAAATGTGCCGAGGAAGACAAGGTCATGTACGCGTCGCATCTTTTTAAAGAAGAGGCGCTAGAATGGTGGAATACGGTACTTCAAGCCAAGGGAAGTGATGTGGCCTATGCCATGAGTTGGGAAGAATTTAAGCGGCTAGTAGAAAGAAAATTATGTCCCGAATATGAGAAAGAACAAATGGCGAATAAATTCTTGAACCACCGGATGGTGGATGTAGACTGTCGAGGGTATACTTCGACATTCTTCGAGTATGCGAGAGTGGTACCAACTCTGGCTTCGCCAGAACCGGTGCTTATTTCCCGCTATATTTGGGGATTGATTGGCGAGATTCGGGATATCGTCAAAGCTGCGAGATCCCGCACTATTGACGATGCTGTGGAATTAGCTAACACCATAACTGACGGGCTGGTACGCACAAGAGAAGAAAACCGGAAAAAGGAAGTGGCCGAGAAGATTACCCAAGGATTCCGTATGGGTAACAGAAGTAATTTCAAGAAAAAGGGAACTGGGCAATCTTCCACTATTCCATTTTGCAATACCTGTAAAAGAAAGCATTTTGGTAGATGCAAAGGGTATTGCAATTTCTGCAGAATTCTGGGGCATCAAGAAGAAGATTGCAGGAAGAAGAAAGCAACAATCTGTTATAACTGCGGAGAAGCTGGACACTTTAGGCCAGACTGCCCGAAAATGGTCAAACCAGCTGATAACAAGGTCAAACCTGCAGAAGAAACTACCAAGAAAAACGCAAGAGCCTTCCAGTTGACTACTCAGGAAGCAGAACTAATCCCTGACGTGATAGCTGGTACGTTCCTAGTTCACGGCGTTTATGCAAAAGTATTATTTGACTCTGGTGCAAACCAAAGTTTTATAAATACTTCATTCTGCCAAGCTCTTAACTTACCCTTAACCATCCTTAGGCAGATTTTTACAGTCGAAACGGCAGATGGGAATTCTGTTAACATAGATAAGGTTTTGCTAGAAGGAAAGATAGAACTCTTAGGCCAGAAATTTTCTGCAAACCTGTTACCTATGAATTTAGCCGGATTCGATATTGTGTTAGGAATGGATTGGTTAGTAGCCAACCATGCTCGAATTCTCTGTGATAAAAATTCCATAGAAATTCATACACCCACAGGAGAATTAGTGGTGATTACAGGAGATAAGCCACGTAAACCACTGAAATTCGTTTCAGTAATGAAAATGGCCAGTTATTCAAGAAAACAAGAAATAGTGTATATGATTTCAGTAATCATTAACACGAAAAGTAAGGAACTTAAGGAAATTCCAGTAGTATCAGAATACCCAGAGGTATTCCCAGAAGAACTACCTGGATTACCACCTGATAGGGAAGTAGAATTTAGAATTCATCTAATTCCTGGAACTACACTGATAGCCAAGGCACCTTATCGGTTAGCACCCACCGAAATGCTAGAATTGAAAAAGCAGTTAGATGAATTACTAAGCAAAGGATTTATACAACCTAGTTCATCCCCGTGGGGAGCGCCAGTGTTGTTTGTGAAAAAAAAAAAGATGGTTCGATGGGAATGTGTATCGATTATAGGGAATTGAATAAGGTTACAATTAAGAATCGATACCCATTACCTAGGATTGATGATTTTTTTGATCAATTGCAAGGAGCTATATACTTTTCTAAGATAGACTTACGCTCCGGATACCATCAGTTGAAAGTACAAGAAGAAGACATACCTAAAACTTCTTTCAGAACTAGGTATGGTCATTACGAGTTTACAGTCATGCCCTTTGGTTTAACAAATGCTCATGCAGCATTTATGGACATGATGAATAGAATCTGTAAACCATACTTGGATAAATTTGTAATTGTCTTCATCGATGATATACTCATTTATTCCAAAAGTCAAGAAGAACATTGTGAGCACCTACATGCACTCTTAACTTTGTTAAGAAAGGAGAAGCTTTATGCCAAATTCTCGAAGTGTGAATTTTAGCTACAAGAGATGCAATTTTAGGACACATGGTGAATCACGAAGGTATTCACGTAGATCCCTCCAAGATAGAAGCGATTACCAAATGGAAGGTCCCACAATCAGCTACAGAAGTTAGAAGTTTTCTAAAATTAGCTGGATACTATAGGCGCTTTATTAAGAATTTCTCTAAGATAGCTGTGCCATTAACTAAGCTAACCTGTAAAACAGTTAAGTTTGAATGGGGACCTAAGCAAGAAGAAGCTTTTAAGATTCTAAAGCAAAGATTAACCAACACCCCAATCCTTGCCTTACCAGAAGGGACAGAAGATTTTGAAGTATACTGTGATGCTTCAAAACTAGTATTAGGGTGTGTTCTAATGCAACGCAAGAAGGTAATTGCGTATGCATCAAGGCAATTGAAAAATCACGAGGAAAACTATACGACTCATGATTTAGAATTAGGAGCCATAATTTTTGCCCTTAAGATTTGGAGACATTATCTGTACGGAAGTAAGTTTACTGTCTATACAGATCATAAGAGTTTAAGATATATATTTGGGCAAAAAGAATTAAACATGAGACAAAGAAGATGGATGGAGATCTTAAGTGACTACGACTATGATATTCAATATCATGAAGGAAAAGTAAACGTAGTTGCTGATGCCTTAAGTCGTAAGTATCATGAGAAACAACGACGAGTTCGTGCTCTTAGATTAAGTTTACAATTAGACTTAATGGAACAACTGAAAAACATTCAAGAAACAGCAATCAAGAATGATACTGAAGGTATGAAAGGACGAATAAAGGAGTTAGAGCAAGGAAGTGATAGAATTTGGAAATTCCATAAGAAAAGAATTTGGGTACCTAAGCAAGGAGAGTTAAGAAATAAGATTTTAGAGGAAGCCCATAAATCTAGATATACCATGCACCCTGGTAACAATAAAATGTACCAAGATTTAAGGAATAACTTCTGGTGGATAGGAATGAAAAGGGACATAGCTAGATATGTTTCTAAGTGTCTTACTTGTTCATAAGTCAAAGCAGAACACCAGAAACCCTCAGGTCTACTACAACAATTAGAAATGCCTGTATGGAAATGGGAACTCATAACAATGGATTTTGTTACTAAGTTACCCAAGACCAGAAAAGGTAATGACGCGATTTGGGTAATTGTGGATCGATTAACCAAATCAGCTCATTTTCTACCCATAAAAGAAACATTTAGCATGGAAAGATTGGCAAAGCTGTATGTTGATGAGGTAGTATCCTTACATGGAGATCCACTCTCCATTGTATCGGATAGGGATAGTCGTTTCACTTCCCATTTCTGGACAAGTTTTCAAGAAGCAATGGGAACTCAACTAAATTTAAGCACTGCATACCATCCTCAAACAGATGGACAAAGTGAAAGGACGATCCAAACCCTGGAAGACATGCTTAGGGCATGTGTGATAGATTTTGGTGGGAACTGGGACAACCATTTACCCTTGATTGAATTCTCCTATAATAATAGTTATCATACAAGTATTGAAGCTGCCCCGTTCGAAGCACTGTATGGTCGAAAATGTAGAACTCCAGTTTGTTGGGCAGAAATAGGAGAAAGTCAATTATCAGGTCCCGAGATTGTGCAAGAAACTACCAATAAGATCACTCAAATCAAGGAAAGACTAAAGACGGCTCAAGATCGCCAGAAAAGTTATGCAGACAATAGACGCAAGCCGCTAGAATTTCAAGTTGGAGACAATGTACTATTGAAAGTTTCTCCTTGGAAAGGAGTAGTTCGGTTCGGTAAGAAAGGAAAATTAAGTCCAAGATACGTAAGACCATTCCCAGTAATCCAACGTATAGGACCAGTCGCTTATCGCTTACAGCTACCAGAAGAATTAGCTAGGGTACATGACGTATTTCATGTATCCAACCTCAAGAAATGTCTATCTGACGAATCTTTGGTAGTACCTCTTCAAGACATCCAGGTGAATGAAAAGTTGAAGTTTGTGGAGAAACCACTTCAAATAGAAGACAGAAAGGTCAAGTTTCTCAAGCACAAAAGCTTGATACTTGTCAAAGTTAAGTGGGATTCGAAAAGAGGACCCGAATATACTTGGGAGCTGGAATCGGAGATGAAGCGAAAATATCCTCACTTATTTCAATAAATCTCGAGGACGAGATTTTAAATAAGGTGGGGAGGATGTAAGGACCTTCAAAAATGTCCCTAAACAACTCGTAAGTGAAAACCCGGACCCCTGAAACCCTAACATGCATGAAAAACCAAGAAAACAAAGTTTTTGGTCTTCACGCGGGCCGCGTAAGACACAAGGGTTCTCTACGCGGGTCGCGACAACTCATCAAATCTCCGGATAAGCGATCAGGCCACGTGTCGCACACGTGGCAATCCTAGGTGTGACACGCTAGCCCTAGTCTACGAATAGATGGCCCTCACGGGCCGCGTAAGTTTAAGAAAGGGTTTACGCGGGCCGCGTAAACCCCATTTTTCAGCTATAAATTGATCCGATCATGGCCTGTTCATTTGTGTCGAAAATTAGTTTCAAAAACGAAGAATACTGCTCGAAATCATAATTTCCAGTAGAGAAACGTTGCTACGATACAGGTTATTAACTCGATCGCTGCTACGATTCAATGTCCGATCGATTGAAACCAATCCGATGGATGTTTAAGTGCTGCCCACATTAGGGCTATACTTTGTCATTCGTCGTGAATTCGATGGATGTTTAAGTATTGCACTTTGTCATTCGTTGTGAGGGTTTTAATCTCGTGAGTTATCGTAAATGGTGTATTAGTTACTGACCTAGTTCGTGTGCATTGTTGTTTAAATTAGGTTACAAGGCTTATCAGTAGGCTAAACTCTGCCCGTTTAAACTTGCAATGTTAGTCATTCTCTTTTTATAAATAATGTTTTACAATACTCCAATCATTTTCAAAAGTTATAATTACTGAGATTAAGTCGTGGTTATCTTGAATCACTGGCTAGTGGGGTATTGTGCACATTACTAATTTCTCACGGTTAGGTTCATTAACCTAACAGTGATAATTATCACTACTTGGGTGAAAGGACCCAATAGTGGTATGACCATCGTCACCAGGAGGTGACACGGCGCCAGATAAAAATAAGATAGTAGCCATTGTAATCGCTCTTATGCTGTAATTTATAACTAATGTGTCGTTTTATTTAACCTGAATGACTCGCTAGTATTTCCCCGCTGATAAAATATTTTTAAAACATGTTTCAGGCGACATGCTGTGAATCAAGGAAAACGTGCTACGGAACACTAACAAGCTTGAAGGGTGGCTCAGTTAAAATAAATAAACATGTTTTGTAAATCAAGGAATTTCCTCGAGAAATTCCTCTATTGTAAATTACGGGGTTTGTCCCAAATTATATAATAATATAATCGGGCATTTTCAAGTCTTAAAAGATCCTGTAAATCTTCCGTTGTCAACTCAATTAATAAATACCATGGGTTTCTGTCCCGTGGCTCCTGAACCAGGTAAAACCGGGACGGGGGCCGTGACAAAAACTATAGCAATAGGTTGCTCGAATTAAAGAGAATTAAATATCCGTTAATACAATGTAAATTTTTTTAATATTAACGTATGAAAGAGTTATAGCCGTTTGAAAATCAATGGAGAAAGTGTTCAAATGAGAAAGGATCACAATACATTTCTCTATTTGTTTTTTCAATTGTTTTAACCTTATATTTATGAAAATGCTACTACCAAGTTTTGAGCCATTGATCTTTAGAGATCAATAGTTAAGTCTCCTGCACTTCGTATAAAAATTTCCTCTTGTACATGATCGATCTCTGAACACACTATAGTATTTTCCTTTCACGGGTTCCCAATGGCTATAGATATATTAAGATTCGCAAATATGAACACGAAGATAACAGTTTAATAAGGTAAGACCTGTATTGTATATCAATCCTTTGACGTTGAATAATTCAAATCAATTTAAACCACAATAGGTTATACCGTCATTCAAAGATTTTGACTTTTCACATCTCCACGGTTGACTTTGATCAATTCTCACTAGTTTTATGCAACAATCATCACAAATAAAAAGTTGCTACAATAATTACTTTGGTCTTTTGCTGAGTAGTGGATGACCTACGGTGAAGGGCATTGCATTGCTGTTTGGCATTTGTGGTTAAAATTTTAATACCGACAATGCAACGTTAGTAGTTTAGTACCAAACTTTAACACTGGATTTGTTATTACAATGAGGGAAATTTGGCTAGAATCATGCCTATTAGACACTACTACAAAATTCGATATTAACGCCCAAAATTTGTGACTGAAAAACTATCGCAAAGTTAGCGACCAGTTTGTGGCTGACAAAAATCATCACATATTGTGGTCCTTTTGTGACCGTTTTTAATTAGTCACAACTTTTAAAAAACAAATTCAGTCCCAAATTTGATAGCGAATTTAAAAAGTATAAAACACGTCGTAAAGTCGACAGAAAGTACTCTGTTCCATAACCGGTCGCAAATTTAACGACGACAATTGCGTTGCTAAAAGGGTTGGTAAAGCGTTTTTGTCGCAAAACAGATAGCGAGGGAGTGATCATAAAAGGGAAGTTACATTCGTTTTGTGACAGTTTTAATAGTTTCTAATGCCCATTTTTGTAGCAGTGAGAGAAAAAAACGTTATATTTTTAGGCAAACAAGTTCGGAAGTATCAACTTCCATCAAGTGGCGGATCCAGGGGGTTCCTGGGTTCCTAGGAAACCACTCGGTTGGGAAAAAATGGAAAATTTAGTGCAAACTTTGTATGATTTGGAAAAAAAATAGCGAGAATTAGTTTGAATCTAGAAAAAAGAACCCCTGAAAATTTCCTGGATTCACCACGGCTTCCATCGTCATTTTTCGCATCTCTAATGTTTGAAAGGAAACTTGACTAGGATGAGCCATCGAGACCAATTATTTTTGGGGTTCGTCTTATCTTTTCTGCTTATAAGACCAATTATTCTTGGGGTTCGTCTATTTCGTCTAAAGACGACTGGTCTTTGTTGAAGCTTATAAGACGATAACAACCGTCCATTTTGTCTGAAGACAACGGGTCTTTGTTGAATAACACCATTTTTGTTATCATCCAAAAGTGACTAGATCATAAGAATTGTTTTCATAATTATTTGACAAACGTGAAGATTTTTGGCCATGTCATGTCACATCTAGAGGTCCACCTTAGACTTTTATGAAGTTTGTCTCATTCAATTCACTTACTTTCATATTCAACGATTCTAGTAACACTAACATCGTCTTTCAGGCATTTAAATATAATTCATATCGTTTTACTTAATCCAAAACTTCGTTAATTTCTTTAAAAAATATTTTAAATATGATATCGAAATCTTTGAAAAAAATCATATATATCGGAGAATATAGCTTACGAGTATAATAAATTATCTGTATATATATTAAAGTAATTGATCTGAAATACTTACGACCATTGAAAAAAAAAACACAATATGATAAACAATCGAACCACCGATGATGACGTGGAAGCCAATGTCACAAATCAACGACGAGATCGATCAATTTTTTTATGAACTTAGGTTTCATCCACTCTTAACAATTGAGGTATGAGTGAACTGGAGTTTTGAACCAATTAAAATGTTTAGAAAGTGTTAAATATATCATTTTGATATCATGATTAATGATATTGTGAACAAAGAATACATCGAAAGACTAATAAAAGTTGTTTTGTCAATACTTTCTCCTCAATGATAATCAAATTTTAGTGGTGGATTTTGGACGATTGTACTTGTTACAATAATATATTACTGATTAATGATGGGTAGGTATCTT
This sequence comes from Helianthus tuberosus, assembly GCA_030545235.1. Taxonomy (NCBI): domain Eukaryota; kingdom Viridiplantae; phylum Streptophyta; class Magnoliopsida; order Asterales; family Asteraceae; genus Helianthus; species Helianthus tuberosus. Next base: position 36,472,624 of record CM060411.1, on the reverse strand, counting down.
TCTACGAACTTTTCAACAAAGAAAATATAATTTAAAACTTAAACTTTTCTTTTTTTTGTTAAACGCGTATAGCTAATATGGTGGACAATCATGTTAGAAGATGGAGAAATCAGCTACGTAACCTTCAATCGGCCTTAAGAGCATCCACAACGAGTCCTCCCTAACAAACCTTCGGATCAGCTTTGATTGCAAAAACCTTACGGACACCTCGAGCTCAAATTAGATTGCCAACTTTTACATTTATTTTTCATGACTAGTTTATTTATTATAATAAGCTATTTAGTTTTAATATCGTATTAATAATTAAAACAAATTACGTTTAGTATTACATAAATAAAAGTCTCTGATTATATATGAAACTTCTAAAAAAATAAAATTTTGAAACTCTCAAAAATCATAACAATTGAATAACTAGAAAGACAATAAACTTGACACATAAGAAAATTTGCATAACTAAACAATAACCAAACATAAATATAATTAGACTTCAAGTTTCCAATTGTGTCCCACCGGCCTATGTCGAAGTGGAAGATGAACTAAATTATCATCTAAAACTGATCTGTTGCAGGGGCGGATGTATGTGTTATCAAGGGGGAGCGCCCGCTACCGCTTGGCCGGAAAATTTTTTACGTTTTTAGTGTAAATTTTGGAAAAATTTGACGTTTTTTCGATTTCGTTACCGCTTATTTATAAAATGTTACCGCTTGGTCGGAATCCTAGATCCGCCACTGATCTGTTGTAGGCAATATTATAAAACAAGGTCTAGAAGGTTGAGTACTCGCCGAGTAATCGTTGCAAGGTAGGCTAGTGAGGTGATTTTCTTCAACTCTGCCTAATTACTCGGAATTGATCATGCGCGGTCAGCCTCAACCATAGCCGGATCTAGTAGGTCAACTTTACTTAAAAAACAATAAAACATAATTTCTATGTATATCAATTTTTGAAATACTTTACTATTTGAACATTTATTTTTTTATATTAATATTCACGTATTTTGTTATAAATATTCATACATTTGAGATATATATAATTTCTCAAAAACTAATTCTGTTTAATTTAACATGTACGAGTACTCTTTGTCCAGGCTACTGAACGTATAAGAAATATGTAATTCTTTTACAAGTTTATATACAAATAAATATCCCAAGTTATAAAAAGTTTTGTGCCATGTGCATTCAAATCAATTTTCTTAAACGTTTTCAAAATGAGTCAGTTAATTGTATTTACCAGTGTAAACTGACGTATTTTCCCAAAAAGGCTAAGTGCAGGTACTAATCGGAATAGGCTGGCTACTCCTAGCATCAATAAAGAGTCTCGCAAGCTTAGATGTTAAAATCTGTTGAACAATTATCTTTTATTTGATCCGCCTGTGGATCTTTACATTCCGTTTGTAATACTTTGATATTAGAGTTAACTACTGTTTTCGTCCTTGTGTTTTGTCAAAAATCACTATTTCAGTCCATTAGTTTAAAAATTGTGATTTCAGTCCCTGTGGTTTCACTTTCGTAACCATTTCAGTCCACCTCGTAACCATTTCAGTCCACCTCGTAACCATTTCAGTCCTTGTACTAACAGAGTAAATAGATTAAAATGGTTACGAAAGTGAAACCACAGGTACCGAAATGGTTACGAAAGTGAAACCACAGGGACTGAAATCGCAAATTTTAAACTAATGGACTGAAATAGTGATTTTTGACAAACCACAGGGACGAAAACAGTAATTAACTCTTGATATTACTTTATATCGGTTTGTAATATATTCATCTTTTGCTTTCGATGTGCATTTAAACTGTGTTGTTTGACTATGATGATATCAACTACGTCACGATATTCCCCACCGGGCCCACCGGTAATACGTGGAAATATCGGGGTGTGACACCATATCAGCAAAAACTAACTGGGTTAGGGTTCAGTTAGTTAGGGAGTGTTATCGGCCAATAAGTTGAAAGTTGAGAGTGCTGGTGTACAAATTGAAATTTGGGAGTATTATCGGCCAATCGGTGAAAGTTAGAGTTACTTAAATCCAATATCCATATATTATATCATTTATTACTTTCATACTTGGCTCTTGTTGGACTTCATACAATTTGCATCAAGCTTGAACGACTTCATACAATCATGCATCGCTTGAAGGACAGTGAACACTCTTTAAACCTATTTTCTTGCACTCATGTCTTTGTTTAAATTTTCTTGCGCGTTATGCTGTGTCAACAAATGTGAATAAAATTTAAGAGTTAGGATATAATAAGAAGTTTATTTGGGTTGGAAGGCTATGAAGTGATCTTGACCATCCATTTACTTAATCATGGGCTAAGATTAAATGGGTGAAATTGAAAGAAAAAAAGGAGGCGCGTGGGTTTGTTCAGGGGAATTCTAGTCAAGTCAAGGCAATAGTTTCTCTCTCCTCCAATTCCCCCCCCCCCCCATTTTTTAAACGTTAATAACTCTTTCATACGACATTATTTTTTTATAAAATTGCACCAAAAAAACGAGCGTTTTTTTATCTTTAAAACGAGTATACTATTGCTATATTTTCGAAAAAAAATTGAAAACCCAGTTGCGTAAAACGCAATAGAAAAAAAAAACCTAAAAATGATATTTTTCTAAAACGCAATGCACCAAAAACACAAGAAATGTCTTATTTGTAAAACACAATTGCCAGAAAACATAAAGATATGTCTTATTTCTAAAACGCAATAGCTTAAAAACACAAAAGAAAGTGTACTTTCTAAAACGCAATGAACTGAAAACACATAAAAATGTGTTTTACCTAAAATGCAATGCACCAAAAACACAAAGAAATGTCTTATTTCTAAAACGCAATGGCCAGAAAACACTTAAAAATGTCTCCTTTCTAAAACGCAATGGCCTAAAAAAACAAAAGAAAGTGTTCTCTATAAAACGCAATGCACAAAAAACACAAAGAAATGTCTTATTTATAAAACGCAATGGCCAGAAAACACTTAAAAATGTCTCATTTCTAAAACGCAATGGCCTAAAAAAACAAAAGAAAGTGTTCTCTATAAAATGCAATGCACCAAAAACAATGGCGGAGCCACACTTTGAACAACGGTGTCGTCCGACACCATTGAATTTTGTGTAGCAAATACAACGTATAATAGAAAAAATTTGAGCGACACATTGGTTTTTTTACGAGCGACACCATGGTTTTTTTACGAGCGACACCATTGTTTTGTTTTCTTCTAAAAGAATTACATAATAAACAAATTTATATTTAAAAAATTAAGCCCAGTTACTTAAGTTTAATTAGTATAATTTAAATTATTAAAGGTCCATGCTTAATTTTTATTTTTTCTAATCCAGTAAGCATTATAGCCCCATGTTTAATTGATTTTGTTTCAATTGTTTAACCTAATAGGATGTTTGATGATCATTTGAATGATGCGTGCATTTGTTTGTTATAATGAAAAAGAGGTTTTTTTTGGCAATATGCCATTGAAAACATTATGAATCGTTTTTCAAAACATGAAAATGCGTACAAAGCAACTATTAAATGCATTTTTTATATATTTAAAATGACTGTAATTTTATGATGTGTTTTTATTCAATGACATTGTACTTTTACTGTGATATTTGCTTTTATTATCTGATTTGACCCGACTAGATCTGAACCGATCCAAAAAGTTCGACTTCGGGTTACTATAAACCGGAATATCCATAAAAAATGACACCTTAAGAAAAAATTTCTGGCTCCGCCACTGACCAAAAAACATAAAGAAATGTCATATTTATAAAACGCAATAGCCAGAAAACACTTAAAAATGTCTCCTTTCTAAAACGCAATGGCCTAAAAAACAAAAGAAAATGTTCTCTATAAAACGCAATGGACTGAAAACACCTAAAAATGTGTTTTACCTAAAACGCAATGACTAAAAACACTTCAAAATGTGTTTTTCTAAAACGAATGGCCAGAAAACACATAAAAATGTCTTAGTTCTAAAACGCAATGGCCTAAAAACACCAAAGAAAGTGTTCTCTCTAAAACGCATTGAACCAGTGTAGGATCGTGATCTGACCCAAATGAGTCGTTCAGAGGTGTTCAACTTCGTTTCAGGTGCGGAATAACAAGAAACGGAGGTAGAAACAGCTGATTCTTCACTAATATCACTGATTGTATTGATTAGAAAGCAATTACAAGCAGTTCTTCACACCGGCAGCACCTCGGCGTGGAATACAAGGACTGACTATATATATGTTTTCGCTCATGTAACCCTATATATAGACCTGATGGTTTCGCTCCAGTGTACATGTACACAAAAGCGAAACCCCAACCTGTCCAAATAAGCGAAACCTCCTAACTAAGACCATATGAGCGAAACCTGCTCACTAAACACATATAATCTCCTATTTTCTCGTAAAACGTGCCCTAATCTATACAATACAATGTAAGACTCGATACAAGACGAAGTCAACATATGTAGTGCACCAACAGACTCCCCCTCAGATGTTGACGAGTCGACTATCGAGTCACGACAATGCTGTGTCTTCACTTCTTCAGTCTTGATCTGTCTCTGGGCTTTTCTCTTTCTCTATCTTCATCAACAGACTCCCTCTCTCGATCTGCTGGCATTCCTTTGTTCTTCAGCAACATCTGCATCAGGATCTTTGTCTGGATTTCTTTGTCTTCAGAATCCGAAACCTGGCACTCTATTTTCAGATTCAGAATTGAAACTTGGCTATTCCTGCACATTCTTAACCCAGAAATGAATTTCTAAATTTAACAATTTGAATGCACCAACACTGACTCTCTCTTATAAAAATATGCACCAACAATCACTCTCCCTCAGATCACAAATACATGATGAACCACTTGTTGATTTAAAAACATATTTTGACAATTAAGACACGCTCCCCCTCACAACAATGTCATCATGTTTAGCACTTGAAACTTTGAAAATCAGCTTTTCAACATCAGTTGTCGAAAATCTTTTTGACTTTTTCAAAAGTTTAAGCTAAAACACACACAAAATCTTTTTTGGATTTTTCTAACAGAAAGTAACTATCATCACTTGTAGAAACAACAAAATGCATAAATGAAATATCTACAAACAATATTTTTGTGAGTTTGTTGTAAGAGGATCATATCAGTTTTTGACAAATCACAAGTACCGTTGAGCTTAGTTACACATTAAGAATTAAACAATTCACTTAGATTGCCAATATACTGATCCACTTAAATTTTCACACAAATTTCAACTGATTCAGGATATGAGTTAGATGTTTTAAGGACTTAAACTCATTCATGTGTCCCACCTCTTGAATATACTCCCGTATCCAGATCCCAATATTCAGTCTTACAGGTAAGTATACCACAGATGATATCTGTAAGGGGTTAAATTGCGAGGGCCGTGAGAGCTCAGGTCGATACTCCCGTATACGCAGAGAGATGACGGCTTCGACTTTTGGTGTGTCCCCTTTAGAGGATCTTTTGATTACAACAGCAGCGACTATCAATTTTATTGTTTCATCAGCTTGCTGAGGGCGATGCTATGTTTCAAGCATTTGCAGAAAGCATTATCCGGGGACTAGGTCAGAACTTCCATTCAGCAGAAGTCCCGGGATAATACCCCAGATATCACTGAGCATAAAGACCTAGTATCTCAGAAAGAGAGACCTTTCAAACGAGATTTCAGGGGTTACCTATATATCCAAGTAGTATTCCCCACGAAATAAGCAAGTTTGAATTTAAGTTTATATCCCGAAAAAGCTTACTAAATGTGTAAAAACCTATCGGCATATCATCAGTGAGACTGTTTAACGCTCTTTAAACATTACATTTCTTTAGCATACTGTGACTGTCTACTAATGTACTACCATTTCCTCTTTTATACAACAAAACTCATTTTCATTTTATCATGTTTTTGACATTTTCAAATTTTCAAATGTTTTTGAATTTTCATAAATTTCTACTCCCCCTAAAATGCAAACACATTAAAGTAAATTTGAAATCAAATTGTACAATAAACTTGACAACTGATATCGAATCGCTTCAAATCGCCATCCACTTGGCATAAACAATCAGAACTCCCCCTTTCACAAAACTATTTTCTCATAATGATTTCAAAACAGTTAAGTTTGTTTTAATCAGAATGATTTTTCCGGAAAATGAGTTTGTTTTTACCACTTGTAAGTTTACCACTTGTTAAGTATGGGGATATTGTTCATCATCTTGTCAGTTTTTATCAAATGTAGTAAATCAAGTACAATTTAATGTCCCTGATTTACCGTTTGCAATTAAGCAACCTCTGTACCAATTGTAAGAATTACCACTTTTAGGATCACAAACAATACCACTTGTAGGTATGACTAACCAATACCAACTGTAGGAATGTTACGTCTACATGCATCATTTTATCAATCAGGATGCCGATTCCTGCTTCACACTTACCAACCTGGAAGCTCCGGCAATTCACACTTATCCTGTAAAAATTTAACTTTTATAAGAATCAATCACATTATCAATTACTAAGAAAGACGTCGATTCTTGATCCACGATTACAAACTTGGGATCTCCGGCATAGTCCTAAGACTTTACGGGAAACAAACTTCCATCCAAGTCTTCTCAGATTTGATGGCTTTCAGTTCTTGCGCAGTAGGGTTGTAAGTTGCCTTTTTAGTTGCATAAAAATCTTTAACCCCCTTAGCTTTCCCATTCAACATTTTCCCAAAAATTTTCTTAACACTTCCATTGAATGTTTTCTCGACATCAAACTTAGTATTCTCGTTGTAAAACTGATTCAAGATATCAACCTTGCCAACTTTCTGTTTAACTTCTTCAAATTTCAATGATGGAAACTCATCATCATTCACTGAAATTTTCATCTCAACCTGTGGCTCTTCTGGCTTTGTGGAACCAGATTCATCGCCGACTTTCTCATCAACTTTCTTAACAACCCACACTAGGTTGTTTTTCTCTTTCTTTTTATAAAAATTCTTTTTAGAACACTCACCAACCTCATAAGTTGAATTTTCAAAAATTTTAAATTTTTCTGTTGGTGGTTCAACATCAACAACTTTCTCTTTCAATTTGTTAGAAACTCCCTGTTTTGTTTTGGCATTTTTCGAACAGTTCCATACAATATGACCAGCTTCATTGCATTTGTAACAGGTTCTAGTTTCTTTTGAGTTACAAACTTCAGTTCCATTCTTCTTCTTTTCAGCAAGAAACTCTTGATTTGACTGTCTCCAGAATGGTTTCTTCTGTTCCTCTTCTGCACTTCCACCTGACACAAATTCTGTTTTTGTTTTAGAATTTTTCAAATTTTTATGATTTTCTGGTGGAATAAATCCAAGACCTTTCCTTTTGTAGCTACGATTTTGGTTTGGTTTCTTTTGAAAACCAGAACCAGAATTGTAACCCTTTTTTCTTGTTTAGACGTTGTTGAACTCTTGAAGTGTACTTTTTAGGTTTTTCAATAAGATTTAAATCTTTTATTTTAGAAATATTAATTTCTGTCATTTTGAAAACCTTTTTGATCATGTCAAAACAAACACTTCTTATTGGAAATTCTTTGTCATAATATAATTTGTCTGAATCATTTAAAGTGTATGCAACTTCAAATGTTTCATCATCCAAATTTGCTTTCGATAACAAAAATTCTTTACTATAAGACCGTTAACCGACGACTTTGGACTGTTGACTGACGAATTTGACCCTCCAGACTCAGACTTTGACTCAGACTCCTCCTCGGTATCCAACACCTGATCGACCACCTTTTTTATTAACTCAGACTCATGATCAGTATCGGACGAGGTAAACGTGACATCAATGTTATCTGGTAAAACGTCAGTTGTGTCGGTTTTTAGCTTTATATTGACTGCTTTTTCAAGTTGCTCCTCGTTTGGTTTTCTAGGAGAATACCCTTCCCAAATTGGAGGCGGACACTTGTTATAGCTAACAGTCGGTTTCTTACCACTATCTTTCTTTTTCTTCGGCTTCTCGTCTTTAAAAGCTTCCATACCTGCAACAGTCGGGTAAATACGATCAATGAGATAATCAGAACTAGAATAACTTTGTAATAAACGTCTAATTCTCTCATTCTCAATCTTTTCTGTCTCCAACTCTTGCTTCCAATTTGCACTTTCTTCGATGTAGAAATTGATAGCTTTCTGTTTTGTCATCATCATAGCATTCATCATCGTAAGTGCTTGTTCTCTTTCTGAATTTGTCTTTTGGAGACCAGTTACTGTTTTGTTCAAGACATCATAAGATTCTTTTACATAATTAAGATTGAACAACAACTGCTCCTTCTTATTCTCATACTCAGAAATTATCTCGTCTTTTGCTACACATTCCTTGCATGCTTCCAAACACTTCTCGCAAGGCTTTACAACTTCCACAATTTTTTTAACTTCAACAATCTTTTCAACTTCAATCACTTTCTCAGCTTCGGTCACATTTTCTTCTTCATTCACTTGCTCAGTCTTTTCAGCAACAACTTTAACTTCTTCAGTTTGAACAATTTCATCCTTTTCAGCATCACTTTCAGTCTTCATATCCTTTTGCTCTTTTGCAGCTTGTTTCTCTTTCAGCTTCTCCAGGCGATCTGCAAAATAGAAATGAAAACTTTCAGGAGATAGATGAGTTTTAGCAACATTAATATGTCGTTCTTCTTCATCATCACTACTGTCATCAGTTGGTGTTTGATCAAACTCTACTGATTTGTCAGAATTATCATCTGAAGAACCAGAATTAACTGGTGTTTGATCAAAAACAGCTTCCTTTTCTGAACTTTCATCACTTTGTGAACTTTCATCTGAGCTATGTGAGCTTTCTTCAGATGCAACAGACTCTTTCTCCACATTCTTCACAGTCTCACCAATAGACTTCATCCATGTAGTAAACATATCTAGTTCTTTTACAATCTTGGCAATGAAAGCTTTGAAATTTCCTTTTTCATCCATAAACATATCCCAGCTGAAGCCTTCAGGTAGCCTCTCATCATCTTGATCGACTATGCATGCTTTGCTTTCAGGTGATATGTAGTTGCTCCAGTTAAAATCTCCCAAACACGCTCTCTTGGAATCCTCAATCTTTCTACCATGAGCCGTCTGTGAATCTTGTGATTGACCAACCTGTTGATAAATGGCTTTCCGGTAGTAATCATCTTTTCCAAACGGATTCTGAGCACCACGAGCTTCCCTGTTCTTGCATTCCCGTTTGAAATGGCCTTTCTCCCTGCATCGAAAACAAGTAACTTTAGATTTATCAAAACCTAAAGTAGATACATGAGCATCAAGAAAGTCATTTCTCCCGGTAATCGTTTTGAACTTTTCAGCACGTCTAAGAACACTAACAAGACACCATTTGATGTCCATCAGTTCCATCTCTTCGGCGTCTATCTGATCATAATCCTCCTTTGTGAGCATAGGATTTCCGATCCAACCTGCAACTAGACCTTCATACGATAACAACACAGAACCAAGTAGAGCCATGTGGTCTTTAGCAGTGTCTTCTGAAAAACTTTGACCTTCTGGAAAATTTAGAGCGATGTTGCACTGAATCACATAATCATTTCCTGTCTTTGTGCTTTGAGACTGAAAGCTTTCTGATGAACTCTTTGGATTGACACTCGGATATAATGAGAAACCACTGTTGCTTTTATTTGAACTTTGATCAATCTTTTCTGTAGAATCCCCAGCACTAAACGCAGTCTGGATTTTCGGACTTCTCTCAGCTTCTGGAACCGGAACACTACCTTTGTAATACATTTTTACATCCTGTTGACCACTAGGACTGTTCATCCTCGTGATCTTCTGCTATTCCAAATCTTGACCCTCAATCTTTTCGATAAACTGACCAATTGTTAACCCATCATAAACCCCTGTGTTTTTCAGGATCATCAAATAAGTTCCCCACTCTTTTTGCGGTAACGCATCAGCTAATTTGTCTACCCACTCTTCAGGATCCTTTTTTATACTAAGCATTGACATAGATCGCACCAAGTGGCAATAACGTTCAATCAGCTTCTTTGTATCTTCTCCAGGTAAACTACTGAACATGTCAAACTCTTTCTTGAGCAACGCCTTCTTGCTCTTAATCATTTTCTCACTACCCTCAAACTTAACACGTAAAGCATCCCAGATTGACTTTGAAGTTTTGTCATGCTGAAGCAGTATGAAAATGTCTTCTTTGATAGCTTGCTGAAGTAAACTAATCATCATCTTTTCAGCTCTATACATATCACGTTCTTGATCACTAAATTCAGATATTCTTTTGTCAACTTTCAAATCAGTATGTGGCAAAACATATTTCTTCAAAATACACTCCCATGATCTCAGATGATTAGCTTGTACCCAGTTTTCGAACCTATCTTTCCATCCATAATATTCCTCAATGCTCATTAGCTTCGGGGGTTTTTGAGTAGTTCCCGTTTCGTTTTCCAAATTCATGTTCTGAGCAATGGAAGCCGGAGTAGACGAAGTAGCAAACGCGTTGTAGAACTCGGTATCCATGATGACTTGGCACGTTTTTCAAATTCAATGACAAATTAGCGAAATCTCAGAAGTTCTGGATGACCTTATAAGCGAAATATGATGTTGTACACAGGAGCAAAATCTCAGAAGTCCACAAAAGCGAAACTAGGATGTTCAGAAGAGCGGAACTACTGATGTCCTTTGGAGCGAAACCTTGATGAATCTTTGGAGCGAAACTTGTGTTCACAAAAGCGAAACTACAATGCAATTTGGAGCGAAACCTTTCAATAATGTGACACACAAGTGAAATCCTGATGACAAATAAGCGAAATCACAATATGTCCGAATGAGCGAAACCTAATCGGAGGTTAATTTGATCCATTTTTAGTCCATATTTAGGTCCGAAACTTTCCAGGGTTTGTTAATGTCCAATTGTCTATGATCTGTGAAATTTTGAGCGAATTTCGACCGGTAAAACTTTCTGAAATGATAAAAGAAGGTGTAGAAGTAAGAAATCTTGACGAATTTCAGCTATTCTCTGCAGAACTCCTCCTCCTGAGCTCTGATACCACTTGTAGGATCGGATCTAACCCAAATGAGTCGTTCAGAGGTGTTCAACTTCGTTTCAGGTGTGGAATAACAAGAAACGGAGGTAGAAACAGCTGATTCTTCACTAATATCACTGATTGTATTGATTAGAAAGCAATTACAAGCAGTTCTTCACACCGGCAGCACTTCGGCGTGGAATACAAGGACTGACTACGAATGCAGGAGATTAGTTTTGTATATGAATTGTCTGAACCAGGAAGCAGGAGATAAAAAACTGTCTACGAATGCAGTTTTCCTGAGGCTCTGCCCCTTAGACCCCGCCAGGGGCTGCCGCCCCTTGGACCCTTCTACCAGGGGCGCTGCCCCCGGACCCCCGCCAAGATCGTAAAACGCAATGACTAAATCAAAAACCCAGATTGTAAAACTGAAATTAAAGAATTTCTTACATGGATCGAAGCCGATTTCTTCAACGATTGACGAAATTTGAATGATAGAAACATTTATCAGCGATCGAACGGATCGAGTGATTATCTTCAAAATCATGAGAAAAATCGAGATTTTTTATGAAATTAAACTGAGTTTTCTTCAAAAAAAAAAACTGAAGAACACGTTGATCGGGTGTTTGAATCATTGATTGTTGACGAAAATCGCACTATAATGTAATGATTATTGAGATAGAAAGTGAAGAAAAGATTGAAGATGGTGGGTTTTGAAAATTGTGGGTTTTGAAGTTACTGGGGAGAAGAATGAAGAAGAAATGATACGATTGACTAAAATACCCTTGCTCTTTATTTTAAATGTTGTCGCATGTCATAATCCTATTGCTTCCTACACTTCCTAGCCAAAATAAACTTCTCATTTAATCCTCACCCTAAAATTTAATATGTTTAGTTATATTAGTTTATGTAATCCTTGGTTGTAGGTTTTGTAATAATTATTATATATATCAATTTCCATCGCTCTTTTGCGCCAGTGATGTTTCTGACTTTTGAGTTTTTAGCACTGGAATTTGTTTTTTTTTCCCTGCGTAGTACATTTTTCTAACAAGTATACTTTCTATTATTATATTGTTTGCGTATTTTTTGTTTGACGTTCATAGTGTAAAGATCAAATACAATTGGGTCTTAACATATACAATATCCTTAACGTAAGAAGTGAAGGATATTTTTTTTTTTTGAATTTTTCCCTACTACTCAAGAATGACGTTTAATTGCAAAATGTAAAAAAAAGAGTAAATTACTTTTTTCGTCCATGTGGTTTGTCAAAAATCACTATTTGAGTCCATTAGTTTAAAAATTGCGATTTCAGTCCCTGTGGTTTCACTTTCGTAACAATTTCAGTCCACCAACTTAACTCCATCCATTTATTCTGTTAACTTTGGGTGAAATGACCAAATTGCCCCTATGGTTTAATTAAAAAAAACGTTGGCCACAGGTTTCGAACCTGTGACCTATACATTGAAATGTGATTGTTAAACCAATAGGCCATGTATCAAGATTATGATTAAATTCAAATGTTTTCCTTATAACATAGCCTATTTATCATCATCTTCACCAAACCTTCCTTCCATCTTTATCAATGGCAGCCACCACACCTTTCATCATCTCCACCACCATCCTCGTCACACAGCCACCACACCACAACCACCTCCGCCAGACACCACCACCATCCCCATCACACACCACCACACCTCCGCCGCACACCACCATCTTCTCCGACGATTCAATTCCGGCACCACCACCTCCGCCGCACAATTGAAACTGCAACAGTAATTCTGGCACCACCACCTCCGCCGCACAATTGAAGCTGCAACAGTAACCATTAACCACCACCATCCTCGTCACTCCGCCACCACAACCACCTCCGCCACACACCACCACACCTCCGCCACACGCCAAAACCTCAGCAGCAGAATGCTCCGCTTGTCTCATCGTCGTGCAGTAGTTCCGGCGAGTTGAAGCAGCTCCTCTGTGAGAGCTCTTGCAGCTGGTTTTTATACATCTCTGGGTGTGAAATTGATCGGAAATGAAGTGAAATTGGAAGGTTTTAGTTCGAGTTTGATTAAGGAGTGCCATGGTAATGTTGTCACTGATTTTGATTAATAGGCTATGGTAATGAAAGGTGTGGTGGCTGCCATGGATAAAGATGAAAGGTTTGGGGAAGATGATGATGAATAGGCTATGTTATAATGAAAACAATTTGAATTCAATCACAATCTTGATACATGGCCTATTGGTTTAACAATCACCTTTCAAAGCAAAGGTCACAGGTTCGAAACCTGTGGCCAGCATTTTTTAATTAAACCATACGGGTAATTTGGTCATTTCACCCAAAGTTAACAGAATAAATGGATGGAGTTAAGTTGGTGGACTGAAATGGTTACGAAAGTGAAACCACAGGGACTGAAATCGCAATTTTAAAACTAATGGACTGAAATAGTGATTTTTGACTAATCACAGGGACGAAAACAGTAATTAACTCAATAAAAATCATGGTTTTACAGTAGCAGAGTAATTCAAAATTACACAATTACTCTACTAATGTAAAAAGATGAATACGCAATTGTGGTATCGTAACGAATGATACCATGCGCGTTCATTTACTCTTTAAAATGAATGAATAAGTAGTTGTGGTATCGTAATCTAAACAAGTGTTGGTATCATACTGGTACCGTGACGAACTGTACCGATTTCAGCCTAACAGTATCAATATCGATATTGGTATTACCGAACCGGTACCTTTATTCGTATTTATAGTTTATGATTGATGTAAAACACGTGTTGATATCCTTTTGGGCATATCGGCTTATCTCTTCCCGTTGCTATAACGAGTGCCGATACCGTAACGAAACCAACCCATGCCAACCAAATTCCCGCCGCGTAGCGCGGGATATTCCACTAGTTTATATTAGCAATCAATGATATAATATGGTTTTTTCGCTTATGTTTCTAATCACGTGTGCAAACTTTATCAATTATACAAATTAACATCCTCGGTCACAATTGCTGCTGTTGCGCTGGGGTAACATCTAGTTAATATTAATTTACAAATGTTACTATAATTCACATTTTTCTATTTTGGGATTCGTTTTTAGATGCAAGCCCAGAAAAGTGTGTTTACAACTCATTTTCTAAACAGCCCATTTTAATATCTTTTTTTTCTTTATAGCATTCTCCATTTTCCCTAATCCCTCTTAGGTCCTCGCAATAATCAAAGCCAGCTGCCGCTGTTACTGCTACTAGTACTACTACAATTATTAGGGTAAATTACACTTTTCGTCATTTATGTTTGTAATAGATTGCAACAGATAGCCTTTAACTATTAGCATGTTACTTGGAATATTGAGGTGTTAGTTGTTAATTATGTGAGCGTTTTCAATTTGGTAAAAACATTTCGGTGACCAACCAATCAACGTAAAAATCCCTCTTAATACTTAATAGACATAAGACCTTGAGTTCTTGATAAATGAGGAATGCATAGCAAGTATCAATCAAGGAATTGATAAAAGGACATTCATGTCCTTTTTCATCGCATACTGGCTATGGCATCTTACAGAACAGTGATGGTGGAAAATGGATGAAAACAAAACCCAATATCAAGTAAAGGTCAAACTGTAAACTGAAAAATAACATGATGAGACACAGCACACCATCTAATTAAAATTCAAGTATATCACACAGAATCTATTTAAATAACACTTTTCATCATAGAACTAGCCATGAGTTTCTAATTCGGTCACAACCAAAGGAAACCTTGAGATGCAGTTAACAACTGCAGCTCATATATCATATCATATCCAAATCCAAACATAAATTAATGACTAGATAATTTCACCTTGGCTTTGCACACCGCAATGCCTTCTAGACATCCTTCATCGCTTTTTAAAACCACAGATTGTAAATTTTTAGTTGATGAGAAAATGACATGAAACCAAGTTCAATGTAGTCAAGACAGAGCAAATAGTCCAGATGGCCATGCTAATAGATTATGATCATCAAGACCTCATAGCTCAAGGTGATAGCAAAGCAAAGTGGTGACATATTCATTATAAGGGTGTTTGTTAGTTTTCAAGACCAATATTTACTTATGAAGGGTTTGAATTCATTTATGCTTTTAGCTCTAACAGGTAGAAAACTAGCTAACAAGGAAACAGACAAATTGGCGAAACACTTCAAGTCACACATGTTTAAACTTTAAAAAGAAAATTAGATTAATATCAAAATATCAAGACATATAGTTTCTTGTATACATTTAACACAATATTTGTTTAGTACAGGCCAAAAACGTCAAACAAAAAGCGGTACGGGTCAAATCCATACCAGTTTGACCTGTAACCCAACAATTGCTAAAAAGTAATCACCTATGACCAGTAGTGGGTATTACACAGAAAGCCACGAAAACGAAATCTCAAGTGATCCTAAATCAAATCCTTGATCCTTCATATAAAAGTAAAGTAGTAGCCAAAGATTTGTTATTGCTAAGAGGCCAAAAGCTATACCTACATGCTACAACCGCCCAATCCCAAATATGTATCAGTGAGCCATGGTTCCCGTTTACAAAGGTGTACAGATATTAGAAAGAGAGTTATATTACATTAGTGAAGACTGAGACCAAGTGATCTAACCACCCAAAGATCACAGTTATAGTATATGATGGCCCTACATGCTCCTTGAATCTTTGACCAAATCAACAGGGCAAAAGAACCGCTCACTAACCATACAAAAAGTGGTTAGCAATGGTAATAACGACAGTCGACAAAACATGGGAAGTCATCCATGATGTGAATTAGTCTCCATTCTACTTGTGTGTGTGTGTGTGTGTGGGGGGGGGGGGGGGGGGGGGGGGTCATGATTTAAAAGGTAAAAACAAAGAGGTCTGTATGTATACACTAGATTATAGAGGCTTTGTCCAGAATATGCAGTAAATTAAAATCTACTTTTGTTAGTTTTGTTAATAAGAAACAAAACTGGGAAATGACTGTGCAACATCAAGATGTGTTCGGGAAACCAAATTTTAATTATTATTTAGTATATGAAAATTTACCCAAAGTTCACTCCAATTCCCCCAAAATTCAAACCTAAAAATCCTTACTTTGGCTGCATATCCAGTAAAGATTTTGACCTATTCTCTTCAACGTCTAGAAATTTTCAGCAAACCAAAGCAATCATTATGTTTTACTACGGTAAAAAAAGCATACTGTCATAGATCTTTACGTGTCGGAAAAGAAAACATATGCATCAACTCCAGAGATCTTCTAAGTTCTAAGGAGTGTTGTGTGGTTAAAACTTAAAATTTTGACAAGACAACGGTACTCGGTGCCATCTCTTCACCTAGCTAAGTCACCTAAAGAGAATATGATAAACCCTTTGTTTTGCTGCTATTATTAACACTCATATTCCTACTTTCTTCTACTAACGAAACACTCACTTTAACTCTACTTAAACATCTTAACAGTTAACACACATAATCATCCATTGGAAAACATATAAACATACCAAACAATAAAAAAACAACAAAAACAGTTAATAATAAAAACAATCGCTACCATTTCCGCTCCTCAACAGCATCATGAAATTCATCCCCATCCTCCTCATCCACACCCGCAGAAGCGGAAACAACAACCGGATCACCCGAAACCGCTGCCTCCTTCTCATCATACCTGACAACCACAACAGGACACACACAATGCCTGACACAATAATCACTAACACTCCCTAACCTCCCATCACTCCCCCTTTTCACCGCACCAAACCCTCTACTCCCCATAATAACCGCACTTAACCCTAACCTCTCAACTTCCAAACACAGCCTCTCCTTCATATCATGATCTTTCACAATATGGATCTTATACGGTATGTGCGCGTCCACCAGAGGCTGCGCTAGGTCAGCAGATTTAGTAGTTGTGAAAGTGTCGAAATCGTCTTCGAGTTTTGATTTTGACTCTTCGTTTTCGGGGTCAACGAAGTCAACGGAGCCCCAATCAGCGCCGTAGAGGACGGAGGTAGGGCGGACGTGGATGAGGATGACAGCGTCTCCCGGGCGGAGGTACTGGTTAACGGCCCATTTGACGGCGAAGGCGCTCTCGTCGGAGAGGTCGACGGCGATGCCGATGCGGCGTTGGGCAGCGGTGGTTGGGGTTTCGGTGGGGGGTGGGGTGATGGCTGGGCGGATGCGTGGGGAGGAGGATTTGATTTTGATGGCGGCGATTGGTGGTAGGTCGGATTCCGGTAGGGTTTTTGATGGTTGCATTGTGGGGTTAGGGTTTGTTTACTGAAAGTTGAATTGAAAATGGGCGATTGGATCGTTGATATTTGTTAAAGAGAGATACGCCGGAATTTAAGGGTGTGTTTGGGATTCCTTTTCCACTTTTTTTTTTCAAAAGTCCCTCTCAAAACAATAAGCAAGAAATTCTTACTTCTTCATTTTGACTTATTGAAGGCATAATTAGAGCTAGAAGAACTTATTTCATGGTGTTTGGGATTCCTTTTCTCTTCAAAAGGACTTCTCAGATGATGTTTGGGATTCCTTCTCCTTCTCAAAAGGACTTTTGGGGCTAAGAGGACTTTTGAAAAGGGATCCCAAACACCCACTAAGTATTATCCTTTTTAGAGCGAATTCATTCGCGTCACGTGGAAGAAACAAACAACTTTTTTTTACAGTAAAGAATCTTGTGTGTTACGCCCTAATCGAATTTATGTCCAAGGTCGACTTCTCGACCGTGGTCCACTGATGCGTGAGAACCGAATAAAATCTGTAAATCCTCGTCAGGTTAGAACTCGGGATTAAAGTCCCGATTCGTTCATTCATCCGAATGTACCTCAAAAATAGTCTAAACGGGAATTGAACCTATGTTTTCACTAGGGAGGGCAGACCTTTTGACCACTAAACTAACATCTCATAATAGAAGAAACAAACAACTTGAATGATGATTATTGCTAAATGTTAACCTCTTTTCTTTTGTTAGCATTTTCATAGCTTTCATAAAATCTACTCTATAATTATATTAAAAACAACTAAATCTTCTTTCTCATTTCAATTAAATAATATTTTTTTCTACCTTTATCACTACTTTTTTTTTTCTCATTCACTCACAACAACTTTCAAAATATATTAAAAACTATAAATGTGAACAGAGTAAAGGTATATGATCATATACAAACATTTTTTTCAAAAAATTGTAAGAACCACTAGTTTGTTGTCATATGAATGATTTAATGATTAAGTTTTAGGGGTATTATTGTCATAATCATAGTGTTTTGTTTTAATAATTCCTATTTATGCTTTAAGTTATGTTCCTCTCAATTAATAAATCCAATTATACATTTGTTTAAAAAAATGATCAATAACAAATTGAAATCAAATATGTGTTTGCAATAATCAATTTCACGAAAACAATTTTAAATTCTTTATTTCAAACCTTTCATTACACCTTTTTTTAAATCAATGAAACATATTAGAGTATCATCCCCTAAAGTCGTTTTATGAAATTGTAACGCCTCAAAACTCGAATGTTTATATTCGTCATATGTTCTTATATGATACATTAGGAAACAAATAACTAGGCTATTTAACCTAGTTAAGTGTATGATGAAAACTATTAAAGGAGGAAAGTTGTGCCATTTATGTTTTAGTGGCAAACACTAGGGACTAGAGTGGGATAAGATGAAAGTTGAGTTATTATATGAAAAGATCAACACAAAAACACACACTTTATGTGTGTTCTAGAACGATCAGGAGCTCCAAAGGAGCCAAAACCCTAACTCAACCAAAATCATCAAATTGAAAGGTGAATCGAATCTCAAATTCATGAACGAACATGAATTAATGATCACCTACACGAGGAGATCATGAGGTATGTCTTAAAACTTAGATTGGTGATCTTGTATGAAGTGGGTTATGTTTAATCCGCGAATTGGTATGAAATTGAGTATGAATATGTGTTAGAATCACCATATAGAACATGGATTATGCATGATTTGGATCAATTCGATGTTTTGAGGTGAAATCCATTTGTTATGGTAAGGATGATGACTTGGATTATCATCCATGTCTAATTCTTGTTCAATGTTGATGTAATATGTTGTGTATGATGAATTCTTGTTAGATAAATTGAAAGAAATATGGTGTTGATATGTTTGATGTCTATGTGTGAATGATACTTGTTGATTAGTAAGAAGATTTGATAAATTATGTATGAGCTTGAAAGATTATGCAAAAATTATGTAACGCCTCGAAAATTCACGTCCTATAAAGTGTTGACACATGTCATATGTTTGAACCTGTGAAAGAATGTTTTGAAAGGACTAAAGTTGACAAACATGAAAAGTATATGAAAATACGAGTTCTAAATGTTAACAGTGAATAAATATATTGTACATTAACCCTACATGATGCTCATACCTTCAAACGAATAAATCATGGATCATACGAAGCTAAATATGAAAGAAAGTGAGAGATTACAAACTACAGGGGTTAAATGTGTCAACATGTTTAAGTTTACCTCTGAGTGACCTTTTAGCAAACCCGAAGCTTTGTAACGGTTAAGTATGCTCACTAGAATGCACGATAAAAATTTCATAAAGTTTTGTTAACGTATGAGAAAGTTATGATCAAATTCGTATGTGAGGGGTTAAAGCGTTAACGTTGAAAGTTATGACTTTTCGGGTTAACCAGAAATGTCCAGGGACTTGGCAAAGTGGGTATAAGTCCTAAAGCCCTTGTAGGTAAATAAGAAGGGGTCAAAGTGCAAAAATAAGCTAGTTGACCTTTCGAAGAGCCAAGGGACAAAGATGCGGAAACTAGAAAATGTGAAATATGTTTACAAGACCCAGGCGGGCCGCGTAAGAGACCTTAAGGTCTTACGCGGTCCGCGTCAGACCATCAGATGCAGAAAGTGTAGACAGCCTCCTGCATTCGCGTTTAACCGACCTTTAACAGATATTTTCACATTGTGGGCGACCCCTAAACAGTCCTAGACATCTAGGGACACTTGTGGATGAGTTGTGGTCAGTTGTAGACTTGTGTGTCAACATTTTATGGTGATTAAATCACTGTATAAGGCCATGAAGTTGCAACCATTTGATCATTCACTTCTTGTGCAATTTTGGAGCCTTTGGGAGCTTAAGAGCAGACACAAGACCTTCCTAATCAAGCATAGGACTTCAGTAGGTTTGCTAATCCTTCCTTAGTTAAGTTTTTGCTTAGTTATAGCTTAAAAGTCAAACCGTCGTAATTAACGGTTGACTTTAAGATTAATCACTAATGGTCCAGTGATTAGTCGAATTGAAAGTAGTTATAAGTTGGTAATTATGTGGGTAATAAACCCTTAAAAGGGTTCCCCCTGATTCCCACTCTAACTAGGTCAAATGTCGGGTCAAACTTGTGAATAAAAAGTCAACAGGATACTTAGTTTCTAATTTATGCATGATTAGCAATGTAGAACACATACAACCTGTTTGATCATTAATATAACTTAGTAATTAGTGTAATAACATGTCTAAACATGTTCAACCCGACAATTTCCTGTTTAGACCCGGTTCGGAACCGAAAGTCGCAAAGCTTTGACTTTTGCTTTGACTTCAGTTCTGGCCCGTTATGGTATGTTTTAGAAATACCTTAGAGCTTCATTTGGACCAGGTTACATGCTAGTATAAACCTCTGTGATTATACACCATGGTTCATTAGTTAACCAATTAATACGCATGATTCCGTTAATTGCTCATATGTTGACCATTATGCCCTTTTTCACCTTAAAACGTGATTTTTGAAAATGAAAAGAGTAGAAACTTTAATTACTGATATATAAACTTGCACCCAAAATTTGATATCAGTTTGAGTTGTAGATTGAGAGTTATGCTCATTAGCGTAATTAAGAAGCTTTATGTTAATTAAACGGCGTAATTAGCGTATAGCCTAGTTAAGCCTACTTTTTGATATCAAACTTATTACCCACTGATGTAATATATTATTTTGGGATTTTTAAAGATTTTTAATTAATTTTAGGCTGAGCATAACTCATAGTCGTAGGCTTAATCCGGTAATTGTCGGTTTTGCCCTTACAAGCCATAAAATGAGTTTTACATATCTAATCAACTCCAAACCTTTTGCTACTAATCCTAAATGATAAATAAATTATTTTAGTCCTTCTGGAATGATCAAAATATTAGCTTTATATATAGAACCCGGAAACGGCTTCTAATCGCCTTATTAAGCGTTCTTAACGCATAGTATGTACTAAGACTATTTTTAAACATACAAGGGTGATACCTACTGATATTTTAGGTAAATTATAATATTTTTAACAGTAAGCAAAAGTTGTTAAACTCAGACTTTAGTTTTGAGCTTTACGGCTTATGTGAAATTACCAAAATGCCCCTACGGTGTATAGTTTGGTTATAATTGATAAATTTCACATATATACTTTACCCTACTGTTATAACTTAATAAACTAAGTATTTTTGCTGATTATATCAGACCTGTAACTCAGGTAAATACTTAAACTCTTTTATAACCTTTTAAATGACCAAACTACCCTACGGGGCATAGTTTGTGTTTAAATTCGTTTCGGGCATAATAAAAGACATCTTACTGATGTCACAACATATTTGAAGCATATTAACTTAGGAAACCTGTATATGGCTCTTACGGATACCCGTTACGCTTATTACGCGTTCGGTTCGGTTTATGTAACAAGTTTACATAAATTAGCCGAAACGGGTCAAACCTTATCGGTTTTATCTCAAAATCCAGAGTGTGTATGAAATACCCATATTAAGCAAGTCTCCGAACTTGTCGGGTCAAAATCACATTCTATCCGGTCTTCGCTTAATAGTGCGTACGAACCGTATCATTGAAACTAACCGGTCTAAGCTTAAGCTTAACTAAAGACCCGTTAGGATTCTAATAGGATATTATAAACCTTCATTCCAGATTAGGAGCCCAGTTAAAGTACTTGCATTTGCTGTAATTGATTGATACTTTGCTCAGGTAAATACTCTTCACTTATTTTCCCTATACGGGCTTGGGATACGGTACTATAAAAGTACCGCTTGGTCGGGTATGTAGTCATTTAAATCGGATTGTGATTAATGTATTTACATAACTCGCTTTGTTCTGTATTATTTGATGTATGGCCCTTGGGGGTTAAATGACCATGTCCCGGATATCCTTGGCATCATTTTACGAAATCGCCACGACCTAAGCACGGGGTGTAGGCGTACACCTGACAGATGCATTATGTAAAAACTGGTAATCCACGTAAAGGAATCAACCTTGTGGGCATTATACCTGTGGCGTGTCAGTTAACTTAAACCGGCTCTTCTAACCGGTGCTAATGGACGGCAAATAAGTAAATCTGTATACAAGATTATATACAAATAATTGTCCCAAGTTATAAAGATATTTGTGCCGAAGTGCATTCAAATCAATTTACAAACTCTTTTCAAAACGAGTCAGTTGAGTTGTATTTACCAGTGTAAACTGACGTATTTTCCAAAAAGGTTAAGTGCAGGTGCTAGACGAAATAGGCTGGCTACTCCAGGCATCATTACTCAAGTCTCGCAAGCTCTAGATGTCAAAGTCTGTTGAACTATTGTTTCTATTTTATTTTCGATCCGTCTGTGGATAAACAATCGACTATTGTGATACTTGATATTACAACATTATATTCGGTTGAATTATATCTTACAATTTGCTTCCGCTGTGCATATTAAATATTGTGTTGTTTGACTATTATGTTGCCAACCACGTCACGATACTCCCCACTGGGCCCACCGGTGACACGTGGAATTCGGGGTGTGACAGGTTGGTATCAGAGCCAACACTGAGTGAATTAAATACTAGCCTTTTGTGTTTAATCTCAGTTACACAGTTGCACATTCTTGAGTCTAGACGAGAACATAGGACTAATCCAAATTCGTTTCATTGTCTTTTAATTACTTCCTTGTTATTTTTCTGATTAGCCTTTGCATGGGCAAGTCATTTTTTAAGAAGTCCCGTTTAGGGCAACCATATACTTGTTTAAATTTAAAGGAACGATTATGTTTAAAATATCATTCCGATATTATAAGATCTACCATTATAATAAAATGGAAAAATCTAAGAGGACAAGACCTAGCCATATGTCACATTAGGACAGGGCCAAGATGGTAGATCCACAATTAGATTCAGATCCTTGTTAACAGTTCAATTAGGATTTTTCTGCGTAAATATTAAAAAGAATCTTAAAGGTAAAACCTAGCCTAAATGTCACTGCAGACAAGGCCAAGATGGTAGAACCTATTCAAGAGATTCAAATCCTTATTAAACATATGAAAGCATATTAACATGCTCGACAAAATGTGATACGATAAAAATCACATAAGTCATTTTTGATTGGGTTATTCTAAATTCCCTTGTTTATATAATCATCCCTTATGGATGAAGTGCCCACGGGCTATAATTAACGTCCTCTGAGACTAAAGACAGTGGTAGCTTACGACTCCCTGTCAAGAAAAGGTAATGAACTTTGATTCAAACCTTAATGCCTCGATTCTCTGAAATCATGGCTTATAAATTAAACTTGTCTACGTGACTAGGCCTTTTGTGCTATTATTAACTTATAATTTATGATTATGATAAAGATCCTGAACAATTTTTATATTTAACAAATTAACTAAAATGTGTATTAAAAGCATGGTTAATAAATCGTTTAAGAACGATAGTACTGTAAGGGCTTCTAAATAAACCTTGCCCTTATTTTTCTTTTTGTAGCAACTAAGACTACATGGCTGACTCTAACGAGATAAACAGTCATCCTTTGGAAAACCGCGATGATAATGATAGGATTAATATAACCAAAGGAGAGCTTCGTACACTGATTGATATAGCTGTATCTAAAGCTGTAGAAGAACAATTTAAGGAGTATAGTGGGACGCATAGTCGAGCCTCATCTGTACTCCACTCTAAGTCTGTCCCTAAAACTCGTTATGAGGCTCATAGCAAGCCACCCTCAAAGAAAGATGAGTCAAAGAAAGATGATGTTCGACGTTCATCTAATCAACACAGTGTTCCATCCAAGAGGATAGTGTTCGATAATGAACCGCGTACCAAGTCTTGTACCTATAAATACTTTGTTTCCTGCAAACCCCGGGATTTCACCGGGAAGAAGGGGCAATTGATTGTATGATCTGGTTGGATGAAATAGACACGGTTGTCGATATTAGCGGTTGTGCTGAAAGGGATGTAGTGAAGTATGTATCCCAATCGTTCAAAGGAGAGGCACTGGCATGGTGGAGGTTTCTCATTCAAGCTGCTGGGAAGATCCCGCTCTACAACATGTCATGGGAGCAGTTTGTTACTCTCATTATGGAAAACTACTGCCCTCAACATGAGGTCGAAAGAATTGAATCTGATTTCTTATCATTGGTGATGACAAACTTAGACTGTCAAGCTTACCTCACCAGTTTCAATACCCTGTCCAGACTGGTTCCTTACCTTGTAACACCAGAGCCCAAGAGAATTGCTTGCTTCATTGGGGGTTTAGCCCCAGAAATCAAAGCCAGTGTTAAGGCTTCAAGACCTGCTACATTTAGGTCAGCAGCTGATCTCTCTTTGTCCCTTACTTTAGATGCGGTCAGGTTGAGATCGCTAAAGAAATCTGAAGAAAGTAAGAGGAAGCGTGAGGATGATAACTCACGAGGGTCAGAGAAGAAGCAAAAGGGAAACACCGATCCTAAGAAGTTTGGGTCTGGAAGGAATAGTCAGCGGACAGAGGAAAAGCCAAAGTGCACGACTTGCCAGAAACGCCACTTTGGAAAGTGCAGACTTGAGTCCAATTCTAAGTCAGGAGCACCTGCATGTGGGATATGCAAGTCTAAAGAGCACAAGACGATAGAGTGCAAGAAGATAAGAGATGCCACATGCTACAACTGCAATGAGAAAGGGCACATTAAGACCAATTGCCCTAAGTATGCCAAGAAGCCTGAAGAGGTCAAGAAGACCAATGCAAGGGTCTTTCGAATGGATGCAAAGGAAGCAGTCCAGGATGACAACGTAATCACAGGTACCTTTCTCATCAATGATGTCTATGCAAGGGTACTTTTTGATTCAGGCGCTGATAAGTCTTTCGTATATCATAAGTTTTGCAAATTGCTGAATTTACCTGTCAAAACCTTGAGTATAAATTATGAGGTAGTGTTAGCAGATGGCACCATAGAAACCGTCTCAACTGTGTTAGATGGATGTGTTATATCCATTAAGAACCACTCTTTTCCTCTATCTCTACTTCCCTTTAAGTTGGCCGGTTTTGACATAGTTTTGGGTATGGACTGGTTGTCTCATAACCAGGCCCAAATTGTCTGTAACAAAAAGCAAGTGGTGATAAAAACTCCGTCTAGTGAATCACTTACCATTCGGGGAGATACCCAATATGGGCTGCCTGAGCAAGTGACTATGCTCAAGGCTTCCAAGTGTTTAAAGAAGGGTTGTGTCATCTACATGGCACAAGTGATTATTGATGAGCCTAAACCGAAGATAGAAGACATCCCCGTCATTTCTGAATACCCAGAAGTTTTCCCTAAAGAACTACCTGGTTTACCGCCAGATAGGCAAGTGGAATTCAGAATTGACATCATCCCTGGGGCAGCACCAGTTGCTAGAGCACCTTATAGGCTGGCGCCAACAGAAATGAAGGAATTAAGGACACAACTGGATGAATTGCTAGCTAAAGGTTTCATTAAACCTAGTTCGTCTCCATGGGGAGCACCTGTCTTGTTTCATTAATCGGAGGTTAATTTGATCCATTTTTAGTCCATATTTAGGTCCGAAACTTTCCAGGGTTTGTTAATGTCCAATTGTCTATGATCTGTGAAATTTTGAGCGAATTTCGACCGGTAAAACTTTCTGAAATGATAAAAGAAGGTGTAGAAGTAAGAAATCTTGACGAATTTCAGCTATTCTCTGCAGAACTCCTCCTCCTGAGCTCTGATACCACTTGTAGGATCGGATCTAACCCAAATGAGTCGTTCAGAGGTGTTCAACTTCGTTTCAGGTGTGGAATAACAAGAAACGGAGGTAGAAACAGCTGATTCTTCACTAATATCACTGATTGTATTGATTAGAAAGCAATTACAAGCAGTTCTTCACACCGGCAGCACTTCGGCGTGGAATACAAGGACTGACTACGAATGCAGGAGATTAGTTTTGTATATGAATTGTCTGAACCAGGAAGCAGGAGATAAAAAACTGTCTACGAATGCAGTTTTCCTGAGGCTCTGCCCCTTAGACCCCGCCAGGGGCTGCCGCCCCTTGGACCCTTCTACCAGGGGCGCTGCCCCCGGACCCCCGCCAAGATCGTAAAACGCAATGACTAAATCAAAAAACCCAGATTGTAAAACTGAAATTAAAGAATTTCTTACATGGATCGAAGCCGATTTCTTCAACGATTGACGAAATTTGAATGATAGAAACATTTATCAGCGATCGAACGGATCGAGTGATTATCTTCAAAATCATGAGAAAAATCGAGATTTTTTATGAAATTAAACTGAGTTTTCTTCAAAAAAAAAACTGAAGAACACGTTGATCGGGTGTTTGAATCATTGATTGTTGACGAAAATCGCACTATAATGTAATGATTATTGAGATAGAAAGTGAAGAAAAGATTGAAGATGGTGGGTTTTGAAAATTGTGGGTTTTGAAGTTACTGGGGAGAAGAATGAAGAAGAAATGATACGATTGACTAAAATACCCTTGCTCTTTATTTTAAATGTTGTCGCATGTCATAATCCTATTGCTTCCTACACTTCCTAGCCAAAATAAACTTCTCATTTAATCCTCACCCTAAAATTTAATATGTTTAGTTATATTAGTTTATGTAATCCTTGGTTGTAGGTTTTGTAATAATTATTATATATATCAATTTCCATCGCTCTTTTGCGCCAGTGATGTTTCTGACTTTTGAGTTTTTAGCACTGGAATTTGTTTTTTTTTCCCTGCGTAGTCCATTTTTCTAACAAGTATACTTTCTATTATTATATTGTTTGCGTATTTTTTGTTTGACGTTCATAGTGTAAAGATCAAATACAATTGGGTCTTAACATATACAATATCCTTAACGTAAGAAGTGAAGGATATTTTTTTTTTTTTGAATTTTTCCCTACTACTCAAGAATGACGTTTAATTGCAAAATGTAAAAAAAAGAGTAAATTACTTTTTTCGTCCATGTGGTTTGTCAAAAATCACTATTTGAGTCCATTAGTTTAAAAATTGCGATTTCAGTCCCTGTGGTTTCACTTTCGTAACAATTTCAGTCCACCAACTTAACTCCATCCATTTATTCTGTTAACTTTGGGTGAAATGACCAAATTGCCCCTATGGTTTAATTAAAAAAAACGTTGGCCACAGGTTTCGAACCTGTGACCTATACATTGAAATGTGATTGTTAAACCAATAGGCCATGTATCAAGATTATGATTAAATTCAAATGTTTTCCTTATAACATAGCCTATTTATCATCATCTTCACCAAACCTTCCTTCCATCTTTATCAATGGCAGCCACCACACCTTTCATCATCTCCACCACCATCCTCGTCACACAGCCACCACACCACAACCACCTCCGCCAGACACCACCACCATCCCCATCACACACCACCACACCTCCGCCGCACACCACCATCTTCTCCGACGATTCAATTCCGGCACCACCACCTCCGCCGCACAATTGAAACTGCAACAGTAATTCTGGCACCACCACCTCCGCCGCACAATTGAAGCTGCAACAGTAACCATTAACCACCACCATCCTCGTCACTCCGCCACCACAACCACCTCCGCCACACACCACCACACTTCCGCCACACGCCAAAACCTCAGCAGCAGAATGCTCCGCTTGTCTCATCGTCGTGCAGTAGTTCCGGCGAGTTGAAGCAGCTCCTCTGTGAGAGCTCTTGCAGCTGGTTTTTATACATCTCTGGGTGTGAAATTGATCGGAAATGAAGTGAAATTGGAAGGTTTTAGTTCGAGTTTGATTAAGGAGTGCCATGGTAATGTTGTCACTGATTTTGATTAATAGGCTATGGTAATGAAAGGTGTGGTGGCTGCCATGGATAAAGATGAAAGGTTTGGGGAAGATGATGATGAATAGGCTATGTTATAATGAAAACAATTTGAATTCAATCACAATCTTGATACATGGCCTATTGGTTTAACAATCACCTTTCAAAGCAAAGGTCACAGGTTCGAAACCTGTGGCCAGCATTTTTTAATTAAACCATACGGGTAATTTGGTCATTTCACCCAAAGTTAACAGAATAAATGGATGGAGTTAAGTTGGTGGACTGAAATGGTTACGAAAGTGAAACCACAGGGACTGAAATCGCAATTTTAAAACTAATGGACTGAAATAGTGATTTTTGACTAATCACAGGGACGAAAACAGTAATTAACTCAATAAAAATCATGGTTTTACAGTAGCAGAGTAATTCAAAATTACACAATTACTCTACTAATGTAAAAAGATGAATACGCAATTGTGGTATCATAACGAATGATACCATGCGCGTTCATTTACTCTTTAAAATGAATGAATAAGTAGTTGTGGTATCGTAATCTAAACAAGTGTTGGTATCATACTGGTACCGTGACGAACTGTACCGATTTCAGCCTAACAGTATCAATATCGATATTGGTATTACCGAACCGGTACCTTTATTCGTATTTATAGTTTATGATTGATGTAAAACACGTGTTGATATCCTTTTGGGCATATCGGCTTATCTCTTCCCGTTGCTATAACGAGTGCCGATACCGTAACGAAACCAACCCATGCCAACCAAATTCCCGCCGCGTAGCGCGGGATATTCCACTAGTTTATATTAGCAATCAATGATATAATATGGTTTTTTCGCTTATGTTTCTAATCACGTGTGCAAACTTTATCAATTATACAAATTAACATCCTCGGTCACAATTGCTGCTGTTGCGCTGGGGTAACATCTAGTTAATATTAATTTACAAATGTTACTATAATTCACATTTTTCTATTTTGGGATTCGTTTTTAGATGCAAGCCCAGAAAAGTGTGTTTACAACTCATTTTCTAAACAGCCCATTTTAATATCTTTTTTTTCTTTATAGCATTCTCCATTTTCCCTAATCCCTCTTAGGTCCTCGCAATAATCAAAGCCAGCTGCCGCTGTTACTGCTACTAGTACTACTACAATTATTAGGGTAAATTACACTTTTCGTCATTTATGTTTGTAATAGATTGCAACAGATAGCCTTTAACTATTAGCATGTTACTTGGAATATTGAGGTGTTAGTTGTTAATTATGTGAGCGTTTTCAATTTGGTAAAAACATTTCGGTGACCAACCAATCAACGTAAAAATCCCTCTTAATACTTAATAGACATAAGACCTTGAGTTCTTGATAAATGAGGAATGCATAGCAAGTATCAATCAAGGAATTGATAAAAGGACATTCATGTCCTTTTTCATCGCATACTGGCTATGGCATCTTACAGAACAGTGATGGTGGAAAATGGATGAAAACAAAACCCAATATCAAGTAAAGGTCAAACTGTAAACTGAAAAATAACATGATGAGACACAGCACACCATCTAATTAAAATTCAAGTATATCACACAGAATCTATTTAAATAACACTTTTCATCATAGAACTAGCCATGAGTTTCTAATTCGGTCACAACCAAAGGAAACCTTGAGATGCAGTTAACAACTGCAGCTCATATATCATATCATATCCAAATCCAAACATAAATTAATGACTAGATAATTTCACCTTGGCTTTGCACACCGCAATGCCTTCTAGACATCCTTCATCGCTTTTTAAAACCACAGATTGTAAATTTTTAGTTGATGAGAAAATGACATGAAACCAAGTTCAATGTAGTCAAGACAGAGCAAATAGTCCAGATGGCCATGCTAATAGATTATGATCATCAAGACCTCATAGCTCAAGGTGATAGCAAAGCAAAGTGGTGACATATTCATTATAAGGGTGTTTGTTAGTTTTCAAGACCAATATTTACTTATGAAGGGTTTGAATTCATTTATGCTTTTAGCTCTAACAGGTAGAAAACTAGCTAACAAGGAAACAGACAAATTGGCGAAACACTTCAAGTCACACATGTTTAAACTTTAAAAAGAAAATTAGATTAATATCAAAATATCAAGACATATAGTTTCTTGTATACATTTAACACAATATTTGTTTAGTACAGGCCAAAAACGTCAAACAAAAAGCGGTACGGGTCAAATCCATACCAGTTTGACCTGTAACCCAACAATTGCTAAAAAGTAATCACCTATGACCAGTAGTGGGTATTACACAGAAAGCCACGAAAACGAAATCTCAAGTGATCCTAAATCAAATCCTTGATCCTTCATATAAAAGTAAAGTAGTAGCCAAAGATTTGTTATTGCTAAGAGGCCAAAAGCTATACCTACATGCTACAACCGCCCAATCCCAAATATGTATCAGTGAGCCATGGTTCCCGTTTACAAAGGTGTACAGATATTAGAAAGAGAGTTATATTACATTAGTGAAGACTGAGACCAAGTGATCTAACCACCCAAAGATCACAGTTATAGTATATGATGGCCCTACATGCTCCTTGAATCTTTGACCAAATCAACAGGGCAAAAGAACCGCTCACTAACCATACAAAAAGTGGTTAGCAATGGTAATAACGACAGTCGACAAAACATGGGAAGTCATCCATGATGTGAATTAGTCTCCATTCTACTTGTGTGTGTGTGTGTGTGTGTGGGGGGGGGGGTCATGATTTAAAAGGTAAAAACAAAGAGGTCTGTATGTATACACTAGATTATAGAGGCTTTGTCCAGAATATGCAGTAAATTAAAATCTACTTTTGTTAGTTTTGTTAATAAGAAACAAAACTGGGAAATGACTGTGCAACATCAAGATGTGTTCGGGAAACCAAATTTTAATTATTATTTAGTATATGAAAATTTACCCAAAGTTCACTCCAATTCCCCCAAAATTCAAACCTAAAAATCCTTACTTTGGCTGCATATCCAGTAAAGATTTTGACCTATTCTCTTCAACGTCTAGAAATTTTCAGCAAACCAAAGCAATCATTATGTTTTACTACGGTAAAAAAAGCATACTGTCATAGATCTTTACGTGTCGGAAAAGAAAACATATGCATCAACTCCAGAGATCTTCTAAGTTCTAAGGAGTGTTGTGTGGTTAAAACTTAAAATTTTGACAAGACAACGGTACTCGGTGCCATCTCTTCACCTAGCTAAGTCACCTAAAGAGAATATGATAAACCCTTTGTTTTGCTGCTATTATTAACACTCATATTCCTACTTTCTTCTACTAACGAAACACTCACTTTAACTCTACTTAAACATCTTAACAGTTAACACACATAATCATCCATTGGAAAACATATAAACATACCAAACAATAAAAAAACAACAAAAACAGTTAATAATAAAAACAATCGCTACCATTTCCGCTCCTCAACAGCATCATGAAATTCATCCCCATCCTCCTCATCCACACCCGCAGAAGCCGAAACAACAACCGGATCACCCGAAACCGCTGCCTCCTTCTCATCATACCTGACAACCACAACAGGACACACACAATGCCTGACACAATAATCACTAACACTCCCTAACCTCCCATCACTCCCCCTTTTCACCGCACCAAACCCTCTACTCCCCATAATAACCGCACTTAACCCTAACCTCTCAACCTCCAAACACAGCCTCTCCTTCATATCATGATCTTTCACAATATGGATCTTATACGGTATGTGCGCGTCCACCAGAGGCTGCGCTAGGTCAGCAGATTTAGTAGAAGTGAAAGTGTCGAAATCGTCTTCGAGTTTTGATTTTGACTCTTCGTTTTCGGGGTCAACGAGGTCAACGGAGCCCCAATCAGCGCCGTAGAGGACGGAGGTAGGGCGGACGTGGATGAGGATGACGGCGTCTCCCGGGCGGAGGTACTGGTTAACGGCCCATTTGACGGCGAAGGCGCTCTCGTCGGAGAGGTCGACGGCGATGCCGATGCGGCGTTGGGCCGCGGTGGTTGGGGTTTCGGTGGGGGGTGGGGTGGTGGCTGGGCGGATGCGTGGGGAGGAGGATTTGATTTTGATGGCGGCGATTGGTGGTAGGTCGGATTCCGGTAGGGTTTTTGATGGTTGCATTGTGGGGTTAGGGTTTGTTTACTGAAAGTTGAATTGAAAATGGGCAATTGGATCGTTGATATTTGTTAAAGAGAGATACGCGGAATTTAAGTATATCCTTTTTAGAGCGAATTCATTCGCGTCACGTGGAAGAAACAAACAACTTTTTTTTTACAGTAAAGAATCTTATGTGTTAGGCGCCCT
The DNA here is from genome assembly GCA_030545235.1 of Helianthus tuberosus. NCBI lineage: Eukaryota > Viridiplantae > Streptophyta > Magnoliopsida > Asterales > Asteraceae > Helianthus > Helianthus tuberosus. Next base: position 36,440,268 of record CM060411.1, on the reverse strand, counting down.
AATCGAATTTATGTCCAAGGTCGACTTCTAGACCGTGGCCTACTGATGCGTGAGAACCGAATAAAATCTGTAAATCCTCGTCAGGTTAGAACTCGGGATTAAAGCCCCGATTCGTCCATTCACCCAAATGTACCTCAAAAATAGTCTAAACGGGAATTGAACCTATGTTTTCACTAGAGAGGGCAGACCTTTTGACCACTAAATCAACATCTTATAACAGAAGAAACAAACAACTTTGAATGATGATTATTGCTAAATGTTAACCTCTTTTCTTTTGTTAGCATTTCCATAGCTTTCATAAAATCTACTTTATAATTACACTAAAAACAACTAAATTTCCTTTCTCATTTCAATTAAATAATACTTTTTCTACCTTTATCACTACTTTTTTTTTCTCTCATTCACTCACAACAACTTTCAAAATATATTAAAAACTATAAATGTGAACAGAGTAAAGGTATATGATCATATACAAACATTTTATTTCAAAAAATTGTAAGAACCACTAGTTTGTTGTCATATGAATGATTTAATGACTAAGTTTTAGGGGTATTATTGTCATAATCATAGTGTTTTGTTTTAATAATTCCTATTTATGCTTTAAGTTATGTTCCTCTCAATTAATAAATCCAATATGCGTTTGCAATAATCAATTTCACGAAAACAATTTTAAATTCTTTATTTCAAACCTTTCATTACACCTTTTTTTAAATCAATGAAACATATTAGAGTATCATCCCCTAAAGTCGTTTTATGAAATTGTAACGCCTCAAAACTCGAATGTTTATATTCGCCATATGTTCTTATATGATACATTAGGAAATAAATAACTAGGCTATTTAACCTAGTTAAGTGTATGATGAAAACTATTAAAGGAGAAAAGTTGTGCCATTTATGTTTTAGTGGCAAACACTAGGGACTAAAGTGGGATAAGATGAAAGTTGAGTTATTATATGAAAAGATCAACACAAAAAATACACACTTCATGTGTGTTCTAGAACGATCAGGAGCTCCAAGGGAGCCAAAACCCTAACTCAACCAAAATCATCAAATTGAAAGGTGAATCGAAGCTCAAATTCATGAACGAACATGAATTAATGATCACCTACACGAGGGGATCATGAGGTATGTCTTAATACTTAGATTGGTGATCTTGTATGAAGTGGGTTATGTTTAATCCGCGAATTGGTATGAAATCGAGTATGAATATGTGTTAGAATCACCATATAGAACATGGATTATGCATGATTTGGCTCAATTCGATGTTTTGAGGTGAAATCCATTTGTTATGGTAAGGATGATGACTTGGATTATCATCCATGTCTAATTCTTGTTCAATGTTGATGTAATATGTTGTGTATGATGAATTATTGTTAGATGAATTGAAAGAAATGTGGTGTTGATATGTTTGATGTCTATGTGTGAATGATACTTGTTGATTAGTAAGAAGATTTGATAAATTATGTATGAGCTTGAAAGATTATGCATAAATTAGTTGTACATTGTACTTTGAAAGTAGTATGCACACTAAGTGTATGATGAAATGTCTAAGCGAAATTAGGATGCGAAATTGTATGAAATAGCTTAATATATATGAATGAGATAAGGTAATGATGTAATTAGTAGTATACTAACTTGAAGAATGTACTTTAGATGGAACTCATACAAGAATTCGGTTGAATGTATGTGTTGGTCAAGACTATGCATTAAGGGCTAGTACATTATGCTTAATATCACTAGATGATCATGTGATTGTGAGCACATTTGCATCATGAGTAGGAGATGTATATAATGTCAATTGTATAGCCTATTATGATGTTACGGATATATGAGGATAAGTCGAAAGTTCATATGATAAACTGTTGACTTCTGAAAGTCAACTACGCATAAGAAGCATGATTTGACTTGTTGTCGTAAAGGTAGGATTATAGGAAGTCGTATGGTACATGTTAAATTAATACGTGTTATATGGAATGACATGATAAATTATATGTGTTTTAAAGGATGTGAATTTGGGTATATGTGCTTGTTAGAATTGACTAATGAAAGTCAAATATGAAATGTGCAATTGATATGATCGTTAACATGTACAATTGTGTATGCTAACAAGAATGTGATTTCGATGACATCAAAGTATATGAATCATGTCGAGATGGACTCAAGCACGAAAGGCTAACGGGTCAAGAGGAGGCAAGGAAGCGGATACGAACACGGATGCATAAGGTAAGTGATTTCTGGAATCACTTCTTAATTTGTTTAAGTAAAGTTAAGTACTAGTTATTTATGTATGATAATTGAAATCAAGTAGGGTTTTACACAGAATGGAAATGTTGGGATCCAGGTCAAAATGATAAGTTTATTAAAGGTTTGGTTATATAAAAGCGATGGATTTCGCTAAGTAACCCAAACAGTCAAAATGAGATTTTATTGTATACCGGAATGGTTGCATAAGTAATGACTTCGGTATAACACCCGAGTAATGCGTAGGATTGTATATAAGCGCGCTAACCGAGAAACGGACACGGGTTAATAGTCTAAAGACTCGGTTGTGAGTTATGATTAAATGGACAAACCATTTCGCATATGGGAATTGTACTAACAAAGTTCAGTTACGTATAACTGAATGAGTTTAACGCATACCGGGTATCAGGTGCATAAACCCTATGTACGGAACTCCGAATAATGTAGAACTTTTGTAGTTATCATGTTTATGAGAGTTTTGCACCAGATTGGTTTCTTCTTGCGCCAATCGTTGGTTCTTTCTTATTTTTCGCATTCTTCAACTCCAAACTTGTGTGAAGGCTATCTAACTACGTTATATGCATTACATAACTATATGTAAGTATGTAAGCATGTATGTTTATGTTTGCATGTATGTTTTCGGGTGTATGTAAATAGATGTATGAGTATACATGTAACAATCCTCAAGAAAACCGACACCCTCGAATATTTTTCCGACACCCAAAATATTTTAAAATATCCCTATATGTCTTTAAATACACCCCATACGTGAAAACCGAGCCCGAAATACATTATAACATTTAAAATAAATAAATAAAAAACAAGAAAAATTAAGTTGAGGCGGGCCACGTAAATCCCACCCCAACTCTTATGCGAGTCGCGTGAGCTCAAAGTTGTGGCGCAGCCCGGTGATGACACGTGTCATCATCGTGGCGAACCTAGTGGCTGACCAGGATCAGCTATGTGGTTGACCGGGTTTGACGCGGGCCGCGTAAACCCTGGTCTTGTTTTATGCGGGCCGCGAGAAGGTCAGGATCAGGCACTATAAATTGAATTACTCGGCCGTCAGTCGAATTCGTCCAAAATTTTCTTTCTTTCTCTAAAATATGAATTGTAGGCATAATCTACGGGTATAATACCCCCTAAATAGCGAAACTCTGCTCCGTTGTAAGTATTATAACCCCTGGATACGTATTAGATACGCTGCCCGATTGATCTAGGGTTCCGTAACGGCTGTCGTTGTGACACCCCAGGAAAAGCCAGTAAACACCGCAACTTAACTAGCTTCCTCAGTAACTACGCACTAAATTTCGGGACGAAATTTTCTTAACATGGGGAGAATGTGACAACCCTCGTAATTCCATGTATCCGTACAATTATTTAATGATAATTAAAGTGCTTAGTGACTGTGTTGAATTACTAAACTGTTTTCTGATTATTGTGACATACTTACATGTGCTTGTTAACACACTAGTCTTGTGCAGAAAACTTGACTAAATGGTCCTGAATATTTTCCTATGTGTTAGGAATTAATTGTGTTACAAAAATATATATATATAAGACACTTTACGGAATAATTAAACACTTTAACGGAACAGTATCCGACCGAATAACCGGACATTACCCGGGACACTAAAATTTTGTCAATGACATTGTTTTATTATTATTGGCTAGTCTTGATCCCCGTTGGCCATAACACCCACTAAAAATGATCAAACCAACAAGTATAGGTTAGTTACTTACCATCTAACTATCACTTACCATTTTGTTGAAATTTTGCAAACAAGACCCCCCTCCCCCCCAACCGAATTTTTGGTCCTTGTGGACCCACCAAATGATCTTCACCATGCCCTCTTGATTTATCTAATATTATACTAGATAGATTACTTGCATAGCCTTCCATAATATTTGAAGAATGATGATATAAGTATGGGACATAGATTATTACTATCATTCACAAGATTACACACTCCATCCTCACTCTCTCTCTCTCTCATTTTCGGCTCCCCCAAACCGAACCCACCACCACCCCTCAACATCTTCATCTTCTCCAATTACAAGTTCCATTCAAAGCTTTGAAGTTCATCCATGGAGGTTGCAAGTTGAAGGGCTTTCTAAGGAGCTTCTTTCACTTGCTTTTCACCATCATCCTCTCCATCTTCTTCACTAAGAATCATCCCTAGCTTTAAGCTAGTAGTAAGTTCCTTATGTCACCTTTGTTCATCTTGTTTCATGATTAAAAGATGTAGTATGTTAAATCTACAAGAACACTAAAATGGGTTTAAACAAGAAGATGAAACATGATGTATTTATGTTAGTATGATGTTGTCTTGAGATGTTACTGATTTCTTGCTGATTACTTGTTAATATTGATCACTAGAAATGTTGTTGATCATTATGCATGTTAACGGAACCGATGTAACTCGCATTAGAATGTAAAAGCTGAAAAACAGAAAGTTGTTTAGCGATTACAGCCAACTTCAGTTGGCTGTAACCGAACCTTAATAAAGTGAAAAATGTATTTTATGAAGTCTAGATTCATGTATTATGAAATACGGTTCTAATGGCACTGGAATCATAATTTTTGGACTTCGTTTACTATTTTTAAAGACCCTTTTAAAAACAGCAGCTGAAGCTAAGTTTTTGCTGCAGTAAATGGGTGATGTGTTTTTGGTCATAACTGGAAATCTATGATGAATCAGCTCATGAAATTTGTACAGTAGATGACAACTGATGTATTTGTAATTTCCCCACTAGAATTTCGTAAATCGAACTTACGAGGAATTTTAAATAAATTATTCCGTGGAGTGCAGTTAGAAAAAGAAAAATCTGAGTTCAGTCCGGAAAATGATTTTTAATAAAATATTGGTAATGAATTGGATCCCGATATTTTTTATACAATAATATTTGGATCGTTTAAGACCTTCTGTAAAAAGTTGGGAATTTTTGGAACAAGTTAACTATTTTATTAAAAACCCCGAAAACAGCCCAGTTTTGAAGAATAAAGCTGAAACGACAAAAGTAGTGATTTGCGTGTCTAAATGTCGGGTAGGTTATCTGGGAATAATCTAACATGTTATATGTCAATAAAAGTGTTATGTGCAAAGTCGTATGTTTGCTTATGAACGGGAATAGATGGGAAGCTTATTTGGGCATAAACCGTTAAAGAGATGCATGTTATGTGATAGATACGTGTAGGAACTTTGTGCTCTATTTGAAAACCACTAAATGACTAACTGGTAATTATACTAGGACATGATTGACCGACCTTGACTGTTAGCTATTTTTGAGAGTCAAACCGAGCAACCGAGGTGAGTTCACACTCTTTCCAAGGCATGGGATTCCCAAGAGTTGGGAATGGGTTAATGATTTAAACGGTAACTACAACCATCCTCCGTGGGTAGGATGCCAAGATTACACACTGGACCAAACCTCTATCATTGAAGTCTCTCATTTATATCGACTTAATCGCCGAGGCCTATGGCGAGCGGGTCATTAGTTAATAGCGCTATTAGGTTTAACAAACCTCACACCGTGCCAGTCGGACGGGCGTGTTCTAATGGACTATGGGCAAAGGGTCAATGCTGATAGACATTGACTTAGGGCACCACTTACATTTTCGTAGTAGTCGATACGCACGGTCTTGTAATACATGGGAAGCCCCCACTAATCATCGCAAACATGTTTGGGAAACCGCGATACGGATTAATACGATACATGGTTTACAAAACGAACATATGATTTACGAAACGAATACTATAACTAAACAACCAACTGTGAACTCGCTCAACTTTGTTGTTGATTCGTTGTTACATGTCTTGCAGGTCGTTAGGTACTCATGGAGCTTGCACATGGAGGCGCGGTCGTTGTGGGACATGGCAGTGTGTGCCATGCTAAAAACATTACTTTATTTCGTACTTAATACTTACATTGGGTTTTACAATTATGCTTCCGCTAAACACTTAACTACGTTTTTGGTTTGAAACACCTTTCATATTGTGTGGTTGAATTTTACTTATTACTTGTTATGTTCAATATGATTGGTGGCTCGATCTTGGTCATGTCACGCCTCCAAGCGGTGATGCTCCGCAGGGTGGATTTTGGGGGTGTGACAGATTGGTATCAGAGCCATTGGTTATAGTGAACTTGGTTTTAAAAAAGGGGAAACTTTTGGGATAAAACCAGACTATAACCTGAACAGTGCTCAACGATCCACAACGACGCTTCACTCCACGTGCAAGGCTCAACACTATAAGTGATATGATTTATGTTTATATTGCTTACTTGCTAGTTACATAGAACTTTGCTCGTGGTATGCTTAGATAAACGTAGCAAACTATTGTTTGAAAACACCTTGTGTGCTTACTCTCTTCTATCATCGCACTTTCGCGAACCTCTCTCACTCATGTTTTCCTTTGATATGAAGATCATGAGTGGACGCGTTAACCTAACTCAAGCCCAGTTGGCGGCTTTGATCACTGAACAAGTTACTGCAGCACTCGCAGCTGCCCAGGCAGGAGGTATACCCTGCAGTCACAACTCACTCTAGGATCTTTAGATCCTACCCTCATAAACCAACTCTTGTGTTTAACTCTGTCTCATTCTTGTACACGCAACAGGTCAGCATGCTCAGCCGCCTGTGTGCACCTTCAAGACTTTTATGGACTGTCGTCCTATTACTTTTAGTGGCACTGAAGGGGCCGTTGGACTCCTCCACTGGTTCGAGAAGCTCGAGTCAGTCTTCGAAATGTGTGAATGCCCTGAGGCTCGTAGGGTGAAGTATGCTACTGGTACTCTCGAGGGCATAGCGCTCACGTGGTGGAACGCTCAGGTTCAAATGTTGGGGTTAGTGGCTGCTAATGCTACCCCATGGAATGATTTTAAGGAACTGATCAAACGTGAATACTGTAGTCGTGATGACATCCACAAGCTGGAAGTGGAGTTCTTTAACCTGAAGATGACGGGGTCAGAGATAGAAGCATACACGAAACGATCCAACGAACTGGCAGTGTTGTGTCCAACTATGGTGGATCCTCCCATCAAGCGTATTGATCTGTACCTCAAAGGCTTAGTACCAGAGATTCAAACTCATGTGACTTCTGCCAACCTTGCTACCATCCAGGATGTTATTCGTCTTGCTTATCGTCTCACAGACCAGGCAGTGGAACAGAACAAGCTGCCTAAGCGTATCGGTGCTACTACTACTACTACTTCTGCTATTCCCAGTGATAACAAGCGAAAATGGGATGGAACCTCCAGCAAGGGTTCGACTACAGTTCAATCCCAGGCACAGCAGCGAAAGATTGATGACTACCAGAGTCCTGGTCAGCAATCTTCTGGTAGTCAAGGGCAGGGTGGATATCGAGGAAACCACCCAAAGTGCAATAAATGTAACAGACACCACAGTGGTCAGTGCAACAAGGGACGTTGTCAGAGGTGTCTCAAGATGGGTTATGAAGCTAAGGATTGCAGGAGCTCACGGCCTACAAATCAGAATCGTCAGCAGCAACAGCAAGCTCCACAGAACCAGCAGCAGCAACAGCGAGGCAACAGGGGATGCTTTCAGTGTGGGGCTGAAGGCCACTTCAAGCGGGACTGCCCCCAGTTAAATCAAAATCAGAATAACAACAACAACAATAATCAGGGCAACGGGAATAATAATGGGGGTAATAACGATGGCAATGGTGCCAGGGGATGTGTTTTCGTGCTGGGTCAGGGTGATGTAAGGAACGATCCCAATGTTGTGATGGGTAAGTTTCTTCTCGACAACTTTTATGTTACTGTTTTATTTGATTCGGGTGCCGATACCAGTTATGTGTTTCTAAAAGTTAGTCAAATGCTTAAACGCACACCAAAACTTTTGAACACCAAGCATGTTGTAGAGTTAGCAAACGGTAAAAGCCTAGAAGCCACACACATAGTTAAGGGTTGTAATCTCGTCTTAGCTGGTCAGACTTTCTCTATCGACCTCATTCCTATTGTTTTGGGTAGTTTCGACATCGTTGTTGGTATGGATTGGTTATCCCAACAGCAAGCAGAGATCCTTTGCAAAGAGAAGATTGTTCGTATTCCCCGTTCTGGTAAAGAACCTCTCGAAATTCAAGGCGACAAGAGTGGTGCTGTTGTGGGCATCATCTCTTTCCTAAAGGCCCAGAAGTGTTTGCGAAAGGGCCACACTGCTATCTTAGCACTTGTTACTGATGCATCATCGAAAGAGAAGAGAATAGAGGATATTCCAGTAGTACGTGATTTTCCTCAAGTGTTTCCTGAAGATTTACCTGGCCTACCACCTCATCGACAAGTCGAATTCCAAATCGAGCTAGCTCCTGGAGCAGCGCCCATAGCTCGAGAACCTTATCGCTTAGCTCCAACCGAACTGGAAGAACTGTCCAAGCAATTGCAAGAACTTTTGGAAAAAGGTTTTATTCGTCCTAGCTCTTCGCCCTGGGGAGCTCCAGTACTATTCGTGAAGAAGAAAGACGGTACCTTCAGAATGTGCATCGACTACCGCGAACTCAATAAGGTGACCGTAAAGAATCGTTATCCTCTCCTGCGCATTGATGACTTATTCGACCAGCTGCAAGGGTCGAGCTACTACTCCAAGATTGATCTGAGATCGGGTTACCATCAACTGAGAGTCCGAGACGAGGATGTCTCTAAAACAGCATTCAGAACTCGTTACGGCCATTACGAGTTTCTGGTTATGCCTTTCGGATTAACGAACGCGCCAGCGGTTTTCATGGATCTCATGAACCGAGTGTGCATACCTTACCTGGATAATTTCGTTATCGTTTTCATCGACGATATCCTGATCTATTCTAAGAGTCGGGAGGAACACGAGCAGCATCTACGACTTATGCTGGAACTTCTTCGAGCAGAGCAACTGTATGCCAAATTTTCGAAATGTGACTTCTGGCTTCGCGAAGTCCATTTTCTAGGCCACATAATAAACAAGGATGGGATTCATGTTGATCCATCCAAGGTTGACTCGATCAAGAACTGGCCTGCACCCCGCACACCAACAGAAATCCGCCAATTCTTGGGTCTGGCGGGCTACTACAGACGATTTATCAAGGATTGCGCAACCTCTCACTTTACTAACTCAGAAAGGAGTCACCTACCGTTGGGGTGAGCCACAAGAATCTGTATTTCAGCACCTAAAGGGTAGACTTTGTAGCGCCCCTATTCTCGCATTGCCTGAAGGCACAGACGACTTTGTAGTTTATTGTGACGCATCCATTCAGGGTCTTGGGTGTGTGTTGATGCAACGAGACAAAGTAATTGCTTATGCGTCACGCCAACTTAAGGTTCACGAAAGGAACTACACCACACATGATTTGGAGCTGGGAGCTGTTGTTTTCGCGCTCAGGATATGGAGACATTACCTGTACGGTACCAAGTACACCATTTACACCGATCACAGGAGTCTCGAGCATATCTTCAAACAGAAAGAGTTGAACATGCGACAACGTAGATGGGTCGAGCTATTGAATGATTACGAATGTGCCATCAAGTACCATCCAGGCAAAGCCAATGTCGTGGCCGACGCTCTTAGTCGACAGGATACTATACCTAAGCGTGTACGTGCATTACAGCTTACCATCCAATCTAGTCTTCCTGCCCAGATACGAGATGCTCAGGTCGAAGCATTAAAAGCAGAAAACATCAGGGCTGAGTCCCTACGAGGATCGAGGCAGCGGCTAGAACAAAAGGAAGACGGTGCCTACTATGTTAACGGACGCATCTGGGTTCCACTCTATGGAAGCTTACGTGAGCTTGTGATGGATGAAGCGCACAAGTCTCGTTATTCAGTACACCATGGTTCGGATAAGATGTACCACGACCTCAAGACTACGTACTGGTGGCCTGGTATGAAAGCCCACATAGCAACCTATGTTAGTAAATGTTTGACTTGTGTGAGAGTCAAGACTGAATACCAGAAACCATCAGGCCTACTCCAACAACCAGAGATACCACAATGGAAATGGGAGCAGATTTCCATGGATTTTGTTACTAGTCTGCCTAGATCTCAACGTGGAAATGATACTATTTGGGTGATCGTGGATCGACTCACAAAATCTGCACACTTTTTGGCTATCAAGGAAACGGATAAGTTCTCCACTCTAGTAGACGTCTACCTTAAGGAAGTTGTCTCGAGGCACGGGGTGCCAACCTCTATTATCTCTGATCGTGATGCACGTTTTACTTCAGAACTGTGGCAAGCGATGCACAAATCTTTTGGCTCACGATTAGACATGAGCACAGCTTACCACCCGCAAACGGATGGGCAGTCTGAACACACCATCCAAAACCTAGAAGACATGCTGCGGGCATGTGTAATCGATTTCGGCAACGGCTGGGAAAAACATCTCCCTCTAGTGGAGTTTTCGTATAATAACAGTTACCACACTAGCATTCAAGCCGCTCCGTTTGAGGCACTGTACGGGCGTAAGTGTCGATCACCTCTTTGCTGGGCAGAAGTTGGCGACAGCCAAATCACTGGCCCAGAACTCGTAGTTGATACTATAGAAAGGATTGCTCAAATACGACAACGCATGGCGGCAGCTCGCGACCGTCAGAAAGCCTACGCAAACAAGCACAGGAAACCACTCGAGTTCCAAGTTGGGGATCGAGTGCTACTCAAAGTTTCACCCTGGAAGGGTGTGGTTCGCTTTGGAAAAAGTGGCAAACTCAATCCGCGTTATGTCGGACCGTTCGAAATCATTGAGAAAATTGGCAAGGTCGCCTACAGGTTGAATCTACCTGAAGAACTCAGCGGAGTTCACATTGTTTTCCACGTGTCGAATCTGAAGAAGTGTCTGTCAGATGAGACCCTCGTAGTTCCCTTAAAGGAGCTCACAATCGACGATCAGTTGCGATTCGTCGAGGAACCAGTTGAAATCACTGATCGAGATGTTAAGATTCTCAAGCGTACAAGGATACCTCTTGTTCGAGTTCGTTGGGATTCCCGTTCCAGGCCCAGAGTACACCTGGGAACGAGAAGACCAAATGAAACTCAAGTACCCTCAACTGTTTAAGAAAAACGCAACCACTACTGAGGCTGAAGCTACTGCAGAATTTCGGGACGAAATTCCAAATCAACGGGGGGATGATGTGACACCCCAGGAAAAGCCAGTAAACACCGCAACTTAACTAGCTTCCTCAGTAACTACGCACTAAATTTCGGGACGAAATTTTCTTAACAGGGGGAGAATGTGACAACCCTCGTAATTCCATGTATCCGTACAATTATTTAATGATAATTAAAGTGCTTAGTGACTGTGTTGAATTACTAAACTGTTTTCTGATTATTGTGACATACTTACATGTGCTTGTTAACACACTAGTCTTGTGCAGAAAACTTGACTAAATGGTCCTGAATATTTTCCTATTATTATTGGCTAGTCTTGATCCCCGATGGCCATAACACCCACTAAAAATGATCAAACCAACAAGTATAGGTTAGTTACTTACCATCTAACTATCACTTACCATTTTGTTGAAATTTTGCAAACAAGCCCCCCCCCCCAACCGAATTTTTGGTCCTTGTGGACCCACCAAATGATCTTCACCATGCCCTCTTGATATATCTAATATTATACTAGATAGATTACTTGCATAGCCTTCCATAATATTTGAAGAATGATGATATAAGTATGGGACATAGATTATTACTATCATTCACAAGATTACACACTCCATCCTCACACTCTCTCTCTCATTTTCAGCTCCCCCAAACCGAACCCACCACCACCCCTCAACATCTTCATCTTCTCCAATTACAAGTTCCATTCAAAGCTTTGAATTTCATCCATGGAGGTTGCAAGTTGAAGGGCTTTCTAAGGAGCTTCTTTCACTTGCTTTTCACCATCATCCTCTCCATCTTCTTCACTAAGAATCATCCCTAGCTTTAAGCTAGTAGTAAGTTCCTTATATCACCTTTGTTCATCTTGTTTCATGATTAAAAGATATAGTATGTTAAATCTACAAGAACAGTAAAAAGGGTTTAAACAAGAAGATGAAACATGATGTATTTATGTTAGTATGATGTTGTCTTGAGATGCTACTGATTTCTTGCTGATTACTTGTTAATATTGATCACTAGAAATGTTGTTGATCATTATGCATGTTAACGGAACCAATGTAACTCGCATTAGAATGTAAAAGCTGAAAAACAGAAAGCTGTTTAGCGATTACAGCCAACTTCAGTTGGCTGTAACCGAACCTTAATAAAGCGAAAAATGTATTTTCTGAAGTCTAGATTTATGTATTATGAAATACGGTTCTAATGGCACTGGAATCATAATTTTTGGACTTCGTTTACTATTTTTAAAGACCCTTTTAAAAATAGCAGCTGAAGCTGAGTTTTTGCTGCAGTAAATGGGTGATGTGTTTTTGGTCATAACTGGAAATCTATGATGAATCAGCTCATGAAATTTGTACAGTAGATGACAACTGATGTATTTGTAATTACCTGAATGGGTAAGGTCCCAAAAACCTCATAATAAGCATTTGGGACCATACCATAACCTTGCCTTTCAACCTTTTAACCTCGCGCGGCCGCGCACTGGTCTTACAAAGGGAAGAAAGTAATCAGCAATCTATAGCCGTGCGCCCAAAGGAAATTATAAATCCTTGCGCCTTCTCCCATCAGCAAAGGATAAAAATCCTGAGATTAATACTTCCGCCCAAATACCCAGACTAGATTACAGTGTCTCCACACGGTAAAATACCACACTAGATTACAGCAGTAATCTTCTAGAAGAAGTGTAATCGTGCACCACCCAGACGGTTATAACCGTCTGGACACGTGTCATTACCACAGGCACTCTTGAGATCACAACGAAGGCATGCAATTGGAGAGTAATCTCCACTTGATCACATTACACGTGGCAAATCCCTAGCCTTTGATTTAAACCACGATCCGTGTGCTCTCACGTCGGATCAAAGAACTTAAACGGAAGGAAATGTAACCGCTTACGGGGTTAGCATCTTCCGTCAACTTTTCACTAACGGGTTTTCCCGCCTAAACGACTCCCGGCTATAAATATGAGAAACAACCCAGGTATGAATTCAAGTTACACACACTTCTCAAATACTTCTTCTTCATTACCTATACTTATTCTCACACCGGAGTCGGGTCAAGGAGAGAACCCTCTTCTCCCCTTGACGAGGCTAACGGTGTTCTTTTTTGCAGAGCTCTCGGAGAAGAAGGACGATAGTTACTGAATCAATCGAGAGGGAACTAACCTTTTTATGCGGATTCAAACCCCCTAGATATCTCGGTTCCGACCATTTATCTAGTGTTTCTTCATTGGCGCCCACCGATTCCTCTGTTTTTCTAGTTTTCATCTCGTTTCGATTCAGTTCCTTTCGATTTTAACTTCAGTATGGCAGAAAACTCATCATCTCATCGACAAGTCGGTCCTCGACCGAATGTCGGAAACAATTTGCAAGTAGACGGAATCCTAGAAGATGCCTCGGACGATAATGAGGTCCAATCCAATCGGGCAAACGATCCTGTCACTCCAGGAATGTTACCAGCAAACCCTGCTCAATCAATTTTACCACCAGGAGAAAATCCGATATCATGGTATGTCCGGTCTCAAGGGGCATTAAACGCAGTATACACACAGCTGTGTGCTCAAACTGCTCCCCTGACCCAGTTACGGAGACCAGGATCTCGTGCTCATGCCTCCCAACGAGAAGAATCAACTTACGAAGATACAGAAGTTCATGCCAGATCCACATCACAACGCGAGTACATTCAGTCAGGCTATTACCAGAGACAACACCATGGTGAACCACACCTTCGTCGAAGACAATCGGTTCATAATAGGTTGGGTTCCCAACGGGACACTCACACCGATGAATCCGATCAAACATATCATTTGAGTGCAAATACCAGTGTATTCAATCGACTGCAGCCAAACTATAATAAATGCAGGCCTCGAGCGGTTTATAACCCTGAGGCAGAGCACAACTATGACTTAGTTTACTGCCCTGCAGAAGCAGCGGAAAACTCGAAGTTCATACTGGAGATAGCTCTAGCTCCATTGGAGAAGGCAAAATTACCATCCAACATAGGGAAGTTCAATGGGTTAACAGACCCCGATGATCATCTGAGAGTGTTTACCTGCGCGGGTTTGGTTGGAGGTTGGACCCTTCCGCTATGGTGTCATTTGTTTATACAAACATTAACTGGCCCAGCGCGAATCTGGTTTGATAACCTACCAACTGGACAGATTGAATCATGGAAAGATCTGCGTGACATGTTTTTAACACACTTCAGCCAGCAACGGCGTTCCATTCGAGACACTTCCGACATCATGAACATATGGCGCCGTGATGACGAAAATCTAGAGGATTTCATCACTAGATACAATAAAGAAGTGTTGGAAATTGGCGGTGTTCATGAACAACTAATCCGTGCTCAGTTCAAGTACGCGGTTAGGTGTGATGACATGGTTAAAGTCTTATCTGGAACAGAGGGCCTCCCAACAAGTTGGGAAAAGATAATGGCGGCAGCCAAAGTTTATGCGCAAACTGAGAAAAACCTCACAACAAACAGGCCACCACCACCGCACAACAGGCCCGCGGATTTAAGTTTAACCGGCGAAAGAAGGTTTAAAAAATCATGGCGTGAGTCTGGAACAGGAAGTCGTTCGTCTGAAGATGCCCGCACAACAATTAACAAACTCTCCACACAGCGGGAGAGCAAACAGGAAAATCGGGAGAGGTAGTGGACTCCCCTAACAAAGACTCTAGCGGAGGTCTTAAGTACTGAAGACTATCAATTCAAACCTCCGATCCCAATGAAAAATAAACGTGGACAAGACCCGGCACAATACTGCGAATTCCACAAAGACAACGGGCACACCACTAACAACTGCATCTCTCTGCGCACAGAAATAGAAAAAGCTCTCAAGAGCGGCGAATTAACGCATTTACTCCAAAATGTATGAAAAGAGATTAAGCAGATAACCCGGGGGGAGGAAGGCCCAAGTAAACGGGCAAAAACTTAAGAGATGGCTCTGTAAGTTTCCGCGGAAAGACATGATTCATCAAATATGGAGGAAATATCAGAAGGGTAAGTTAAAGTTCCATATACTTATTAGCGAAACTTTGTAAAGCCTCTGTGCTCTATCCATCAATAAAATTGCAAAGTTTCTATTATTTCTGTGTTTACAAAGTGCATGCAATTTCTTTTAGTAAGCGCAAAAACATTATGGTAGTTATAAAACAAGCTCC
This sequence comes from Helianthus tuberosus, assembly GCA_030545235.1. Lineage (NCBI taxonomy): Eukaryota > Viridiplantae > Streptophyta > Magnoliopsida > Asterales > Asteraceae > Helianthus > Helianthus tuberosus. The sequence continues at coordinate 36,424,776 of CM060411.1, read as the reverse complement.
ATGCGCGGTCAGTGATCATGTCACAAATGACCGTCAAATTCACACATGAGCTTTATACCAACTTCATTCGCCTTACTCAATAAAAGCAATTGTATCCATGCAAAATATTGTAAAATCATCAAACAAAACAAATAGAAACATGCTATTATCAGCGTACAGATACGCTCTAAAGACTTTCAAACACGGCAGTGTTTAGGTTACTTGCGCAGCAGCGCAACTTCAAAAAATAGGGATTCACATCCCGAATATTACATATAAAAAATTGTTCAATACAATTTCAAACTACTCTAAATCTTCACCCTCATCCGGAAAGATTTCCTTTAGTTGCGCCACGTGATCATCCGATTGCAGCGCTATGTTTATCAGGTCCATGACCGGAAGTTGCAAGTTGTTAAACTCTGTTTTCATAGAGGCAAGCGCGGCACCAGTATTTACGCCAAAAGTTGCAGACTTGCTATCATCCCAGTCAACCTTCAACGCGCTATTCACATGCTGGGTACATTCCGCATATCCTTGCGCATATCCATTTCGTCGCGCAGCAACCATTAAATTAGCAACGGTTTTATCCAGCTCTTCAGAGTTCAACACAGATTCAGCAACCTATGAAATCAACCAGAAACAAGTATCAGAAGAAACGCATATATGATTCCACAGCAAAAAGGAGAAAAGAAACTTACGCAGGCAATACCTCGGTCTTTCAACCAGGCCATATCATTCTTTAAAGGTTCAAGCTCGCTTTCTGCTGTAGCCCACGCCGTGTCTAAATTTTCTAGTTTCTCTTCAACCTTAGTCAAATAGCGGGAGGTTTCAGCATTCTCGGAACGCGCAAGCTCCAGATCCTTCTTAAGTTGTTCCTGATCAGAAACCAAAGCAGTAAGTTCCTCTAACTCTTTATCTCTAAGGGCAAGAGTGGCGGAAACTTGTACCTCCCGTTGCTCACTACGTTCCCTATGAGAACGAGCCTCTGCTAGCGCAACTTCTACATCGGCTTTCTCCTTTTTCAACCTTTCTACCTCCGCATCCTGGCTTTTCAATTTTTCAACCTCAGCCTTGAGGTTATTAATAATATTACGAAGGTTCGCCTTCTCAGCATTATCTTTCTCGCAAATTCTCCTCCAGTTTTTGCGTTCCTCAGACAGGAGAGCAGCTTCAGCTTCCGCTTTTCTTTTCCAACCAGCAACAGACCATTCCTCAGTCTTGCGCTCAGCTTCAAACTTGGCCTGCTCAGCTTCTAATTTGGCCTTCAACTGAGCTACACGTTTCTCATCTTTGGCAAACTTCTTTTGAGATGCCATAAAGGATTCCTGCTCCTTATGCATACTATACCACTCACGCACTATGCGATGAGTGGTAGAGACATGAGAAGCAGTTTCTGCAAGATAAGACTGATAGGTCTGCTCATAAGATCGACCTTCCTGAAACTTGATTTCTCCAGGCGGAAGTATCCCCTGCAACCAATCTTGGCACACACGCCAATCCGAGAAAGTGTCGCCTTTCCTCATATTCCAAACAGGGGCATGCGGGTCAGCAGCCTCTTTCTCCGTGTAAGTCCGATAATAGTAATCTCCCAAGGTTTCTTCTGGACGGATTGGAGAATGTTTACCAATACCAGCAGATGAATCTTGCTCTTCAACCGTCACCTTCTCAACGCGCTCAGGCATAGCATCAGAAGGTTTTGAAGAAGATGTTGAAGTTTTTTCAGCAGCTGGTTCTTTCCCCAAATCTTGAGCAACAGCTTCAGGGGTTGGTGGATTATCAGCGTCATCCACCACGTTCGGGTCAACAACCTTTTCAGCCTCTGTATCAACACCAACAGGCTTCTCAGCCTCAACAGTCTTCTCCACACCATCACCAACAACGTCTGTAAGCTCTGACTGATTAGCAACAGAAGCGCGCGGATGACTGGGGGGAGTTCTTCATTAACCACAGATTGCAGTTCTGTGGGAATGGGGGAAACCAGAACTTCTGGACAAATAAAAATCTGTAAGGATTTGACCCACTTAAAGAAAACAAGGAGAAACGACACTTACCAGGAACAGATTCCGAAACAAAGGCGTCAAGATTCCCTTTTCTGGTAATTTTCTTCCTCTGCACTTTCTTAGGAGGTTGACCCTCCGCATCAGTATCAGTTTGTTTCCTTTTACCAGCCTTCCTATGTACCAAATGTTCGGGACTAGAATCCAAATCAATAGGCTCATTCGGGTTAGAAGGGGGAATATCAGCAGAATCCCTCGGTTCAGGCTTCGGTTCTCGAACAGTTACTGCAGGAGTAAGACCCTCCAAAGAGTCAGAAACCACCACATAATCACACCTGGAGTCAGAGGAACGGCGCGTACCTTTCTTCTCTCCAACATTCTTCGCCTTCAAAGGTTGAACTTTAACAGCCTCACTTTTCTTCGGCGCAGAAGTAGAAGTAGTTGCGCGTTTTTTCTTTTCAGGGCCTACGCCCAAATTCAACAACTCACCTTCAAAGGCGCGAAACAAGAATTTACCCACAAAGCGCAAAAAGGAAAACAAAAACAAATATAACTTACCAGCACCAGCAGCTGGTTGAGCAAATAAGTCCGCATCCCGTGGAAGCACAAAATTCCTTACAATACGATGATACCAGAGCTCCTCTTCAGGTTTCTTCTTGATAGTACCCATCCTTCCGCCTTCTCTCTTGAAGGCAACAACATACAGAGACACAACTACATTCGAAGAGCGAGCAGGTAAAAAAAAAGGGGAAGGGGAGAATAGAAAAAGCCCCAAACTTACTATGACCATCCTCCGTGTATACGGGTTTGTCATCACGCTCCATCTTCCAATTCAAACTCATGTCGACTCCGACAAGAGCTTTCTCCGGCAACGCAATATTGGGCACATCCTTCAAATCCTGATACCAGTTTTCATCAACCGGAGTTTGAAGGGTTTCGATCGAAACGTCTTCTTTCCCCCTGAGAACCATCCTCACTGGAATTACTCCGGCCTTGATAAAAAAGAATTTTTGCTTCCAATCATGAAAAGATTTTGGGGGTTGATGTAGAATCTTCTTTGCAGAAGCCCTCTGAACAAATGAATAAAACCCTTGGGTACAATGCATCTGATGAAAAACCCTAAATCGGGGAACGGTTGGCTCCACATGCATTGTCCGACACACAAATTCGAAATGTCGAATCCTAACCATGCCAATAGGATGAAGTTGGGAGATATGCAGGTTGTAAAACCCAAGGATTTCAAGGAAAATCTAGTAACAGGCAAGCGAAAGTTACCATCACAGAAAAAATCCCAAAAGAGGGTAATATACCCAGCCGGAGCATCTGCCGCTGTTTGCCCCTCTTCAGGATATAAAGCACCCCAGTTTTCCGGGAATTTGAGATTCCGAATTAACCCATCAAAGGACGCTTTAGGCCACTTCAACGGTGGAAGTTTAGTCGACATTTCTTCAACAAGATCTTCTTGGTGTTCTCCGGTTGACATAAGAGGAAGAATGATAGAATTTTTTCTTAAGAAAAAAAAAGAGGAAGGGAAAGTTTTTCAACAAAACAATGATTGCACAGAAGAGGTTACCCAAACGTTATATATACTCATCGCAATAAATAGCATCGGTAACTGTCACAGCGACTTTTCCGGATATCACAGTTCCCCAAGCAGCAGAAAAAGTAAATGTCAGACACACACGCGTTCACACGCGCACGTGTAAGACACGGACAGTAAAAAACAACTGACAATGACAGGTTGTCACTTAATTTACTGTACCAGCCTCATAAAAAGTCAAAGATTTTTTAAGAAATCTTCACAAAAATCAAAGTAAAACTTCGTCCAGAGGTTTTCTTGTTTCTCGCGCCAAAAGCATTTTCCTCTCATAAGTCTAGTGCTCCACTTATTTGCATAAGTACAACACTAGACTGGGGGGACTTGAAGGGGTAAGGTCCCAAAAGCCTCATAATAAGCATTTGGGACCATACCATAACCTTGCCTTTCAACCTTTTAACCTTGCGCGGCCGCGCACTGGTCTTACAAAGGGAAGAAAGTAATCAGCAATCTATAGCCGCGCGCCCAAAGGAAATCATAAATCCTTGCGCCTTCTCCCATCAGCAAAGGATAAAAATCCGGAGTTTAATACTTCCGCCCAAATACCCAGACTTGAATTTATTTATTCAGTGTCTCCACACGGTAAAATACCACACTAGATTACAGCAGTAATCTTCTAGAAGAAGTGTAATCGTGCACCACCCAGACGGTTATAACCGTCTGGACACGTGTCATTACCACAGGCACTCTTGAGATCACAACGAAGGCATGCAATTGGAGAGTAATCTCCACTTGATCACATTACACGTGGCAAATCCCTAGCCTTTGATTTAAACCACGATCCGTGTGCTCTCACGTCGGATCAAAGAACTAAAACGGAAGGAAATGTAACCGCTTACGGGGTTAGCATCTTCCGTCAACTTTTCACTAACGGGTTTTCCCGCCTAAACGACTCCCGGCTATAAATATGAGAAACAACCCAGGTATGAATTCAAGTTACACACACTTCTCAAATACTTCTTCTTCATTACCTATACTTATTCTCACACCGGAGTCGGGTCAAGGAGAGAATCCTTTTCTCCCCTTGACGAGGCTAACGGTGTTCTTTTTTGCAGAGCTCTCTGAGAAGAAGGACGATAATTACTGAATCAATCGAGAGGGAACTAACCTTTTTATGCGGATTCAAACCCCCTAGATATCTCGGTTCCGACCATTTATCTAGTGTTTCTTCATTACCCCACTGGAATTTCGTAAATCGAACTTACGAGGAATTTTAAATAAATTATTCCGTGGACTGCAGTCAGAAAAAGAAAAATCTGAGTTCAGTCCGGAAAATGATTTTTAATAAAATATTGGTATTGAATTGGATCCCGAGATTTTTTATACAATAATATTTGGATCGTTTAAGACCTTCTGTAAAAAGTTGGGAATTTTTGGAACAAGTTAACTATTTTATTAAAAACCCCGAAAACAGCCTAGTTTTGAAGAATAAAGCTTAAACGACAAAAGTAGTGATTTGCGTGTCTAAATGTCGGGTAGGTTATCTGGGAATAATCTAACATGTTATATGTCAATAAAAGTGTTATGTGCAAAGTCGTATGTTTGCTTATGAACGGGAATAGATGGGAAGCTTATTTGGGCATAAACCGTTAAAGTGTTGCATGTTATGTGATAGATACGTGTAGGAACTTTGTGCTCTATTTGAAAACCACTAAATGACTAACTGGTAATTATACTAGGACGTGATTGACCGACCTTGACTGCTAGCTATTTTTGAGGGTCAAACCGAGCAACCGAGGTGAGTTCACACTCTTTCCAAGGCATGGGATTCCCAAGGGTTGGGAATGGGTTAATGATTTAAACGGTAACTACAACCATCCTCCGTGGGTAGGATGCCAAGATTACACACTGGACCAAACCTCTATCATTGAAGTCCCTCATTTATATCGACTTAATCGCCGAGGCCTATGGCGAGCGGGTCATTAGTTAATAGCGCTATTAGGTTTAACAAACCTCACACCGTGCCAGTCGGACGGGCGTGTTCTAATGGACTATGGGCAAAGGGTCGATGCTGATAGACATTGACTTAGGGCACCACTTACATTTTCGTAGTAGTCGATACGCACGGTCTAGTAACACATGGGAAGCCCCCACTAATCATCGCAAACATGTTTGGGAAACCGCGATACGGATTAATACGATACATGGTTTACAAAACGAACATATGATTTACGAAACGAATACTATAACTAAACAACCAACTGTGAACTCGCTCAACTTTGTTGTTGATTCGTTGTTACATGCCTTGCAGGTCGTTAGGTACTCATGGAGCTTGCACAGGGAGGCGCGGTCGTTGTGGGACATGGCAGTGTGTGCCATGCTAAAAACATTACTTTATTTCGTACTTAATACTTACATTGGGTTTTACAATTATGCTTCCGCTAAACACTTAACTACATTTTCGGTTTGAAACACCTTTCATATTGTGTGGTTGAATTTTACTTATTACTTGTTATGTTCAATATGATTGGTGGCTCGATCCTGGTCATGTCACGCCTCCAAGCGGTGATGCTCCGCAGGGAGGATTTTGGGGGTGTGACAGTCGTGGTTCTGCCCGACGTAGTCGTTGGAATGCCGTCTCGGGGAGGGTATTACTAATGTTAAAATGGGTTATTATACTAACGCGTGTGCATTTGTGTAAATTATAGATTATTCTCAGGAAACCCTTACGGAAAATCTAAGACAACAATGTGAGTTTATCCGATTTTTGTTAATATTTTTGTAATATTTTACAAAACCTTAAATGTTTTACAAATGTAATTAAGCGGTGATTGAGTCTTTGTAGTTCTTCAATTACTGCCGGTATGTTGGGGTTTTATATACAAAATTTACTATACTGTGAGTAGTAAGTCGGGACGACAATACGTTACCAATGGAAAACGAGTTAGCCATTGTGTAATATGATCCACCAGTCAGGATTGACAGTACTGAATGAGTAGTTTTGTAGAAATAAACAATATGATCGCTCTCAATACTGTGTTAATTGATAAAATATTTCTTGATTAAACTGGGATTCACTCACCAGTATTTCCCACTGACAAATGTTTTTAAAACGCGTTTCAGGTAATACAATGTGACAGCCAATTAGTAAAAAGCCAGCTGGAGAGCACTGGCGGCTTGGGAAAAAAATGTGGCTATAAAAGTTACCTAAAAGACGATGGTTTAAATTCAATAAAATAGGGTTTATCCCTATAAACATGTTGTAATAAGAAACTTGGGTTTTACCCATGTGATTATTAATATCAAATATGGTGGTTTTACTCTGATAAACATTTTCTAACTACGGTCCTGATGTAATTTCCGCTGCCAAATTTACAAACTGATACCACCAAAATTCTGAGTTCGCGTCCGCCCGTTCCCGGGACAAATAAGGGATCAGGGGTTGCGACAGAAGGTGGTATCAGATCCTAGCCACTGGTCTAAGCCAAAGAAGTGTTCTGCTGACACTTAAATTTTAAATTTTGTGTTAGGAAATAAATTATGTGATTATGTGTTTTGTGTTATTTGACTATTTGTTAGTTTACAGTATGAGTGATCAAGGACCATCTGACGCGTATCGTCAATTGCCTGGTTCGCCTAGAAGCGAAGGCACCTCCTCTTCTCAGTCTGCCCTCTCAGGGTACTCTGCTGATACGGAAGAAGGAATCTTTGTGTTTAAGGCTCAGTCAGAAGAGCCATTTCCTCAGAAAAAGAGGGGATGGTTCAGTAGAGGGGCACACGAGCGTAGGAAACGTATGAAAAATTACAAGACCAGAGAGCACTAGCAGCAGTCAAGAGAGAGACAGATGCCTATGCCCAGGATATGATAAATAGGGGTATAACCAACATCCATATTTTTGCAACCACTGCAGCTGACCCTAATCTGGAGCAAATAATAGCACCCCAACCACAGCCACCAATCCTTGACCAACCGATGGAGATAGAAAACCCTGAAAATCAAGTTGAGATGCATGACTTCAATCCAGAAGAAATACCTAGGGTACCAGCACCAAACCCCCTAGACCCAAATTACGACCCCTGGTGGGATGAAGTTAGGGACTATGTGCAACGCTACCCGATACATGAGGACACACCCATGCAGAACATAGGAGCCTACCCAGGTATGGATCCTTTAGATCCCTATTACCACGATGAATACATTAGGGATATTTTAGAAGATCCTTACCAATTTCAGGCACCTACACCCCCATATCAGGAACCTGCACCCCCAATGAGTGCAGAAAACGTACAAGAACTTAGGACTTTTGGTGAGGAAATTCTAGAGAATAGTGAACGAATGAGACAGATGGGAGAGCGACTCGTCTGGAAGTATGACGAGCGCAATATGGATTTCTGGATGAATCCATATCCGTGAATGTGAGAATGGAGACGGTAATAGTAATAGTAATAATAATAAAATAATAAAATATGTGTGTACAGATGCCTACTATTATTTATTTAAGTTGGTATTGTAATCTTTATTTCAGTACTTGTGTGTAATAGATAATATATGAATAGAGTAAGTCGCAATGTGTAACACCCCGAAAACGGGATTGGTAATCAAACCCCATTAATACTAAGAGACGGGTAAAGTAGCGTTAGTGGTGAAAGTAACCCGATAAATATTAGGATTTGAACAAATAATCCTAATATTAAATACAATGTGAATAAAAGCTTTTAAGAAAGTAAGTTTATAAGAAGGCCCGAGCTAACGGGATTTAAAATATAACGGGTTATAGCTTCCCGAACCCATTAAGTTAACTAGGAGTAATTAACCTACTTAATGAGGTGTAAATAAGTAAATAAAATATGGAGTTCTAGTTCCTAATAATTAAAATAAAACTTGAGGGACCAAAACCGTTAAAGAGGAAACAAGTTATATTTAATAAAAAAATATACACCACACACACAAGGTATGTGTGTGTGGATCGATCATCAGGGGCGACCAAGAGGGTGAAACCCTAAACTCTCACAAATCCATCAAATTGAAGGCCCAAATGGAGTCTAAATTCACAATTGAACATGGATTAATGATCACCCAAGCTAGGGGATCATAAGGTATGTAAAATCTTGATGTTTGGTGAAGTTGTAAAAATTGGATAATCATCCTAATCGCGAATTAGGCATGGATTAGAGAAGCTATGGCTAGATTAGTGGTGTATACTTGCTTAGGAACGAAACCCTAAGTGAAAATCATACATAACATGCTATGAATTGAAGGACTTGATGAGTTAACACACTTAGATAAGTGGGTTTTAATGTTATGATAAAATTTATGATATAGCTATGCTTAGAATCAACATGCATGATAACAAATAGAAAGTGTTTGATTAAACCATGAAATTGGGTACAAGATCATACTTCTCATGAAATGGGTTTAGTATGATATAAAAGAATTGATGTTAAGATCGTGATATAGATGCTTGAAATCATGTTACCTAGTAGTTAGTGTGTAAAATTTGAAGTTCGTTAAGGGTTCAGACGAAATGCCTAAGTGAAATTCAATAAAACAAATGTGCAATGAATAAGTCGATAAGTCGATTGACTTTAAAAAGTCAAACCGACCAAGTGTATGATCGAATGATAAATTCGACATAAAAGCGTAGGATGGTTTAGTTGTAAATGATTATGACTAGCCTAACCATCTTACAATTACAATGATAGTTTGACGCTTGGCAAGCTAGGTGAAAGCTTGGGGAAGGAAGCGGGTCAAACGAATCAAGAATGAAGGAAAAGCATAATTCGGATGCAAGGTAAGTATAGCTTACACTAGTCTTAAATTGTGGAATATTCTCTTATCATATAATTTACGAATGAGATAACTAAACAATTAAAATATGATGTTCCGTCGTGTAGTCGTACGGAACAAGATAATCAAAGATGGAAGAAACCATAATAATGGTTAAAAGAAGTAAATCGATAATTCGGTCATTTTATGACGAAAGGAAAAATGAACTTTTAATGGTTATCCATTATGGTAAGCCAAAACAAATAATAAGGGCAAAACAGTAATTTAGTCACACGTTGACAATAACCGATAGTTTTAAAAAAAGACGCTTTTCCGCGTAAGACATAAAGAGTCGAAAGTGGTAATAAACGATTTATAAGTAAAATGACCGTACGGTGTTGAACGGAACGAGTCATGTAGATGAGATGATAATAAATATCATCTCGCAAAGATAAACGGTCAATTCGGCCAAACGGGTCAAAAGGTGTAGACATCACCTTTTGACAATATCGACTAATGATTTTTGTCGAGTTATATGCTTACAGTAATAGATATCCAATGGGTACTCGCATCTTTCTTAATTAGCGATTTCAAAGCAAGGTATTAAAACCGGGTTAATAAGTTAATCCGAGCCAGGTATGTATAATAGATCAACTTATCATTTAGAACTTGAAGTTCTATGAGAGTTAGGCAAAGTAAAAGGGAAATTCGGTTACCTTAAAAGGTAAACCGAAGGATTTAAATTATAGACAGAGTGTTTTGAAAACAAGATTTGGTTAAAATGAGATTTTGGGCGTGCATGGCTTAAGCAAACCCTTCGTCGTAAAAGAAGGGTTAAAAATGACCAAAATGCCCTTGTAAGTGAAATTAAGCAAGCAATCCTTAGATGTCGCTTGAAAACGAGTTTTATAATCAAGTCAATACTTAGAATAAGTATAAAAGCGAAAGATGTAAATCCTTGGTCAAAAGACTCTATATGAGTCTTTGTCGTAAAATGATAATCCGAGGGGTAAAACTCGGATTATATAGATCGCCACATTAAATCCATCACAAATATAGTTGTGACGGAAGATCACTTGATAAATAATGTGGAAATAAGATGCTAGGAATAAACGAGTGTGAATTATGCGTAAAAGTGCTTAAATGCCCTTAACGGGTCAATTAAACATCTAAGTAAAAACGGGTTTAAGAATGTATATAAACCCGTGATTTGAATCTAATATGATAACTGTAACAACCCTCGGTAAAACTGACACCCTTATAATATGTCTAACACTCTATTATATCTTAAAATGTCCCAATATGTCTTATATGTATGAAAACCGATCCCAAATTATGTTATAGTTTATAAAATAAATTAAAAACAAGAAATAGTAAGCTGAGGCGGGCCGCGTAAGATCCCACCTTAAACTCACGTGGGCCGTATCAAGACCAGACTTTGACTCCGCTAACTTCTTTAGTTCAAGCGGGCCGCGTAAGACCTCGTCTAAGTTGACGCGGGCCGCGACAGATCATGAAGCGCGGAGACATCAGGTGATGACACGTGTCGTCATCATGGCGGACCTACGTATCGAATCAGCTAAGCTATATGTTGACCGCGTGTTGACGCGGGCCGCGTAAGGCTTAGCCTTACCTTACGCGGGCCGCCTGGAAGTCAGATTACACGACTATATAAGAAGGCCATCAGACTTCGTTTTCCGTCGCTCACAATCTCAATTCTCAATCTAAATTATGTAGTAGTGTTATAATATTCGGGTATTATACCCCTAATTAGCGAGGTTCTGCTCCGTTGTAAGTATTATAACCCCATTTTCGTAATAGTTACGCTGCCCGATTGATTTAGGGTTCCGTAACAACTATCGTGGTTCTGCCCGACGTAGTTGTTGGAATGTCGTCTCGGGGAGGGTATTATTAATAATTTCAAAGGGTTATGATACTAACCAATGTACATTTGTATAAATTATAGATTATATCCAAGAAACCCTTACGAGAAGCCTAAGATAGCAAAGTGAGTTTATCCTCTTTTTTGTTAATGTTTTTGGAATGTTTTATAAAACCTTAAATGTTTTACAATGCGATTAAGCGGTGATTGAGTCTTTGTAGTTCTTCAATTACTACCGGTATTATGGGGTTTTGTATACAAAATTTACTACGAGTAGTAGTAAGTCTGAATGACAGTGCATTACTATTGGACGACGAGTTAGCCAATGGGTAATTTGACCATAGCCATAGATCCGGTCGAGTGGCAAATACTGAATGAGTAATTGTGTAGAAATAAACAATGTGATCGCTCTCAATACTGTTTTAATTGATAAAATGTTTCTTGATTAAACTGGGATTCACTCACCAGTATTTCTGACTGACAAATGTTTTTAAAACGCGTTACAAGTAACACAATGTGAACAGCCAATTAGTGAAAAGCCAGCTGGAAAGCACTGAAGGCTTGGGAAAAATGTGGCTATAAAAGTTACCTAATAAACGATGTTTTAAATTCAATAAAATAGGGTTTGTCCCTATAATGTATTGTAATAAGAAACTTGGGTCTTGCCCATGTTATTATTAATATAAAAGAAGGTGGTTTTACTCTGATAAACATTTCCTAACTACGGTCCTGATTAAAAATTCCGCTGCGAGATTAAATAAACTGATACCACCACAACTGAGCTCGCGTCTGCCCGTTCCCGGGAATAAGGGATCGGGGGTTGCGACAGAAGGTGGTATCAGAGCCTAGCCACTGGTCTGAGCCAAAGAAGTGTTCTGCTGACAGTTAAATTTTAAATTTGTGTTAGGAAACAAATTACGGAAATAAGTGCATAACTGTAATTATGTGTTATGTGTTATTTGACTATTTGTTAGTTTTCAGTATGAGTGTTCAAGGACCCTCAGATCTGAATCGTCAGTTAGCTGATTCACCTAAGAGTGAAGGTACATCATCACAGCCTGCCCTTTCGGGGTATTCTGCTGATCAGGAGGATGGAATATTTGCCTTTAGAGCTAAATCTGAAGAACCATTTCCTAATAAGAAACGAGGATGGTTCGGTAAAGAAGGTTTTGCTCGTAGGAAGAGAATGCGAAAATTGCAACAGCAAAGGGCTTTAGCAGCTATTAAGCGAGAGACAGACGCCCATACTCAAGATATGCTAAATAGAAGCCTAGCTAATTTCCATATCTTAGCTACGACTGCTGCTGACCCAAGTCTGGAACAACTAGTAGCCCCACAACCACAAAACCCAGAACAACCTAGGAGATAGAAAATCAGGAAAACCAAGTGGAGATTTACGATCTTAATCCAGAAGAAATCCCTAGAGTGCCTGCACCAAACCCTCTAGACCCGAATTACGACCCTTGGTGGGACGACAATAGGGATTTTGTGCAACGTTATCCTATCCAGGATTATCCACCCATACAGAACATAGAAGCTTACCCAGGTATGGACCCTTTAGTTCCCTATTACCAAGATGATTATATTAGGGAAATATTAGAGGATCCTTACCAATTTCAGGCACATACACCCCCATATCAGGAACACTTACCCTAGATTCCAAACCTAGTCCGAGAACCTTCACCCTCAATGAGTGCAGAAAACGTCCAAGAACTTAGGACTTTCGGGGAGGAAATCTTAGAAAGTAGTGAGAGAATGCGTCAGGTGGGAGAACGTCTCGTATGGAAATACGATGAACGTAATATGGATTTTTGGATAAATCCATATTCGTGAATGTGAGAATGGAGGAGACGGTAATAATAATAATAATAAAATAAAATAAAAATAAAATAAAATATGTATGTACGGATGCATAGTACTATTAGTGTAATTTTCTTTCTGTTGGTATTGTAATCTTTATTTCAGTACTAGTGTGTAATAGACGCATAGTATATGAAAAGAGTATGGTCGCAATGATCGACGCTTTTGGTAAAAATGCGTGTCATGTGATTTACTATATTAAGATATTAATTGTGATATTAATATGGGATACTTGTTTAAAATTCAGATGGCCGACGAAGAAAATCAAGGAAATCTGAATAACGATAATCAGAGTAACATTAACGTGGTTAATGAAAATCCAAACATCAATAACAATGGGAACCAGATGGATAATAGTGCTATCCAACACATTGTAGCACAAGGAATTATAGATGCAATGCCATTTATTCTTCAAACTGTTAAAGATGCTGATAATAAAAGTAAGCATAGCAGTAAGCGACCAAGTGAACCAGAACACAGCGTGAACAATGGACCTGTACTTCAAATGCCTATTCCTAAAAGAAAAAGAACCATGCCCTATGGTTGTTCTTATAAAGAATTCTGGTCTTGTAAACCAATAGAATTCTCGGGCAATGAAGGGGCCATTGCAACCTTACGCTGGATAGAGAAAACTGAGGCAGTATTAAGGATAAGCAAATGTGCTGAAGAAGATAAGATATTGTTTGCTTCTAATCTGTTTAAAAATGCAGCACTAGAGTGGTGGAACACTATCCTCCAGACCAGAGGAAGTGATCAAACCTACAATATGGAATGGGAAGAATTTAAGAACAAAGTGGAAAGGAAATTATGCCCACCCAATGAGAAAGAACAGATAGCAAACAAATTCCTAAACCTTAGGATGACTGGTGTGGATAGTAAGGGATACACTAAAATATTCTTTGAATATGCTAGAATAGTGCCAACTCTTGCTTCGCCAGAACCAGTATTAATTTCCGGTTATATTTGGGGATTAATTGGGGAAATAAGACATGTAGTCAAGGCACCTAGACCTCAAACTATAGAAGAAGCTGTAGAACTAGCCAATACCTTGACAGATAAATTAGTCCGTACCCGAGAAGAGGATCAAAGAAGGAGCTTAACCCAGAAGTTGACTCAAGAATTTCGTTCTGGAAATTCTAATCGTGGGAAAAATATAGGTTCTACCTCTGCACCCTACTGTAGGAATTGCAAAAGAAAGCATTCTGGAAAATGCTCCATATACTGTAACTTTTGCAAAATATCGGTGTAACACCCCGAAAACGGGTTTAGTAATCAAACCTCGTTAATAGTGATGGACGGGTAAAATGCCGTTAGTGGTAAAATTTAACCAGGTAAATATTAGGATTTAAATAAATAAACCTAATATTAATAAAAAAAGGGGGAATAAATGCTTGAGAAAATAAAGTTACGAAAGGTCCGAATTAACGGGACTTAAAAATAAAACGGGTCATAACTTCCCCGGACCTACCAAGTAACTAGGAATAATAACCTAGTTAAATACATGCCTTAAAATAAAGAAGGAAACTTGGGTAATAACCCTTATTATAAGGTTACAAACTAGAGGGGCTAAAAGAGGAGGAATTAAAACTTGATTTTATTTAATTAAAACACTACACACACACTAGTGTGTGTGTGTGTGTGTGAAATCGACCAGGAGAAGAGCCAGGGGCTCAAACCCTAACTCATCTCAATCTCACCAAATTGAAGGGCAGAACTAGCTCAAATCAGATGCATGAACACGAATTCATGATCACCTAGTCATGGGGATTACAAGGTATGTCGAATTTTACGATTTAGTGATACTTTGAGATTATGATGAACAATCAAAAATTGAAATTCTGGAATGAATGTTGAATCTATGAGTGTTATTGTGATTATATCTTAGTTTAGAAACAAACCCTAGTAGAAAACTTGATGAATTGTTGTCAAAACTAGGGATTTGATAATTACCCTACTATGTGCTAAGTGGGTTTTGATTTTGTAGTGAAGATGATGATATGTTTATGCTAGAAATCATCATAGTTGATAGTAGAAACAAGGTACTTGAACAAATTAGGTGTTTGGGTACATAAATCATAATTGCTATGAAATGGGTTTAGTTGATTTGAAGAAATTAATGTTACATTGGTGTTTATAAACGCCATACTAACTCGTATGAATGAACTACTTGAACAAAATAGGGATTTTGTTAAGAGTTCATAATTGATTAGAAGTGAGTCTTGACACAAGAATTAAACTCGTGAATTATGATTGAGTTTAAAGAGAAAAATAGTCAAAGAATCATAAGGTGTGAAAGTCATGATTTGGGATGGCTAATCTAACAACCTTGTGAATAATGAATGATAGTAGGCGCTTAACGAGCTAGGTGGAAGCTTGGTGAGTGAGCAGGTCAAACGAACCAAGTGAGAAGAAAGGCGTATTCGGGATGCGAGGTAAGTAAAAACTTACACCTTTTATTTGATATCTATTGGTTTTATAGATTTTGAATAATCAAAAGTCACATTTTGACTTATGATGTTTCGACCCGACGTGCGAGGTTCGAAACAAAAGACAATAATGATAAACCATGTTGAATGGTTAAAAAGAGCTAATAAGGTCATTTAGTCATGTAATGACTAATAAATAACGAGTTTTGAGTGATTTACCTTATAAGGTAAATCAATACAATTAATAAGGGTAAAACGGCAATATAGTCACTCGTTGACGATAACCGTTAGTTTTGAAGGACACTTTATGGCGTAAGATATAAAGAGGTCAAAATAATCAAGAAATAAATTTATAAGTAAATTGACCGTAGACGAGATGATAATAAATCCATCTCGCAAAAGTAAATGGTCATATAGACCAAACGGGTCAAAAGGTGAAAATATCACCCTTTGACAATATTGGCTAATGTTTTGTCGAGTTGCATGATTACAGGAATAAATATCGATTGAATGTTGTCATCGCTATTACTTAGCGGCTACTAAGGCAAGGTATCAAAATGGGTCAATATATTGATTCGAGCCAGGTATGTATGTATAATTGGTCAAATCATCATTAGAACTTGAAGTTCAATGAGGGCTAAACAAGTTAAAATGGACATTGGGTTATCTTTTAAGTAAAATGAATGATTTAAGTTATTGTCATTGTGTTTTAAAAACATGATGGCTATTTAAACAAGATCCTAGATTAAAAAGTGGAATTTTGGTCAATTACGACATGAAAAGTCCTTTGTTGTAAAGAAAGGGTTTAAGATGACCAAAACGCCCTCGTAAGCAAAATCGAGTAAATGAACCTTAAGAGTCGTTTAAAAACAAGTTATATGATCAAGCAAATACTTTGAATAAGTATAAAGAATGAAAAGGGTAAATCTTGGGTCAAATGACTCAATATGGGTCTTTGCCGTAAAATGATAGTCCGAGGGATAAAACTCGGAATATATGTATCTCCATATTAAATCCACCACAAATATAGTTGTGGTGGAAGACTACTTGGTAAGAAATGTGAAAATATAAAGTTAGATACAAATGAAAGCGATTTTAGGCTCGAAAGTGCTTAAATACCCTTAACGGGTCAAAATAAGCATACGAGCGAAAACGGGTTTAAATTGTGTAATAAACCTATGATTAGAACCTAATATGGTAGGTAACATTAATTTTAAGAAGTGTATGTGATATAGGAATCAAACAAATACGTTTGTTTGATAAAATGCATAAACGGGTTAAAATTCGGTAAAAAGGTAACGAGTCAAAGGCTTAGAAGTCTCAAAATTTCTTATGTTGGATGTAGTATTTTAACTCCATAAGATGGAGGATTAAATTACGATCACGTAGGAGGAAACGTGAGGTTAAACGGATAAACGGTTCGAAAGTTACGACCGTTTTCGTAAAAAGGACCAAAACTAAAAAAATAGGAATAGCTGGGCGCAGTGTGACCCACGGTTCAGACCGTAGGCCACGGTCTGGAGGGGCTGATTGGTTGTTGTGGGCTGCAGCGTGACCCACGGTTCAGACCATAGGCAACAGTCTGGAGGGACTTTTTGGTTGTTATTCTAATTGTTTGACTTATATGACTTGTTTAATCGTGTTATTTAACTTCCAAAGCTAACTTTTAAGTTGGTTTTGGTCATAGGTATATGTCAAGGGATTCCCGGATGAAGTTCAAGCATGGACAAGAACCGAACACACAATCGAACAAAGCTTCCGCGTTAATCTAATATGATTTTGTTTTAAGTGAACTATGTAAAACACTTGGTACTATATTTGAACATTTTTGACATGTAAGAATGTTAACTTGGAAAAGTTTTTGTAAAGTCGTATTTTAGTATAAAATGCGTGTTTTATTATTATAATCTTGATTCTTTAAGACGGGTGTTACAATCGGGACATAAGGAAGAAAACTGCAGGAAGAAAGCTAACAGCCGGGTATGTTACAATTGTGGAGAACAAGGTCATATCAAGCTAAATTGTCCAAAATTAGTCCCAGCTGCAGACAACAAGAATACTAAAAATGTTAGAGCATTTGTGCTGACTGCAGATGAAGCCAGGATGATTCCAGATGTCATAGCTGGTACGTTTTTAGTTAATGATGTGTTTGCTAAAGTATTATTTGACTCTGGTGCAAACCAAAGTTTTATTAATACATCATTTTGCAAATTTCTAAATCAGTCATTAACTAAACTACCACTAGAATGCTTAGTAGAGACAGCTAATGGAGAATCCGTTAGGATTTCTGAAATCTTGCTGGGAGCAAGTATAGAAATTTCAAATCAGAAATTTATTGCAAATCTTTATCCCATGAATCTGGTAGGATTTGATGTTGTTTTAGGAATGGATTGGTTAATAGCTAATAAAGCCAGTATATTATGTGATCAAAAGGTAATTCAAGTAAATTCACCAAAAGGAAAAATGATCATAATTAAAGGAGATAAACCCTCTAGGACCACAAAATTCATCTCTGTGATGAAAACTGCAAGTTGTATAAGAAAAGGTTCTATAGTGTATTTGATTTCCATAATCACTAACACTAAAGGAAAAGATTTAAAAGACATTCCAGTAGTATCTCAGTTTTCAGATATCTTTCAAGAAGAATTGCCAGGGCAACCTCCAGACAGAGAAGTTGAATTCAGAATTCACCTGCTACCAGGAACATCACCAATTGCCAAAGCACCTTACCGTTTAGCACCTGCAGAAATGCAAGAATTAAAGAAACAATTAGATGAATTGTTAGAAAAAGGATTTATACAGCCAAGTTCATCGCCATGGGGAGCGCTGATACTGTTCGTTAAAAAGAAGGATGGATCAATGCGTATGTGCATTTACTACCGGGAATTAAACAAAGTCACGATTAAGAATCGGTACCCATTACCGAGAATCGATGATTTGTTTGATCAGCTGCAAGGAGCTCAATTTTTCTCTAAGATTGATTTAAGGTCAGGATATCATCAATTAAAGGTACAGGAAGAAGATATTCCTAAAACCGCTTTCAGAACAAGGTATGGCCATTATGAATTTACTGTCATGCCATTTGGTTTAACCAATGCCCCAGCTGCATTTATGGACATGATGAACCGAATATGTAAGCCATATTTGGATAAATTCATAATCGTATTCATAGATGATATTCTAATATATTCTAAGAATAAAGAGGATCATGCAAAACATTTGCACGCACTTTTAAGTTTGTTAAGAAAGGAAAAGCTTTATGCTAAATTCAATAAGTGCGAATTTTGGTTAGAACAGGTACAATTCCACGGACACCTAGTCAATCATGAAGGAATTCATGTAGATCCAACAAAGATTGAAGCAATTACTAAATGGAAAACCCCTGAGTCACCAACTGAGGTTAGAAGTTTCTTAGGATTGGCCAATTATTATAGAAGATTTATTCAAGATTTTTCTAGAATAGCCATTCCCTTAACTAAGCTAACTTGTAAATCTGTTAAGTTTGAATGGGGAGTAAAACAAGAAGAAGCATTTAGAATCCTTAAGCAAAGATTAACCCATACACCTATATTAGCATTACCAGGAGGAACTGAAGACTTTGTAGTCTACTGTGATGCTTCTAAACTAAGTTATGGATGTGTGTTGATGCAACGGCAAAAGGTTATAGCTTACGCATCTAGACAACTTAAGAATCATGAAGAGAATTACTCAACCCGTGATTTGGAATTAGGAGCTATAATTTTTGCTCTTAAGATTTGGAGACATTACCTTTATGGTAATAAGTTTACCATATTCATTGATCATAAGAGTTTAAGGTATGTTTTCAAGCAAAAAGAGTTGAATATGAGGCAAAGACGCTGGATGGAATTTCTTAGTGATTATGATTGTGATATTCAGTATCATGAAGGAAAAGCAAATGTAGTAGCAGATGCTTAAAGCCGAAAGTATCATGAAAAGCCAAAAAGAGTACGTTCTCTTAAATTAAATCTGCAAGTAGATTTAAATGATCAGATAAGAGAAGCCCAAGAATCAGTAATCAAGGATGATTCTGAAAAATTAAAAGGTATGATAAAAGAATTAGAACAAGGAACAGATGGAATTTGGAGATTTCATGAAAAGAGAATGTGGATACCTAAATTAGGAAATCTACGCCATCGTATATTAGAAGAAGCTCATAAGTCCAAGTATACGATGCATCCAGGAAATGATAAAATGTACCAGGATTTAAGGAAAAATTTCTGGTGGATAGGAATGAAAAAGGATATAGCAACCTATGTTTCTAAATGTTTAACTTGTTCACAAGTTAAAGCTGAACATCAAAAACCCTCAGGTTTGTTACAGCAATTAGAAATGCCAGTTTGGAAATTGGAATTAATAACAATGGATTGTGTACTAAATTACCCAAAACTAGGAAAGGAAATGATACAATCTGGGTGATTGTAGATAGGCTAACCAAGTCAGCTCATTTCTTACCAATGAAGGAAACAATTAGTGTGGAACAATTATCTAAATTGTATGTAAATGAAATTGTTTCTTTACATGGCACTCCTTTATCAATTGTTTCTGATAGAGATAGTCGCTTTACATCTCATTTTTGGTCAAGTTTCCAAAAGGCAATGGGAACCAAGTTAAAGCTAAGTACAACTTATCATCCACAAACAGATGGACAAAGTGAAAGGACAATTAAAACAATGGAAGACATGCTTAGAGCTTGTGTAATTGACTTTGGAGGTAATTGGGACGATCACTTACCTTTAATAGAATTTTCTTATAATAATAGTTATCACACAAGTATCAATGCAGCACCATTTGAAGCACTTTATGGAAGAAAATGTCGAACCCCAGTCTGTTGGGCAGAAATTGGGGAAAAACAACTATCTGGACCTGAGATAGTACAAGAAACAACCGACAAGATTATTCAAGTCAAGGAACGACTGAAAGCAGCACGTGATCGACAAAAGAGTTATGCAAATAACAGACGCAAGCCATTGGAGTTTCAGGTAGGAGATAAAGTATTGTTGAAAGTCTCTCCTTCGAAAGGAGTGGTAAGATTCATCAAAAGAGGAAAGTTAAGTCCCAGGTATATTGGACCTTTCAAAATTATTAGAAGAATAGGATCTGTAGCCTATCAGCTACAATTGCCAGAAGAAATGGCAGGAATACATGATGTGTTTCATGTATCTAATCTCAAAAAGTGTTTAGCTGACGAATCATTGATAGTGCCTCTTAAGGATATAGAGGTAAATGAGCAACTTAAATTTGTAGAAAGACCCCTACAAATTGAAGACAGGAAAGTCAAAAATCTCAAGCATAGGAGATTAATTCTAGTCAAAGTAAAGTGGGATTCCAAAAGAGGACCGGAATACACATGGGAACTTGAGTCAGAAATACAAAGAAAATACCCGCACTTGTTTCAGTAGATCTCGAGGACGAGCTCTAAAACAAGGTGGGGAGAATGTAACAACCCTTGGTAAAACTGACACCCTTATAATATGTCTAACACTCTATTATATCATAAAATGTCCCAATATGTCTTATATTACACCCCGTATGTGAAAACCGAGCCCAAATTATGTTATAGTTTATAAAATAAATTAAAAACAAGAAATAGTAAGCTGAGGCGGGCCGCGTAAGATCCCACCTTAAACTCACGCGGGCCGTATCAAGACCAGACTTTGACTCCGCTAACTTCTTTAGTTCAAGCAGGCCGCGTAAGACCTCGTCTAAGTTGACGCGGGCCGCGACAGATCATGAAACGCGGAGACATCAGGTGATGACACGTGTCATCATTGTGGCAGACCTACGTATCGAATCAGCTAAGCTATATGTTGACCGCGTGTTGACGCGGGCCGCGTAAGGCTTAGCCTTACCTTACGCGGGCCGCCTGGAAGTCAGATTACACGACTATATAAGAAGGCCATCAGACTTCGTTTTCCGTCGCTCACAATCTCAATTCTCAATCTAAATTCTGTAGTAGTGTTATAATATTCGGGTATTAAACCCCTAATTAGCGAGGTTCTGCTCCGTTGTAAGTATTATAACCCCAGTTTCGTAATAGTTACGCTGCCCGATTGATTTAGGGTTCCGTAACAACTGTCGTGGTTCTGCCCGACGTAGTTGTTGGAATGCCGTCTCGGGGAGGGTATTATTAATAATTTCAAAGGGTTATGATACTAACCAATGTACATTTGTATAAATTATAGATTATATCCAAGAAACCCTTACGAGAAGCCTAAGATAGCAAAGTGAGTTTATCCTCTTTTTTGTTAATGATTTTGGAATGTTTTATAAAACCTTAAATGTTTTACAATGCGATTAAGCGGTGATTGAGTCTTTGTAGTTCTTCAATTACTGCCGGTATTATGGGGTTTTGTATACAAAATTTACTACGAGTAGTAGTAAGTCTGAATGACAGTGCATTACCATTGGACGACGAGTTAGCCAATGGGTAATTTGACCATAGCCATAGATCCGGTCGAGTGGCAAATACTGAATGAGTAATTGTGTAGAAATAAACAATGTGATCGCTCTCAATACT
Source organism: Helianthus tuberosus (assembly GCA_030545235.1). Classification (NCBI taxonomy): domain Eukaryota; kingdom Viridiplantae; phylum Streptophyta; class Magnoliopsida; order Asterales; family Asteraceae; genus Helianthus; species Helianthus tuberosus. Next base: position 36,402,790 of record CM060411.1, on the reverse strand, counting down.
GTTTTAATTGATAAAATGTTTCTTGATTAAACTGGGATTCACTCACCAGTATTTCTGACTGACAAATGTTTTTAAAACGCGTTACAGGTAACACAATGTGAACAGCCAATTAGTGAAAAGCCAGCTGGAAAGCACTGAAGGCTTGGGAAAAATGTGGCTATAAAAGTTACCTAATAAACGATGTTTTAAATTCAATAAAATAGGGTTTGTCCCTATAATGTATTGTAATAAGAAACTTGGGTCTTGCCCATGTTATTATTAATATAAAAGAAGGTGGTTTTACTCTGATAAACATTTCCTAACTACGGTCCTGATGAAAAATTCCGCTGCGAGATTAAATAAACTGATACCACCACAACTGAGCTCGTGTCTGCCCGTTCCCGGGAATAAGGGATTGGGGGTTGCGACAGAAGGTGGTATCAGAGCCTAGCCACTGGTCTGAGCCAAAGAGGTGTTCTGCTGACACTTAAATTTTAAATTTGTGTTAGGAAACAAATAACGGAAATAAGTGCATAACTGTAATTATGTGTTATGTGTTATTTGAATATTTGTTAGTTTTCAGTATGAGTGATCAAGGACCCTCAGATCTGAATCGTCTGTTAGCTGATTCACCTAAGAGTGAAGGTACATCATCACAGCCTGCCCTTTCGGGGTATTCTGCTGATCAGGAGGATGGAATATTTGCCTTTAGAGCTAAATCTGAAGAACCATTTCCTAATAAGAAACGAGGATGGTTCAGTAAAGAAGCTTTTGCTCGTAGGAAGAGAATGCGAAAATTGCAACAGCAAAGGGCTTTAGCAGCTATTAAGCGAGAGACAGACGCCCATACTCAAGATATGCTAAATAGAAGCCTAGCTAATTTCCATATCTTAGCTACGACTGCTGCTGACCCAAGTCTGGAACAACTAGTAGCCCCACAACCACAAAACCCAGAACAACCTATGGAGATAGAAAATCAGGAAAACCAAGTGGAGATTTACGATCTTAATCCAGAAGAAATCCCTAGAGTGCCTGCACCAAACCCTCTAGACCCGAATTACGACCCTTGGTGGGACGACAATAGGGATTTTGTGCAACGTTATCCTATCCAGGATTATCCACCCATACAGAACATAGAAGCTTACCCAGGTATGGACCCTTTAGATCCCTATTACCAAGATGATTATATTAGGGAAATATTAGAGGATCCTTACCAATTTCAGGCACATACACCCCCATATCAGGAACACTTACCCCAGATTCCAAACCTAGTCCGAGAACCTGCACCCTCAATGAGTGCAGAAAACGTCCAAGAACTTAGGACTTTCGGGGAGGAAATCTTAGAAAGCAGTGAGAGAATGCGTCAGGTGGGAGAACGTCTCGTATGGAAATACGATGAACGTAATATGGATTTTTGGATAAATCCATATCCGTGAATGTGAGAATGGAGGAGACGGTAATAATACTAATAATAATAAAATAAAATAAAATATGTGTGTACGGATGCATAGTACTATTAGTGTAATTTTCTTTTTGTTGGTATTGTAATCTTTATTTCAGTACTAGTGTGTAATAGACGCATAGTATATGAAAAGAGTATAGTCGCAATGATCGACGCTTTTGGTAAAAATGCGTGTCATGTGATTTACTATATTAAGATATTAATTGTGATATTAATATGGGATACTTGTTTAAAATTCAGATGGCCGACGAAGAAAATCAAGGAAATCTGAATAACGATAATCAGGGTAACATTAACGTGGTTAATAAAAATCCAAACATCAATAACAATGGGAACCAGATGGATAATAGTGCTATCCAACACATTGTAGCACAAGGAATTGTAGATGCAATGCCATTTATTCTTCAAACTGTTAAAGATGCTGATAATAAAAGTAAGCATAGCAGTAAGCGACCAAGTGAACCAGAACACAACGTGAACAATGGACCTGTACTTCAAATGCCTATTCCCAAAAGAAAAAGAACCATGCCTTATGGTTGTTCTTATAAAGAATTCTGGTCTTGTAAACCAATAGAATTCTCGGGCAATGAAGGGGCCATTGCAACCTTACGCTGTATACAAAATTTACTACGAGTAGTAGTAAGTCTGAATGACCGTGCATTACCATTGGACGATGAGTTAGCCAATGGGTAATTTGACCATAGCCATAGATCCGGTCGAGTGACAAATACTGAATGAGTAATTGTGTAGAAATAAACAATGTGATCGCTCTCAATACTGTTTTAATTGATAAAATGTTTTGATTAAACTGGGATTCACTCACCAGTATTTCCGACTGACAAATGTTTTTAAAACGCGTTACAGGTAACACAATGTGAACAGCCAATTAGTGAAAAGCCAGCTGGAGAGCACTGAAGGCTTGGGAAAAATGAGGCTATAAAAGTTACCTAATAAACGATGTTTTAAATTCAATAAAATAGGGTTTGTCCCTATAATGTATTGTAATAAGAAACTTGGGTCTTGCCCATGTTATTATTAATATAAAAGAAGGTGGTTTTACTCTGATAAACATTTCCTAACTACGGTCCTAATGAAAAATTCCGCTGCGAGATTAAATAAACTGATACCACCACAACTGAGCTCGCGTCTGCCCATTCCCGGGAATAAGGGATCGGGGGTTGCGACAATAACAACATAGAAATGATAAGAATTTAGAATCAAACAACATGTTTGTGTGATAAAATCACGAATGGGTAAAAGTTTGGTAAAAGGGTAATAAGCCAAAGACTTAAAAGTCTTAAATTTTGTTAATCCGGATGTTGGATTTTAACTCCATATGATGGAGGATCAAATTACAATCATGTAGGAAGAAACGGTAGGTCAAACGGACAAGTGGATTAAAAGTTATGAAGGTTTCCGTTTTAGAAAACGGCAAACTTGGAAAATCCTGCAGAGGCCACCGTAAGTTATGGTAGCTACCGTAACTTACGGTAGCCTATAAGTCTTTACGCCATAAACCCCCTGCTTTACGGTGGGAAGAATCAACATTCAGGGGCTACCGTAAATTACGGTAGCCACCGTAATTACGGTGGACCCTGTACAAAAATGTATTTTAATCAGTTTTGTTTCCCGAACTCGTTTAGATACGTTTTAAACCCCGTATGACTAAAGCATTTCATGTTTATGAAATGTAGGTACTCTTTGGATGCCGAAAGACGATCAAGCTCAACGAAGAACCGAACACGATAAAGATACATGCTTCCGCACATTGCATCGTCATAAATTTTAAACGACGAATCTGATCACATTATGTCGAATAACTTATGATTTGCAAAAAGTTTTAATAAATCCATATTTTTATATTATGGGTAGTCTTAATTACACATCTAATTGTTGGTATTTACATGTAAAACGGTTAAATAGCAAGTAGGGTGTTACACAATGATCGACGCTTTTGGCTAAATTGCGTGTCATGTGATTGACTATATTAAATATTATTCTATATCTGGTAAATGTTTAAAATTCAGATGGCCGACGAAGTAAATCAAGGAAATCTGAATAATGATAACCAGAGTAACATTAACTTGGTTAATGAAAATCCAAGCATCAATAACAATGGAAATCAAGTGGATAATAGTGCTATCCAACACATAGTCGCACAAGGAATAATAGATGCAATGCCATATATTATTCAAACGATTAAGGAAGCCGATAACAAGAGTAAACATGATAGCAAGCGCCTTCCGAACCTGAAAACAGTGTAAACAATGGACCTGTAGTTCAAATGCCCATTCCCAAAAGGAGAAGGACCGTGTCTTACGGTTGCTCTTATAAAGAATTTTGGTCTTGTAAACCAATGGAATTCTCGGGCAACGAAGGGGCCATTGCAGCTCTACGCTGGATAGAAAAGACTGAGGCAATCTTAAGAATAAGCAAGTGTGCTGAAGAAGATAAGATAATGTTTGCTTCTAATCAGTTTAAGAATTCAGCACTAGAATGGTGGAACACTATCCTCCAATCAAAGGAAGTGATAGAACTTACAATATGAAATTGGAAGAATTTAAGGACAAGGTAGAAAGGAAATTCTGCCCACCCAATGAGAAGGAACAGATAGCAAACAAATTCCTAAACCTTAGAATGACTGGTGTGGATAGTAAGGGATACACTAAATTATTCTTTGAATATGCTAGAATAGTACCAACCCTTGCATCACCTGAACCGGTATTAATCTCCCGTTACATATGGGGATTAATTGGAGAGATTAGACATGTAGTCAAGGCAGCTAGACCTCAAACTATATAAGAAGCTGTAGAACTAGCAAATACCTTGACAGATGAATTAGTTCGTACACGAGAAGAAGATCAAAGAAGGAATCTAACCCAGAAGCTCACATAAGAATTTCGTTCTGGAAATTCTAATCGTGGGAAAAATATAGGTTCTACCTCTACACCTTACTATAAGAATTGTAAAAGAAAGCATTTAGGAAGATGCTCCATATACTGTAACTTTTGCAAAATATCGGGACACAAGGAGGAAGACTGCAGGAAGAAAGCTAACAACATGATATGCTATAACTGCGGAGAACAAGGTCACATGAAGCCAAATTGTCCGAAATTGGCTCCAGCTGCAAACAACAGGAACACTAAAAATGCTAGAGCATTCGTTCTGACTGCAGATGAAGCCAAGATGATTCCAGACGTAATAGCTGGTACGTTTTTAGTTAATGATGTTTTTACTAAAGTATTATTTGACTCTGGTGCAAACCAAAGTTTTATTAATACTTCATTTTGCAAACTTCTAAATCAGTCATTAACTAAACTACCACTAGAATGTCTAGTAGAAACAGCTAATGGAGAAACCGTTAGGATTTCTAAAATCTTGCAGGGAGCAAGAATAGAATTTTTAAACCAAAAGTTTATGGCAAACCTTTACCCAATGAATCTGGAAGGATTTGATATTGTATTAGCAATGGATTGGTTAATAGCCAATAAAGCCAGTATTTTATGTGATCAAAAGTCAATTCAAGTAAAATTACCAAAGGGTGAAAATATCACAATTAAAGGAGATAAGCCCTCTAGATCCACGAAATTCATCTCTGTGATGAAAACTGCAAGCTATATAAGAAAAGGATCTATAGTGTACTTGATTTCTATAATCACTAACACTAAAAGAAAGGATTTAAAAGACATCCCAGTAGTGTCTCAGTTTTCAGATGTATTTCCAGAAGAATTACCAGGGCTACCTCCAGACCGAGAAGTTGAATTCAGAATCCATCTACTGCCAAGAACAGCACCGATTGCCAAAGCACCTTACCGTTTGGCACCCGCAGAAATGCAGGAACTGAAGAAACAGTTAGACGAATTGTTAGAGAAAGGATTTATACAGCCAAGCTCATCGCCATGGGGCGCCAATACTGTTTGTTAAAAAGAAAGACGGATCAATGCGTATGTGCATTGACTACCGTGAATTGAACAAGGTCACGATTAAGAACCGGTACCCATTACCAAGAATCGATGATCTGTTCGACCAATTGCAAGGAGCTCGATTTTTCTCTAAAATCGATTTAAGATCAGGATATCACCAATTAAAGGTACAGGAAGAAGACATTCCTAAAACAACATTCAGAACAAGGTATGGACATTATGAATTTACTGTCATGCCATTTGGTTTAACCAATGCCCCAGCCGCATTTATGGACATGATGAACCAAATATGTAAGCCATATTTGGATAAATTCATAATTGTTTTTACAGATGATATTCTAATTTACTCTAAAAGTAAAGAAGATCATGCAAAGCATTTGCACGCACTTTTAAGTTTATTAAGAAAGGAAAAGCTTTATGCTAAGTTTTCAAAGTGCGAGTTTTGGTTAGAGCAAGTACAGTTTCTTGGACACTTAGTTGATCATGAAGGAATTCATGTGGATCCAACAAAGATCGAGGCGATTACCAAATGGAAAACCCCTGAGTCACCAACCGAGGTTAGAAGTTTCTTAGGATTGGCCGGTTATTATAGAAGATTTATTCGAAATTTTTCTAGAATAGCCATTCCTTTAACTAAGTTAACCTGTAAATCCATTAAGTTTGAATGGGGACCAAAACAAGAAGAAGCATTTAGAACTCTTAAGCATAAATTAACCCATGCACACATATTAGCGTTACCAGAAGGAACTGAAGACTTTGTAGTTTATTTTGACGCTTCTAAGATAGGTTATGGATGTGTATTAATGCAACGTCAAAAGGTTATAGCTTATGCATCTAGGCAACTTAAGAATCACGAAGAGAATTATTAAACCCATGATTTAGAGTTAGTGTTGATGCATTTGTCTGTTGACTTCGTCTTATATCGAGTCTCAGTTACGTTCCAGAACTGAAAAAGAATGATGTCATCATATTAAATGATGACATCATAACGATGACATCATATCTTGCATCATATGGATTAGTCACACGAAAAACAAAAGTCAGAAACATGAAATAGGACACGAAACAGAATTTAATATTTGTTTTTATTGTGATTTCACTCAAATGTATATGTATGAGATTCCGCTCGTAAAGTCCAGTGTTGATTCCGCCCGAAATGACAGTGTGTCATTTGGAGCGGAATTAGATTCCTTATAAATAGGTAGTTGATGCTTCTCATTTGTAACAGTCCCATTGTTCTTGTACCGAACTGTTGCTGGTTTGTCAAGTCATATATGAATGAGAAGTGTAGTTTAAAGTGATATTCTTCTGTCTTCTACTCCGTTCTTGCTAATTCAACTCTGTTTGTGTGTTTCCGCCACACAAACAGTGCGTATTGACTCTGAATTGACTCATTTGGTTGATTATTCGATCCTACAATTGGTATCAGAGCAAGTGATGAGCCAATACGCGTGAATTAGTACATTTTTCTTACATTTTTTTAATTTCTGGACGTTTGGACGGATAAAATGGACTGAGTTTTTGATATATTGTGCAAAAGTGACTTTTAACAAACCCTTGAAAGTATTAGCTTAAAATTCGGCCCAAAAATAGCAAAAATGGACTGAGAATCTGATTCCGCTCGTACGAACTAGTTTGAGATTTTGCTTGAATTTCGAGCGAAATCAGGTTGTTCATCAGAAAAGTTCTAATTCCGCTCTAACATTTGGAGCGAAATCAGCATTTTAGATTGCTTCTGTGATTTCGCTCTTGTGATTCCGCTCCAAAGATCATGAACCTTCTGATTCCGCTCCAAAGTTCACTAATCTTCTGATTCCGCTCCAAAGATCACCTCATTCAGATTGAATTGTGAAACGGTGAAGTTTGAAAACTGTGAGCCATTTCCGAGGCTGTCAGTGATTGGGAAAAGAAATCACGGGTTCTGTGTCACGGCTATACTTAATCAGACTATAAAGAAATCCTTGGGAAGTGATCTATCACGTGAACTCTGAATCCATTTATTGCATTTGTCTTCATAACATCAATATACATGTGATAATGTGGGTTTACTGAATAAGACATTTATTTGAGATTTAAGTGTGCATGTGATTATGTGACAGTAGATTTGGTCCATTTAGAAATTGTTGTGGATAATTGTTGTCGGCCATTAAGTTTGCATTTGAATCAAATAAATAATTTGACTGTTTGCATGAAATCACTAGCCCATGTTGATCAGTTTGCTTTGTCAGCCCATGTGAACTCAAATTAGCGGCCCAATAGGATTTCATATTGAAATTAGTTGTCGGCCACTTATTTTAGATCAAATTGAAATTCTATATCATTTTTTAAAAAAAACATTCAGTTAAGTAACAATTTGGTCAAATCGTTGACTGGTCAGTTTATCCGGTCACAATTCGACTCAAAGGATTTAGTTTGTTCAAGTTTAAAGTGCAACAAATCGAGCGACAATCCGAACAAGTTGCCACCCGATCCTAATCAGTTCTATTTGTCTGTATTTCAGGTGATTTGTCAAGCATCGGATACCCGTCCGTGCAAATCCTCATTCGATTAGTTGTCACCGGATTTTTGTCACTAAATCGGATATTCATCTGATTCAGTTGTTTGATAAAGTGATTTAACTGGTCTTAGATTGTGTGAATTTTAGTTTTGTTTGAAAATCTGTCTTTGAAAATCTTTCCATAACGAAACATGGATTGTGAGTCGTCTTTCGGATATGGTATGCATGTTCAGAATCCAGCAGATATTGCACAGAAGAAATTTGATAGTTTTATGGGTATTAAGGGAGAGTCTACAAAAGAATTGATCGATAGGTATGACGAGTTGCATTTTGAGATGAGGCGTTTGAACATTAACAAAATGGATGAGACGTGGGTTGAAAAATTGGCAAATGCTTTACCAAGTGATGTGTGGGGAACGTATTTGTTAGCTTGGAAGAAGAGCGGTGAATATTATGTTTTCAATTTGAGCACGTTCGTCAAGAAGATTGAAGCTCAAGAACTTGAATTCCAAAAGATTAGAAAATTGAAGTCTGATTCAGGAGAGAAGTGTTTAAACTGTGAAAAATCTGAATCAGACAATGCCAAATTCGTGAAGGAGTTGGAGAGTTTGACATTGGAAATCAAAAATCTGAAGGATGAGAAGAAATCTGATGATAAAATGATTCTTGAACTGCAGGAAAATTATGAGAAATTGAAATCTGAAAATGTCAAACTGTTAATTGAGTTGGATAGTTTGACATTGAAAAACGAGATTTTGAAAGAAAAGGAAAAAGAATTTAAAAATGAAAAATTAAAATTTGAAAAAGATTTTCAAAGTCAAATGAAGATTTTAGAAGATGAAAAATCTGTTATTTTTAAAAATAATCTTGAAAAACAGATTGAAATAAATTCTCATCTTCAGAAAATCATTCGGTTTGAAAATGAAGCTGAAAAAGCTCGGATTAAAATCAAAGAGCTTAAAGAAAAATTGAAAGGTTTTGAGACTTCGTCATCAACACCAGATCTTATATGTCCAAAACCGATCAATTCTGTTCCAATAAGTGACAATGTCACAAATTATGACAAAATCATAATTGAGGATTGTGATGATAAGACTGATGATGAAAATGAAAAACAGAAAATATTTTTGAAATTAAAAGAAACTGTTTTACATTCGACTGAAATAGGTGAACGCTCAAAGCAAAAATCTGTTAAGAAGAATGTAGAACAAAAACAAAATGTTAAAAATTCGAAAAATTTTCAAAACAACAATAAAAGCTCATCAGTTCAATCATCCAATCAAGATAAAAAACCACAAAAATTGAAAAACCAAAACTCACAAAAAGTTGGTGATATGTGGTGCAGGTTTGACCACAGTGCTCAAGCGTCAAATCAAGATTATAGGAGAAGTCATGAGTACTACAAATCAAATCAGTGTTATGATTTGAGTGTTTGGATTGATGGTGGAGATTGGTACGATAACAGGGTGTGTTACAACTGTGGTTTTAGAGGACACATTGTTGTTAACTGCCAAAGTTGGAGGTTTGAGACGAGAAGATGCTTTGAATGCCAAATCAAAGGACATATTGCAAGAGATTGCCCAATGAGATCAATGGAAAGATCGAGGGCTAAATCTCAGAAAAAGATGAAGAAATCAGTAAAGGTTGAAGAAAAGCCCAAAGAACAGAAGGTGAAAGAACAGAAAGTGAAGCTTTCACAAGGATAGAAAGACCGATTGAGAAAGAAAAGAAAGAAAGCTCGAGAGTATCTTGAAAGGATTTTGTCCTCGGATACAACCGGTAAAACAGATAAAAGTTCTGGTGAATTGTCTTGCTCTCCAAAGAATGATAAGTCAAGCAAAATGAATTCATCAGATACAAATCTGAGGACAAAAGAGAGAGAAAAGAAAGAAAAAGTGGTTAATCAAAAGATTAACAAATCAAAGAAAGTGAGATTTTCACTTCCTGGCGATGAATTTGTTTCTTTGGAAACAAAGGAGCCACGTGTTCGCGATGATTCTGATTCATCAAAATCAGAGGAGCCACAAGTTAAGTTCAAAAGTGAAAATTCAGTTCCGCCAATGGATGACATAAACTTTCCACCATTGCGAGCTGAAAATTTTAAACAAAAAGTTGACAAAGTTGAGATTTCAAATCAATTTTTTTCTGAAAAGAAAGATTTTGATGTTGAAAAAGCCTTTAACCCCAATGTTCTAAACAGTTTTGGAAAAATGGTTGACGGAAAAGTCAAAGGGGTAAAGGAATTTTATGAATCAAAGAGGAAAACTGATACACCGGGTAAAAATAACTCGGATGCACCCAAGACTGGTCAGGCTTGGGTGTCACCATTCTATGTATGAAATCCTGACTTGCCGGAACTCCCAGGTTGGTAATTGGGGAGTAGGAATCGGCATCTTTCTTGAGAAATTCACAGGTTGGTAACTGTGGTATTTCGACTTACAAGTGGTTAATCAAGGACATTAAGTTGTACTTGATTTAACTATCTTACAAGTGGTATGATTATTGGAAATTGTTTTTGTGATAAACCTACAAGAAGTTGAAAACAGTGTGATGAATTAAACCCCATGTTTGTGAAACGACACACAAAACTAATTTTCCGGAAAAACCATTTTGATTAAAACAAACTTAAGTGTTTTGAAATCATAATGGGAAAATAGTTTGTTGTCGGGGGGAGTTTTGATTGTTTACGCCAAGTGGATGGAGAATTGAAGCAATTCTCATCAGTTTTTCATTTTACTTTGTACAGTTTACTACTTTGTTTTTCAAATTTTCCCAGAAAATCAAAATTGAAATATATTTTGATTTTAGGGGGAGAAAAAATTTTAAAATTGAAATAAAATTTTGATTTTAAGCTATAATTTTTGCTCTTAAGATTTGGAGACATTACCTTTACGGTAGTAAGTTTACTGTATTCACTGATCATAAGAGTTTAAGGTATGTTTTCAAGCAAAAGGAGTTGAATATGAGACAAAGACGCTAGATTTGGGGAGTAGGAATCGGCATCTTTCTTGAGAAATTCACAGGTTGGTAACTGTGATATTTCGACTTACAAGTGGTTAATCAAGGACATTAAGTTGTACTTGATTTAACTATCTTACAAGTGGTATGATTATTGGAATTTGTTTTTGTGATAAACCTACAAGAAGTTGAAAACAGTGTGATGAATTAAACCCCATGTTTGTGAAACGACACACAAAACTAATTTTTCGGAAAAACCATTTTGATTAAAACAAACTTAAGTGTTTTGAAATCATAATGGGAAAATAGTTTGTTGTCAGGGGGAGTTTTGATTGTTTACACCAAGTGGATGGAGAATTGAAGCAATTCTCATCAGTTTGTCATTTTACTTTGTACAGTTTACTGCTTTGTTTTTCAAATTTTCCCAGAAAATCAAAATTGAAATATATTTTGATTTTAGGGGGAGAAAAAATTTTAAAATTGAAATAAAATTTTGATTTTAAGCTATAATTTTTGCTCTTAAGATTTGGAGACATTACCTTTACGGTAGTAAGTTTACTGTATTCACTGATCATAAGAGTTTAAGGTATGTTTTCAAGCAAAGGGAGTTGAATATGAGACAAAGACGCTAGATGGAGATGCTTAGTGATTATGATTGTGATATCCAGTATCATGAAGGAAAAGTAAATGTAGTGGCAGATGCTTTAAGCCGAAAGTATCACGAAAAGCCAAAAAGGGTACGTTCTCTTAAGTTAAATCTACAAGTGGATTTAAATGATCAGATTAGAAAAGCACAAGAATCAGTAATCAAGGATGATACTGAAAAATTAAAAGGTATGCTAAAGGAATTAGAACAAGGAACGGATGGAATCTGGAGATTCCATAAAAAGAGAATGTGGATACCTAAATTAGGAAACCTACGTCATCATATATTAGAAGAAGCCCATAAGTCTAAGTATACAATGCATCCAGGAAATGATAAGATGTACCAGGATTTAAGAAAGAATTTTTGGTGGATAGGAATGAAAAAGGACATAGCAGCCTATGTTTCTAAATGTTTAACCTGTTCACAAGTTAAAGCTGAACATCAGAAACCCTCAGGATTACTACAACAGTTAGAAATGCCAGTGTGAAAATGGGAATTGATAACAATGGATTTTGTTACTAAATTACCCAAAACAAAGAAAGGAAATGATACAATCTGGGTGATTGTAGATAGGCTAACCAAGTCAGCTCATTTCCTACCAATGAAAGAAACTTTCAGTATGGAACAGCTAGCTAAATTATATGTAAATGAAATTGTTTCTTTACACGGAATACCTTTATCAATTGTTTCTGATAGAGATAGCCGTTTTACTTCTCATTTTTGGTCAAGTTTCCAAAAGGCAATGGGAACTAAGTTAAATCTAAGCACAGCTTATCATCCTCAAACAAACGGACAAAGCGAAAGGACAATTAAGACAATGGAGGACATGCTTAGAGCTTGTGTAATTGATTTCGGAGGTAATTGGGACGATCACTTACCTTTAATAGAATTTTCTTATAATAATAGTTATCACACAAGTATCAATGCTGCACCATTCGAAGCACTTTATGGATGAAAGTGCCGAACCCCAGTCTGTTGGGCAGAAATTGGGGAAAAGCAACTATCTGGACCTGAGATAGTGCAAGAAACAACCGACAAGATTATTCATGTAACACCCCGTGTTTTCGAAAGTCAAAGTCAAGGTCAAAGTCAACGACCGATTCGCGCAACTTGACTTGTAGTAGATTTCTTTTGGATGTTTATTTTAGTTGTATTATGTAGAGTAAGTGTCAATAATTACAATAATTGACGTGCGTTGCTTACAAAGTATTCGACTTACGACTGTGAACTATAGGAAGTAACAATGCGATAAAGCTAAACGATAATCCAACTATGCTAATCGAATCGACTTCAAATCGCAACTCAAACTACATATTTTAAATTATTGTTATACGTGTGTGTGTGCCTTATGTGTTACTTGTGCATGGTCATTTATGTTATGTGTGGAATCGCAATCGAACTCGAAACGCAATCGAACCCAATCGAAATCGGACTATGATGGAAATAGTAGTTGGGATTAAAAGTAATTTGACTAGGAAAATCTATCACATCGAATCGCTCGCAACCGAAATCGAAACAGCAAAAAAATCGTCACGCCAAACACCCGAACCAAGTGCCATCCGGCCGGATTGCCATCCGACCGGGCTGCCACTTGATTGTGGTATCAGGTCATCATCCGACCGAGGTGACATCCGACCGGACAGTCATCCAGGCGAGATGCCATCCGACCGACCCATACTTTCCCCTTTTGGAATCCTATAAATACCCCTGTCATTTTCATCATTTCCACTTTTGGAAATCCTCTGTCCGAACAGTTCGTGCTCCCCACCTTTTCTTCGATTTCTCTCAATCCAGGTAAGATCTCGCCCTAAATCTTGTACTTTCTTGATCTACACGCACTCCTACACCATTCTATCTTTTGAATCTTAACTTTTAACCGTGAAATCACTAGATTTGAGGTGTTCTAGGATGATGTCATCATGAGCTCTTGAAGAACTTCTTGTTTTGGCCTCAATCCACCAAGAACAACTTAGATCTGATAGATTTCCACACAAATACACAAAGATCTCGCGTAGATCTAAGCTTAAATATAGTGAAAAAGGATTGAAAGATGGTTTCTAACTTTCTTTCAACTCTTTTACACTCAAAACCGATAGGATCCGACCCTGATCTAGTCCCCTACTCATTATTAGTATTGAGCTAGCTCAAGATCCGGATTCTACCCACGAGACCACCGATTTCGGGTTAAACGAGAATAACCGTCTTGAACCGGTTAACTGGCCGAACTGGGGTGATTCCTGGTCGATCAGGTTACTTGGATCAAGATGGGATTCTGTTGGTTAACACGTTGTCAAAACGTCTCGATAAACCGACAAACGACCAAAACGACCAAGTGTAAGACGAACGGAACAATCGGAACGGAATGTTGTCCGACCGGACTGCTGTCCGAGTGGATAGACTACCCGAACAGATTGCTGTCCGAACGGATAACATCTTGGGTCCCACACTTAATCAACACTATCTGAAGTTTGGGTATCGAACGAATTGCCATCCGACCGGATTACTCTTCGGATCATGAGATACTAGAACTTTAAAAGACTTAAACAATTTTCAACATGTTCATTAACAGGGTTGCCACCCGGTCGTATGGACATCCGACCGAGTGACTCTTCTGCTGTGAATTTGTTTCCACTAAGTAACCTCATCACTAGAGTCGCCGTCCGACCGGATGATCATCCAAACGGATTATCATCCGCACGGTTGGCCGTCCGATCGACCGACTTGAAAGATAGAGATACTTCAATGTTTTAAAATGCTACAACGAAAACTTCAAAAGACAAGCCATCATACACAAACACATTCTTCTCATAGGAAGAAACAATCCACTCGAATAGTCATCCGCACAAACAAGCCGTCCTATCGGATTACCATCCGACCGAACTGTTATCCGACCCATTCACACTCGATATCGTTTTACGAGTCACTTATTGTTATGCTATCAAACTATTCAGGCTAACCCTACTCGCTAAGCGCTCCCTTCAATCCATCAACCGCTGTGAGTATACTCGATCCCTTTTTGCTTTAAGCACTCTTGGGTGTTACATACGTTACAACTATTCAAATCACATCAAACACACTACTCAATACTATTTGAATACTAACCGTTAATGCATGTTATACGTGGCTTATGAATGCTTGTTTATTATGTTTACCCATGGAATGTTGTCTACCTGCCTTAGCAACGATAGTACTATAGTTTGGACTCAGCACCCATTCACACGGGGGTTGTTAAGGACAATTACTTGCATGGATTACAGTGGTAATCATGTATTGCGAACTGCCTCGGGCAGTCAACCCGCAATCATTGGTATCGATGGATCTATGTCGATAACTAACGTGCTTCATTTCTCTATGTGTACGTGCTGGTTATGCGTAAACGAATTTGAACTCTATATGTTATTATCAAACTTGTATGCTCACCTTTACATTATATGTATTGACTTTATTTTAACGTATGTGACAGGTGCTTAGGATGCACACATGATAGGAAGTCGAAGCTAGAATAAAGCTTTAGAGCCCAACAAATAGTTGTCTGTAGTAAATGAATCAAGGGTCTCTAGAAGCAGATAAACAATTACTCTATTTTAATCTGAGTTGTCAGAACAGAATTATTTGCCTAGATTTTTGTCTGTAATAATTTGTTTACTTTTTGAGGCATGGTATGGGACATGTTATTTTAAATTGAATAGTAATGATAATTGTTATGGAAACTTCTGGACAATCTGTTTCGCTCAGTGCCATGCCCCGATGATTCCGCCATCGGTTGGGGTGTGACAATTCAAGTCAAGGAACGACTGAAAGCAGCACGTGATCGACAAAAGAGCTATGCTGATAACCGACGCAAACCATTGGAATTTCAAGTAGGAGATAAAGTATTGTTAAAGGTCTCTCCTTGGAAAGGAGTAGTAAGATTCATCAAACGGGGAAAGCTAAGTCCCAGGTATGTTGGACCTTTTGAGATTATTAGAAGAATAGGACCTGTAGCCTATCAGCTACAACTGGCAGAGGAAATGGCAGGAATACATGATGTATTTCATGTATCTAATCTCAAGAAATGCTTAGCCGATGAATCACTAGTAGTACCTCTTAAGGATATAGAGGTAAATAAACAACTCAAGTTTGTAGAAAGGCCTCTACAGATTGAAGATAGGAAAGTCAAGAATCTCAAGCATAAGAGACTAGTTCTGGTCAAAGTGAAGTGGGACTCCAAAAGAGGACCTGAGTACACATGGGAGCTTGAATCGGAAATGCAAAAGAAATATCCACACTTGTTCCAGTAGATCTCGAGGACGAGCTCTAAAACAAGGTGGGGAGAATGTAACAATCCTCAAGAAAACCGACACCCTCGAATATTTTTCCGACACCCAAATATTTTAAAATATCCCTATATGTCTTTAAATACACCACATACGTGAAAACCGAGCCCGAAATACATTATAACATTTAAAATAAATAAATAAAAAACAAGAAAAATTAAGTTGAGGCGGGCCGCGTAAATCCCACCCCAACTCTTACGCGGGCCGCGTGAGCTCAAAGTTGTGGCGCAGCCCGGTGATGACACGTGTCATCATCGTGGCGAACCTAGTGGCTGACCAGGATCAGCTATGTGGTTGACCAGGTTTAACGCGGGCCGCGTAAACCCTGGTCTTGTTTTACGCGAGCCGCGAGAAGGTCAGGATCAGGCACTATAAATTGAATTGCTCGGCCTTCAGTCGAATTCGTCCAAAATTTTCTTTCTTTCTCTAAAATCTGAATTGTAGGCATAATCTACGGGTATAATACCCCTCTAAATAGCAAAGTTCTGCTCCGTTGTATGTATTATAACCCCTGGATACGTATTAGATACGCTGCCCGATTGATCTAGGGTTCCGTAACGGCTGTCGTGGTTCTGCCCGACGTAGTCGTAGGAATGCCGTCTCGGGGAGGGTATTACTAATGTTAAAATGGGTTATTATACTAACGCATGTGCATTTGTGTAAATTATAGATTATTCTCAGGAAATCCTTACGGAAAATCTAAGACAGCAATGTGAGTTTATCCGATTTTTGTTAATCTTTTTGTAATATTTTACAAAACCTTAAATGTTTTACAAATGTAATTAAGCGGTGATTGAGTCTTTGTAGTTCTTCAATTACTGCCGGTATGTTGGGGTTTTGTATACAAAATTTACTACACTGCGAGTAGTAAGTCGGGACGACAATACGTTACCATTGGACAACGAGTTAGCCAATGTGTAATATGACCCACCAGTCAGGATTGACAGTACTGAATGAGTAATTGTGTAGAAATAAACAATGTGATCGCTCTCAATACTGTGTTAATTGATAAAATATTTCTTGATTAAACTGGGATTCACTCACCAGTATTTCCCACTGATAAATGTTTTTAAAACGCGTTTCAGGTAATACAATGTGACAGCCAATTAGTAAAAAGCCAGCTGGAGAGCACTGATGACTTGGGAAAAAATGTGGCTATAAAAGTTACCTAAAAGACGATGTTTTAAATTCAATAAAATAGGGTTTATCTCTATAAACATGTTGTAATAAGAAACTTGGGTTTTACCCATGTGATTATTAATATCAAATATGGTGGTTTTACTCTGATAAACATTTCCTAACTACGGTCCTGATGTAATTTCCGCTGCCAAATTTACAAACTGTTACCACTCGCGTCCGCCCGTTCCCGGGACAGATAAGGGATCGGGGGTTACGACAATACATATATGAACGTGTGTACGTATGTATTAAATGGGATTGAATGTACACAAAGGAATAAATCTTGTATGTATTCATGTAGGTATATATGTGTGTATGAATATACGTGTGAATGTATGTATGCACGAAGTAGGATTTATCGCCCATGAAAGAATAGGGCATGTATGTATGTATGCATAGTTTCAATACGTTTGAGTATTGACGTTACTAATAGTGTGCCTTGAGATTGAAATGTAATACAAGTACATTATTGAAGTCTCACCAAGAATTAGACACCCAGATGAAATGCGTGAATTTAGAAAGATATCGGAATGGAAAGTATACGAGGATAGAACGTAACGAGACTCCATAATTGTGAATCTTGTTTATATATAATATGTGCTAATGTTACGAATGCATGTGGTGAGTGCAGGTTGTAACAACCCGACTTTCGAAGTCAAAGTCAAAGCCAAAGTCAAAGGAAGAAAAGATTGCTAATTGGATCTGTCATTCCTTGCTTAATTATTACTTGTACACTTTGACTCGATAATCAAGACTCGCTTGACGCTATTTTGTTTTACGATTATTTAATATGTGAAGTAACAATGCGATAAACGTAACTAAACGCTAATCTACTTGACGCTATCACATCGCTATCGTATCGCACCTTGAATTACAGGTTATGGATATTGTTTTACGTGTGTGTGCTATTATGTGTTACTTGTGTATGTTATGTTTGTTTTGAGGTGTTAATCGCAAACGCAATCACAACGCAATCTCATCGCGAACTCGAAATCTAAGGTATATTTTTATGTTTATTAGTAGTTATATTATTTGTGTAACTAATGTGTAATACTATCGCATCGCTTACTCGCAACGCATCGCCACGCTTAACGCACGAAATGAAAAGTCGGAAACCAACCCACTCAAGCCATCCGATCGAATGGTCATCCATCCGGATGACCATCCGATCGGATGGCCATCCGATCGGAAGGCCCTCCGATCGAATCACTTACACCGCCTTTCTCTCCTCTTGCCTATAAATACCACCTGTCACATCAGCTTTTCACTGATGTGACAGCTCTCCTCCGACCTAGCTCGTTCTCAAGCTATTTTCTCTCGATTCCTCGCGATTCTTGTAAGTTTTCATCCCAAATCTTGTACTTCTTTGATCTATACACACTACTTCATCTTTTTCACCAACAAATCCCAACTTTCCACCACGAAATCACTGGATTCGGGCTGTTCTAGGATGACGTCATTATGAGTGTTCATGAAACACCAAAGTGTGACCTCATTCCACCAAGTACAACTCAAATCTAAAGGATTTCTACAATGTTTAAACACTAATTTCGTCACAATCTAAACAATACTCTAATGTTTCAAACTTTTCTTCAACTTTCTCAACTTTTTACTCAAAACCGTTAGAATCTGGACTAGTTCCGGTTCACCACTCATTCTCTAGTGTCACGGTCCCCGGCCCGGTTTTACCCTGTTCAGAAGCCGCGGGACAGAAATCCGTGGTATTGGTGTTTAATTAGGCAGCGGAAATTTTAACAGGATCGTTTAAACTGAAAACACCCATTTATTTTATCTCAAATTCCGGGACAAACCCCGTAATTTACAATAAAGGAATTTCACTGGGAAATCCCCTGTTTACAAAAACATGTTTATTTATTTACTGAGCCACTTTATCCAAGCTGGCAGTGCTACACGGCACTTTCTCTGGTTCATAGTAATTCACCTGAAACATGTTTAAAAAGATTTTTATCAGCGGGGAAATACTGGCGAGTTATTCAATTTGCACAAAATGACACATTGTTACAAATTACAACATTAAGGGTTTTTATATTTGCCCCTATCTTATAATTAGTTGGTTCAGTTGTCACTCGACCGAATCTATGACTGTGGACATATCACTAATTAGGCTCGCCCACCTAAAGTGATAAATCGTTAGTAGTAATGTGCACAAAACCCCCCACTTACTGCCAGTAATTAAAGATTAGCAAAGACTTAATCACTGCAAAGTATAACTGGAAAACATTTAGGGTTTTACAAAGCAACTTTGATAAAAACAGAATGACTCACATTGCAAGTTTAACTGGACAGAGTTTTGCCTACTGATTAAGCCTTGTAACCTAGTTAAAATAACAATGCACACGACTAGGTTAGTAACTTAATACAACATTTACGATAAATTCACGAAATCAAAACCCTCACGACAAATGACAAAGTATAGCCTGAATTCAGGCAGCACTTAAACATCCATCGGATCGGTTTCAATCGATCGGACATGGTATCGTAGCCGTGATCGAGTTATTACCCTGTAATCGTAGCAGCGTTTCGACACTTAAATCTACGAAATTGAGCAGTACAGAACGTCTTTTAGAGTAAATTTTCGAGCACATACGAAAGGCCATGTAACGTACTATTTATAGCTGATTTTTGAGTCTCTCGCGGCCCGCGAGGGCCACCCTAGCTACGGCTAGGGCTGCCGTGTCAACCCCTAGACCTGCCACGTGTGTGACACGTGGCCTAAAGCTTATCCGGAGACTTTTCAAGCTGTCGCGCCCCACGTAAGAATTGCTTAACTCTTACGCGGCCCGCGACCAACCTATAAATTTTGATTTTCTTGGTTTTGCATGAAATTTAGGGTTTTAGGGTTCCGGGTTTCTACTTACGGAGTGTTTTGGGACATTTTTGCAGGTCCTTACATCTAGTGTAGACCCGGACTGAGAATGGATTCCTAACGACGAGACGACCGATTCACGGGTTGAACATGAAATCCCGTCAAGAACAGTCACCGAACGAATGGGGTGATTCCCATCCGAACGGATGACTAGGCTTGCTGTGGTTCTGTTGTTTCACACGGGGTCATACCGTCTCGGTTCAATCGCTAAACTTTCTAAACTTAGCTGAATTTACAAA
This sequence comes from Helianthus tuberosus, assembly GCA_030545235.1. NCBI lineage: Eukaryota > Viridiplantae > Streptophyta > Magnoliopsida > Asterales > Asteraceae > Helianthus > Helianthus tuberosus. Next base: position 36,382,704 of record CM060411.1, on the reverse strand, counting down.
CCTTTCAACTCGAACAGTCACTCGGACGAACGGCCATCCGATCGGATAGCCATCCGATCGAATGGCTATTCGGCCCAGTGACTTATGTTGTTTAACAATTAAACAATTTCAAAAGTTTCAAAATTATAGTCTCCACTCGGATTGCCATCCGAGCGGACGACCATCCGTCCGGATGACCGTTCGACCGGATGACCTGAAGGGTAGAGACATTCCATGTATTTTAAAATGCTACAACGAAAACTTCAAAGTTCCATCATACACAAACACATCCATCCCAAACGAAAGACCCTCGGACCAAATGATCATCCGTCTAGACGGTCATCCGATCGGATCACCATCCGTCCCCACTTCACTCCGGCATGCTGTTTTACGCACCGTTCAATGCTTATATTGTCATACTATGTTCAGGCTAACTCTTTGAGCGCTCCCTTCAATCCAAGACTGTGTTTATTCGTTAAGCACGCTCTGTAAGTATACTCGATCCCTTTTTGCTTTAAGCACTTTTGGGTGTTACATACGTTACTTATATCAAATCACAATCGACACACAACGCAAACACTTTTATACGCTAACCGCTCTGCATGTTATACGTGTTATTCGATGAATGCTAGTATGTTATGTTTACACAGTGACTGTTGCCTGACACCTTAGCAACGATAGTACTATTGTTTGGACTTAGCACCTGTCGTGGACAAGGGTTGTTAAGGGCTATTCTTTATGTGTCACAGTGGTGACATGTGTTGCGCATTCTACAACTCGCAGTCACATTTGTGCATATTTCATTGTCGATAACCTACCTGCTTCACATTTCATTGTCGATAACCTACCTGCTTTACATTATACATGTTACATGCTGCTTCACATTGTCGATAACCTATTAAACTTGTATGCTCACCTTTACACTATGTGTATTGACTTTTATTTTAACGTATGTGACAGGTGTTTAGGATGCTTGCTCTATTTGCTGGAATCGAGCTAGGGGAGTCTAGAGACAAATTTAATAAAATCTGAGTTGTCGAAACAATTTATTTGTCTATGAGATACTCTGTCTGTAATAACTGTTTTATTTGGATATGTTATGGTATGGGACAAAATGATTAAATATCTGGTAATATAGTTGTTATGGATTCTTCTGGACAATCTGTTTCGCTCAGTGTCGCGCCCCGATGTTTCCGCCATCGGTTGGGGTATGACACAAGTTGTACAGAATTATGGATCAATATTATGAAGAGCAAGTGATTGAAGATCGAGTTAAAGAGACATGGATTGTACGGAATGGGTGGTCATGTAATCTGTATTAGTATGTTATAATCGGTACATTAATGAAAGGTAAACGATGTAGTTCCTTACATAAAGATGTTTTTAAATGATTTTCAAGTATAAAGGAACATTTAAGAAAGAAATTTTATGGTACATATTTCCGCTGCGTCTTTTTGATCAAAACGTTTTAGGGTCTTACAAAAATCCATTTTAACCAAAAACATTTAGGTTTCAATTAAATCATATTACGTTTGAAGGAGAACAATAACCTAATATAGTTGATGTACTGATTACATATAAATAGTTGTGCTAATTAGGAAAATATATTTGTTTTTTTTTAATTGACGTGTTAATTATACATGTATATTTACAGTTTATGTTAACAAACATAATCAACAATTTTAGTTGATTATGTTGATGTGTTGATTAGAATAAACTGAACCAACACAAACGTGTTTGAAATTAAAACAAACAATATTGAAACCAGAACATATAGTTTCGAAATTAGCACACGCAAAATCAACATAAAACACGTTTGAAAGTAGCACTTACATAACCTGCACCATCAAACCAGCACCAACAATTTTGAGTGCTACTTTGATACTTTTTAAAAATGTCATTTAAGAAAAATATAGTTATATTATGCTCATATTAAAGATAAAAAAAATGCTTAATTTTACGGTGTATTCTTTTAGGAAAATAATAATGTATATAGAAGTTATTTTTTATTTAAAGATATTGGTGAAACTAGTTGAAAAAGTCAACATAACAAAATTTTAGTTTTAATCTTTTTATTTAATTAAATTAAAACAATTACTAAAATACCCTTAAAAACTACCATTTGACACAACTAATAGTAAGGGTTGATATGTTCAATGACATCCATTGATTAAATATTTAGATGGTTCATATATGTTCTCGTAGTTTTTATAATTAGCATGATTCGGACCGGATTGTGAAAAGTGTTCACTCAAATATACAGATGAACAGTAATATTTTATGTCCCCTCCACTCACAATCACTCTTTATAATATAAAGATCACTCTTACAGAAATTTGCTGAAAAAGACGTAGATGCTCTTAGTAGTAGTATTTTTTTATTTTATTTTTTAACTTACGCTCCCAGTAATGATACGTTTAGATGTGTATTTTGTATAGTTTGTGGCTAGAACTCTTCACTTAATTACAAGGAACTTTTTTTCAACACGTTTCTGTATCATTAAACTAGAAGTCTTTTGGCAATTACAAATCTCTTTAATTTGATGCTTCTGGAAAACAAGTTACTTATCAAAACACTAAATGATAGGTATATTTAGCCTAACCTTTGTTATAAGTTATAAAGAGAAGTAAGTTATTTTAATTTTAATAAGTAATTTAATTGATATAAGGAACCACACGTCATGTGCGGGCTCAGTGCAACAAGATCTAAATATGTAAAAAAAATAGTAAAGGTTCCTATTTTAAAACAAGTTAGTCTATGTTGTTTTGTTAGTATCCAGACTCCTATATGCGTTTATTTATTATTATTATATTACATGTAAAAAAAGTAGTAAAGGTTCCTATCTTATAACAAGGAAGCTTTTGTTGTTTTGTTAGCACTTAGACACCTATATGCGTTTATAATTATATTACAATAAGATACTAGTGTGATACCCCGTGCTATGCTGCGGTAATTCAGTTGTTGTCGATTTGGTTTGTTACGGTACCGACATTAAAGAATATCAATAGGGTTTGCTCGGAATTGGTGCGGTTCGTCATGGTACCGGTACTATACTGGCACTCGTATAGCGTACAATACCAAAAAAACCATTCCATTTTTAACAAAGTTTATACCGAAATGTTAAGAAATAAAATGAAACCTAATTGCTTATTCGGTTTAAAAAAATTAACGAACACAGGTTATCGTTGATACCAAAATTAGTAATAACTTAAATAGTTAAAAGCGTATACTATATATTAAAATTAAAAATAAAAACTGAAAAAGAAATATTTATTTCACTATGTAAAATAAAGGTTCAAATCATATATGCAATGTTTAAAATACCGGTATGAACCGGTCAGTGGTGATGGTGATGGAGGTGGTGCGATGGTTATGGTGATGGTTGTGGTGCGGCGGTGATGGTTGTGGTTTTGTTGAGAGAGAAAGATAAGTAAGAGAGAGATATTAGGTAGAGAGAGAGTGTGGAATCTGTAGAAAGAGATATTTATTTCACTATGTAAAATAAAAGCTCCCTTCAATCCAAGACTGTGTTTATTCGTTAAGCACGCTCTGTAAGTATACTCGATCCCTTTTTGCTTTAAGCACTTTTGGGTGTTACATACGTTACTTATATCAAATCACAATCGACACACAACGCAAACACTTTTATACGCTAACCGCTCTGCATGTTATACGTGTTATTCGATGAATGCTAGTATGTTATGTTTACACAGTGACTGTTGCCTGACACCTTAGCAACGATAGTACTATTGTTTGGACTTAGCACCTGTCGTGGACAAGGGTTGTTAAGGGCTATTCTTTATGTGTCACAGTGGTGACATGTGTTGCGCATTCTACAACTCGCAGTCACATTTGTGCATATTTCATTGTCGATAACCTACCTGCTTCACATTTCATTGTCGATAACCTACCTGCTTTACATTATACATGTTACATGCTGCTTCACATTGTCGATAACCTATTAAACTTGTATGCTCACCTTTACACTATGTGTATTGACTTTTATTTTAACGTATGTGACAGGTGTTTAGGATGCTTGCTCTATTTGCTGGAATCGAGCTAGGGGAGTCTAGAGACAAATTTAATAAAATCTGAGTTGTCGAAACAATTTATTTGTCTATGAGATACTCTGTCTGTAATAACTGTTTTATTTGGATATGTTATGGTATGGGACAAAATGATTAAATATCTGGTAATATAGTTGTTATGGATTCTTCTGGACAATCTGTTTCGCTCAGTGTCGCGCCCCGATGTTTCCGCCATCGGTTGGGGTATGACACAAGTTGTACAGAATTATGGATCAATATTATGAAGAGCAAGTGATTGAAGATCGAGTTAAAGAGACATGGATTGTACGGAATGGGTGGTCATGTAATCTGTATTAGTATGTTATAATCGGTACATTAATGAAAGGTAAACGATGTAGTTCCTTACATAAAGATGTTTTTAAATGATTTTCAAGTATAAAGGAACATTTAAGAAAGAAATTTTATGGTACATATTTCCGCTGCGTCTTTTTGATCAAAACGTTTTAGGGTCTTACAAAAATCCATTTTAACCAAAAACATTTAGGTTTCAATTAAATCATATTACGTTTGAAGGAGAACAATAACCTAATATAGTTGATGTACTGATTACATATAAATAGTTGTGCTAATTAGGAAAATATATTTGTTTTTTTTTAATTGACGTGTTAATTATACATGTATATTTACAGTTTATGTTAACAAACATAATCAACAATTTTAGTTGATTATGTTGATGTGTTGATTAGAATAAACTGAACCAACACAAACGTGTTTGAAATTAAAACAAACAATATTGAAACCAGAACATATAGTTTCGAAATTAGCACACGCAAAATCAACATAAAACACGTTTGAAAGTAGCACTTACATAACCTGCACCATCAAACCAGCACCAACAATTTTGAGTGCTACTTTGATACTTTTTAAAAATGTCATTTAAGAAAAATATAGTTATATTATGCTCATATTAAAGATAAAAAAAATGCTTAATTTTACGGTGTATTCTTTTAGGAAAATAATAATGTATATAGAAGTTATTTTTTATTTAAAGATATTGGTGAAACTAGTTGAAAAAGTCAACATAACAAAATTTTAGTTTTAATCTTTTTATTTAATTAAATTAAAACAATTACTAAAATACCCTTAAAAACTACCATTTGACACAACTAATAGTAAGGGTTGATATGTTCAATGACATCCATTGATTAAATATTTAGATGGTTCATATATGTTCTCGTAGTTTTTATAATTAGCATGATTCGGACCGGATTGTGAAAAGTGTTCACTCAAATATACAGATGAACAGTAATATTTTATGTCCCCTCCACTCACAATCACTCTTTATAATATAAAGATCACTCTTACAGAAATTTGCTGAAAAAGACGTAGATGCTCTTAGTAGTAGTATTTTTTTATTTTATTTTTTAACTTACGCTCCCAGTAATGATACGTTTAGATGTGTATTTTGTATAGTTTGTGGCTAGAACTCTTCACTTAATTACAAGGAACTTTTTTTCAACACGTTTCTGTATCATTAAACTAGAAGTCTTTTGGCAATTACAAATCTCTTTAATTTGATGCTTCTGGAAAACAAGTTACTTATCAAAACACTAAATGATAGGTATATTTAGCCTAACCTTTGTTATAAATTATAAAGAGAAGTAAGTTATTTTAATTTTAATAAGTAATTTAATTGATATAAGGAACCACACGTCATGTGCGGGCTCAGTGCAACAAGATCTAAATATGTAAAAAAAATAGTAAAGGTTCCTATTTTAAAACAAGTTAGTCTATGTTGTTTTGTTAGTATCCAGACACCTATATGCGTTTATTTATTATTATTATATTACATGTAAAAAAAGTAGTAAAGGTTCCTATCTTATAACAAGGAAGCTTTTGTTGTTTTGTTAGCACTTAGACACCTATATGCGTTTATAATTATATTACAATAAGATACTAGTGTGATACCCCGTGCTATGCTGCGGTAATTCAGTTGTTGTCGATTTGGTTTGTTACGGTACCGACATTAAAGAATATCAATAGGGTTTGCTCGGAATTGGTGCGGTTCGTCATGGTACCGGTACTATACTGGCACTCGTATAGCGTACAATACCAAAAAAACCATTCCATTTTTAACAAAGTTTATACCGAAATGTTAAGAAATAAAATGAAACCTAATTGCTTATTCGGTTTAAAAAAATTAACGAACACAGGTTATCGTTGATACCAAAATTAGTAATAACTTAAATAGTTAAAAGCGTATACTATATATTAAAATTAAAAATAAAAACTGAAAAAGAAATATTTATTTCACTATGTAAAATAAAGGTTCAAATCATATATGCAATGTTTAAAATACCGGTATGAACCGGTCAGTGGTGATGGTGATGGAGGTGGTGCGATGGTTATGGTGATGGTTGTGGTGCGGCGGTGATGGTTGTGGTTTTGTTGAGAGAGAAAGATAAGTAAGAAAGAGATATTAGGTAGAGAGAGAGTGTGGAATCTGTAGAAAGAGATATGTATGTGTGATGGATGCTATACATGTATATATGTAATAATAGTTTTAATAATAATAAATTGTTTTTTTAAGTATAGGGGTAATTTGGTCATTTAACAAAAGTTAACAAAATAATTCTAACAGTGTTAAAAATTTGGACTAAAATGGTTAAGAAAAGTGATTGTAGGGACTCAGGGCGTTAAACATTTTGATTTTAGACTCAAGTAATTAAAATCACTAAAACACATGGACTCAAAAAGTAATTTTTCTTAAATTCAATATTTATATACTTCTGATAATATCAAAATCAAAATAAAAGAATATATATAAATACAAATTAAACTAAATTATTTTACCAATAGCAACGAGATTTTTTATGATATTTTTTTCAAAGTAAAAGAACGTACAATTACATTACATTTTATTAAATAAAGGAAAAAAACCAATATGTCATGCTAAAAGACACTTATTGTAGAAAGTAAGGCTGGCAAATCATGTCTTAACAGGTTTAACAGGTTTCTGACGGCGCGCACAACATAAGTTTCAAACATGATTACGACTCGTTTAACTACTTTCTACCTCAAGTTTATAAAACAGTTTTATGTTTTATGTACAAAGATGAATAAATGATAGATCCTAACATCGTAATTTTAATTATTTAAAAAATTTAAAAAGTTAAAGGGTGTATTTTTCAGTCAAACAGGTCTAATCGTGTCTTAACAAGTACCCAATTGCCAGCCCTAGTAGAAAGGGGAGAAGAACCAACATGACCATGCTAAAAGATACAAATTATTCTTGAAATGGTTTTTTTACGATAAAATAGTTACGTAGTGTCTGTTTCATTTATTGTAATGGAATTATAATGATAATTCGTGCAGAAATAGAAATTTGATTTGTAATTTAGATATACTTTTCTGCAAAATGAAATGAAATTTGGATGGGATTAAAATACAGATTCCCTTATGTTATTCAATTCCAAATCATTTTCTTGTCGAAACCAATAAAATAAGTACTGAAATCAACATTCCAATTCCCTCCGAATTCCATTCCATTATGTGAAACGAACACTACCCTATGGGTAAATCTTGAAGAATAGAATTCAAATCTTTATACAAACTCTTCAAAATTATTTAAACTGATTACTTAACTAAAAGTTCTATGAAAATAACACGCAATATTATTTACATAACCCCATTTAATATAATGACTTAATTACTTGCAGCCCATATTTAGAGACGTTAAGGCCCAAAATCAGAAACCCAAAAATACGAGCACCGTCTTGAAAAGCCAACTGTTCATTGTTTGGTCCAGATCTGTGTGCAGGCCCAGTAACATTAAAAAGCCCAATTAACAATTTTAAATCAAATTCAATACACGAGTGCCAGTATCATGCCAGTGCCACTAATACCGACCAGAAGCCCACCGCGTAGCACAGAGAAACCCCACTAAGTTCAAATGTTCAATACATTAACTAAATTTGCTATATTAAATACCAATGCAAATGCAGTGAAAAGATTATAGCATCAATTTACAATGTACAACATACCTCTACTGTTTTAAGGTAGAATAAAACAACTTTACAGTTCTGAAATTGGATTGGCAAGCGCCACTCTTTCAGGAAGAACAAATGATGCACACAGCATCCATTTTCCAGGGGCGACAAGACGTACTTTATGCATTTTCACTTCAAACGCCACCTCTGATAATGCAATTCTTATCCGCTGATTACATAAGATTAATTATTTTCTAAAACCTCTACAAATAGAGAACGTTTCTTGGTAGATGTGGCAATTTTGACCCGTTTGCTTATGGTTAAAACTTAAAACTTAAAACGATTTCTGTTATGGGTATGAGATCAAATACAAACACTTATGTTTGTAAGAACCATAAGAACCAATAAATAAATAACAAGTGTCCTTCAATTAAAAATTAGTTAAGGGTAATTTAGACATTTTCACCCTATTTATTTATTAACTAATTAAAATTAATTATTGAATTATCCCTAAATCCATGCTATTCAAATCAAAATTTGAATACTTTTCATGACAAATCAAAATTTGAATACTTTCATTGATCAAACAATCTGCAGGAACCATCAACAAAAAAAAGATCGTAACCGTCAATTTGCGACTTACTGGAGTTTTTTGATCGTTTCATTTTGATTGCTACCTATCATGGATTCAAATCAAGGAACGTCGGTGGAAAGATTAAATCCGATGGAAGTTACACCAGGTAAATTTTATACCATAAAAATTGTTTTGATTCAACATAGTTTCAGATTCAGATTCACTATCCTGTTTCAAATGAAGTAAGTAATTTTGATAAAATATATTCGACGGGTTTTTTTTAAGCAAAGAGTGCTAACTATACAAAAGATATGTGAACTTTTATATACGCTCGTTTTTTTTTCTTCGTGGTATACGTATTTCAATGTGTTGAGAAGATTGGTAAATATATTCATTTTGAGCCTGTTTTTTATGCTGTTTGTTTCCATTTTTTTTCAAAAACAGGAATGTGCTGGTTACATAGTGTGCTGATTAGATCAGAGATAATAATATCTTTTTTCAGTGTTGGATATATCTGAATATTTCTGAATGGTTTTGACATAGCACAAGAAGATTTGCTATTTTCATAACCAAAGTGCTGATTATGTCTATCGTTTAATCCAATTCAAGTTTTTTGTTATCAACACAATACATTTTTCATATTAGCACATTCCAACTACATAACTAGCACAATTATAAAACACATTTTTGTAACTCTTTTAAAAGTCACTTTTAGAGATATAAAAAATATAGCAATATGGTACTCATATTAAAGATAAAAAAATACTTGATTTTATGGTATAATTTTTTTCTCAAAAATAATAAAGTATATAAAAGTTATTTTAGTTTAAAAAACTTGATGGAATTAGTATTTAATGGGAAATTGCTAAATGACTAAAATACCCTTAACTTGATAGTATTAATTATTAATTATAGGGATTTTATTTGTAATCAATACCAACCCTTGATTTAAACTATCAATGGCTCAGATCTGTTCTTACGCTTCTGATAGTTAGCACTGTTTGTACAGGATCTCAACTCTTGTGTTATGTTCTCTCTCTTATGGGTCAGATGGGCAATAAAAAAAAGTGTACTTTTAATGCATCCAACCTTTTAAATAGCTTTATTAAAATAACTTATATAAATATTGTGTTTTGTCATAATTAGCACAAATGCACAATAATAACCTATAAAAGAATAAAAAAAAAATTAACTGGACAAAAAATGTTGCAGGTTAAGTATTTTCAACCCACACACGCTTTAACCCGTTACCCAACTCATCCTATCTGTCAATTATGCCACCTCTACATCATAGTTGTTAATAGCGAATAACGGACAACAACGACAAGCAAGTAGCAACCTATACGAGATGTAGCGATTGCGATGAAACAGCGGGCGCTATTTTATGTTTAGCAATACACTAGAAGAAAATGTTAGAAATATTTTATATGTATGTTATATCCAAATACGGTATTTTTAGTATATTTAACAAAAAACCTAAAATCCAGCTATTGTATACGCTATGTTGTCAAAAGCGCAAAAAGAGCGCGCCTAGGCGCTCGGGCGCAGCGAGGCGCACCTATTGCGTCTGGTGGCAGCCTAGGCGCAAAATTGGGTGTTTTTTGAAAAAGCGGTGCTGAGGCGCAAAAAGGCACGCGCCCAGGCGCAAAAACGGTGCTGAGGCGCAGCGCATAAGCAGAAAAAAAAAACGAAACCGAGTGGGTGCAAAAACTGCCTCACGCGGACCCGGGTTTTCGGAGCTGCATTCGTGTCCGCAGGACGTGCGGGCACGCACGAGTTCAGCCAAATTCCAGCTCAGAAACTCATTTTGGCACCCCCCTGCGCGCGGATAGGACTTGTGATAAAATATGTCATAAAGCTACAATGAAGTAGTAAAGACTTTACCTTATAAACAAACACTCACTTTGTTTACCTTATAAACAACCACTCACTTTGTTCCCACACCAATGTGGGACAAAGTATTTACCACCTTTTGAGACTTTATTCATACACCCAAAACTTACAACATATAAGTCCTAAACTTTTGCTACTAACTATTAGCTACATGATCTTAAATGGCATATATAATAGTTTTTTTAATTTTATATGTGGAATCTTATTTATTTTCAAAGCATAACATATTTTTTATATTTTTTTTTCTCTATGTGTGCTTTTCTTAAAAAAGCCCACGCTTTTTTGCGCCTTGCGCCTTGCGTCTTTGACAACATAGTGTATACGTATATTTTATCGCTATTTATAGTAAAACCAATAAGAAAAAAAAACAAAAAAAAACTGAAATCCCGCTATTCACTCGCTATGGAGGCGCCAAAATCAGATAGCAATGAATGAGCACTTCGCCACGCTATTCGTTATAGCGCTCGCTATGAGCACTATTAACAACTATGCTCTGCATGTATGTGAAAATCGAAATATCAAACCTCATGGAAATCAAACTCCGGATCTTCCGCTTTTGAGAATCCATAGACGTGAATCATTGGCAAGGTCAACCCTTCACTCCTTTCCACATCTCTAAATATTCCCTTAAATGCATCTGTCACAAAATTTGTACTATATTATTAAATTTCCTCATGATAAGCATCAAATAACATATGATCAGCAATAATCAACGTACCAAGATACTCAGCCGCATCTTTGGGCAAATTCATGACCACTTGTGTGATGGGCCGAGAGCTTTGACTCTTAAAGATGGCATCAATAAATCTTCTTCCATCCATGTTAAAAACCTAAAATTTGATGACGAGTATAATGGTTGGTTAAATATTCCAATAGAAATGATGTAGTAACCATCATCTTCTACAAGATGTGAAATAAACAGACATAGTTAATACATTATTCCCTTAAACACACAAGTTTCTATAGTGAAACCGCATAACATAATAGTCAGAGTAAACACGCTACTTTCACGAATTTGCCTCTTTAAATGTTCTTGTTTATGGTACGATCACAAAAATGAAATGTCTGCCCTTAAAGTGTGATGGAAAAAGGTATCTATTATATAGTTAAAACTCGAATGAAAAAAAGGAAAAGATTTGAAAGCAAACCTCAATCTTTCTTTCAAGTTTGTTGAGCACACAATTTCTTTGCATATAGTCAACCGCGTGAGGATTCAAATCATTTGCGTAAACATATTTAACTTTTTTTGCTGCAAATACAGCTAAAGGACCAACCCCAGCAAATACATCACCTGTTTCAGCAAATATAGACATGTTCATATGATGTTTCAAGGTACCATCAACATAAAAACCACAAAAAAACTTTTGGGTAATAATCTTTTTGTGATACCAATGTAATTCTAGTCATATCAAATCAGGAAATAAAAACATACAGACAACATCACTCCGTGTAAAGCAAGTTAGAAGCCTTTGCCTCTCGGTTGCCAGCTTTGAGCTCCAATACCTGCACGGAGTCAAAGTGTCAAAATGGTACTTTGACTTTGTAAACAATTCCGTCTTTTTTGTTAACTTGAAGGTTGTACATAGATGTAAATGACTGAAATACCCTTGTACTTAACTGATTTATTGGATGGAGTTAAAATTTGGACTCAAATTTACAGGTTGAAAAATCAGATACTCAAATAGTTAAAAAAATTACTTTTGCACTCAAGTACTTAAAACCACCAAAACTCGGGGACTAAAAAAGAAATTAACTAAAAAAAAACTTCGCAAGATTCACCATGACCAAAAAGAAAGTACAAAGGTGATCATTAACAATACCATTATACGATCTTATCATATTTAAGTAACTAAGAAAAAACAAAAATTATATAAGCCCAACAAATGTGTCTAGCTGAACATTTTTTCAGGGGAATTAAAGGGCTTACACTGAAGCCAAATCAACATGAAAATGAAGTCCATTCTCTACTACTCTTGTCACAAGAGAATGATTTCCAGCCAAAACTTCAAGCTGCATCGTTCTAAATTCATTATCGATGGCATCAATCTTATTCACAACTGTTTGTATCTTTGGCTTGTTTTTGTCCAAAACAACCTGACAAACAACGGAAATATTAATACTCAGCAAATGTCTTCAAAAGCGATATTTTCTTGATGGCTTAATTTAAATACCTTGGCTATAAGATTCTTATATGGAAGATGCTCATCCCTCAAGTTCAAGTGAATGATATGCCCAACGGTCTCAAAGGAAGAAGGGACAATCATATGCTCTGGAAGCAAAGCCTCTAAAACCTGCAAAATTCGCAAAAATGTAACTCACGTATAAACATGGTTAAAAAGAAATATAGAAGCTTTACTGAGTGCTAAAGATACCTCATTCATCTGCCAGTAACTGTAAAACAATGTCAGCTTGCATCTCACAAGTTCAAATACTGATCCCTTTAAGCAAGCCTGAAAGAAACACATAAACTTAGAAGTAAACAATAAACACAACACTCTAACACATATGTTGGCAATGAATACGACTGTGTCCCCAATTATGAGTACCTTTTCACTAAGAATATGTTCAAAGACAAATAATCAACTAACGAATCATGTTAAAGTCGTTAAGCTTAATTGAATACCTTAATAGCCTCAGGCAATTCATCAAACGACTTATACGCATATAATGTAATATATGTGTGGGCGCTCGGGGGGGCAAAAGCAAAAGTGCACTAATTTTTAACGTTATTTTACTAATTTCGTGAAAATAACGTTAAAAAGAGGGGATCGTTAATCAGGCATCATGTGGTGGCGTTGATAGCCGAAAGACAAGGGGGTACATGCACCGATTGGCGTTTGTCTCAATTGCTGAGTGTTATGTGCCTTATGTCCAAGGCTTGATGCAAAACCACAATCGAGCTGGGGGTCTCATTGGAAGCAGCCTCTCTATTTCTACGGGGTAGAGGTAAGGCTGTCTACATCCCACCCTCCTCAGACCCTACCTTAGCTTTGCTATAGGTGGGATATACTGAGTACGATGATGATGATGATGACTTATACGCATATCTCTCATCCAACAACAACAATCTCGTCGATCCTTTCCACTTCCCTAATCTACACACACTGTCTCCAATCAACCCGCTCAAATCCTCTTTCTCATCCCCACTCTCTTCATCCACAACCTCTTCTACCAAATAACACTCATTCCTTTTCCCATCTCTACCCTCTTCCGTCTCGGTTTTCGCTTTCGACTTCCTCTTCGGCGGCCTCGACAACCTAGCCAAATTTCTAAACTTCTCGTAACCTCTCGAATTAAACGTTTTCACAAGCTTCTCTCTATACAAAACCGGACTCAACCTCTCCCCGTCTCCTTCCGCCTTTCCGTAAATCCTCCGGTTCAACGAGTCCAACGGTTCGATTTCATCGTCACTCGAATTGAAATACTTCTGCAGTTCTGCATCAATTTCGTCTCCGGAAACCCTAGCAATGTTCCGAATTCGAGGCCAGTTTAATAGGTGACCTCGGAGTTGACTTTCAAGGGCGTAACAGCGATCGGCGTTGACTCTAATTGCAGAAATGTTGAATATGCGAGTGAAGTGGTTTTCGTTGAATGAGTTTTGATCATCTTGTTGTGATTGTGATGAGTTAGGGTTGGTTGATGGATTGTGGCCTTTGGATAGTGAAGGTCCGTACGGTTGGGTTTCGTCTAGGGTTATGGAGATGGAGGCGGCGACGGGAGCGGCGGCGATGCGGTGAATGGAGGCGACGGAGATGCGGCGGAAGGAGACGACGGTGCAGGGTTTGAGGAGCGGAGATAGAGGAATGGAGAGAGAGGGCGATGGCCGGAGAATGAACATCCGAATCGGATTTGATTTTTCCGGGAAGGGTTTGGGTTGGGTTCTAACTGAATACAACGATTTTAGTTCAGTTTAATATTTCAAATTTGAAGTAGGGGTAAAACGGGATGCTTGGGAATCAATGAAAAAAAAAAAAATGTTTGTGAGAGAATGAGAAAAAGAATGTTTGGTTGGTCGATGAGACGGAATTACTCATTCCGAAATACATTTTATTCCTTCAAAATTCGCTCATCCTGTTTTTTTTTTTCCATTCAATTCTCACATTCACACTTCATTACCAACACCACCATCGCCACCATCCACCCACCGCCGCTGCCTCTTGTCGTAGTCACCCACCTTCGCTGACACCCACCGTCGTCACAATCACTGCCGCCACCACCACTACTGTCGTCGCCGCCACCGACACCACTACGACCACTGCCAGCACAGCAGCAACCCACACCACCGCCACCACCCACCGTCGTCGCTGCCATCCCCACCCACCTCCGTCCACACCACCGATGTCGCTGCCATCCGCCACAGTCACCACCCACCTCCACCGTGACCTACCACCACAGGCGTTGTCACCACCTGCCGCCATCACCACCCACCACTACCGCCACCCTTCGCCACCTCTACAACTGCCGCCTAACCCCACCACCATCATCGACCACCGCCTTTCACCACTGATTTTATTCCTTCATTTTTTCTTGCCTAACAAACAACACAAAGTAATTATTCATTTAATTCTTACATGGTAACCAAACAAGACATGGACTGATAATGATCAATTCCATTACCTCATCTATTTCATTATCTTGCCCATTTCATTACCCCATACCAAAACGACTCTTCATTAATGGATAGAGGGAATTGAAAAAAAATATGTTTGATTGGTTAAGGTAATAAAATCGTTACATAAGGTACTAGTCTAAGATCCCGCGAATTTCGCGGGTGGACTAACACACAAATATATAACTTAAAAATGTTAAAATAATCCTTTAAAAGAAATAAATGTTCAAGTAACGAAATCCATCCCTCTACCCGCGGGTACGTAACGTATCAAACGTAGTTAACAATGATTGAAATATACAACTGAAATCGAGATTGTTCACCTGAGATCGAATTGAAATTCAACAAACAATGTGCTAAATCAACAGTGAATCGTCAACGAATTTAAAGTGTTGAACTTGATAAAGTGACAAATAAGTCGAGAGACCTGCAAATGATTTTAATATGATAAAAGTTTGAATTATTATAGTAATCATCTAGCTTTCATAATAACAATGAATTGTAATCATTTATACATTTTATAATTTTTTAACAATATAGTGTTTATGAGTTAAAGTGCTCGACCCGTTTTGACTTGTTACCCAACCCACCTGCAACACCTTGTAGGCTTGTACAGTCATTCACACTCAAAAGAAAGCCCAACCGATTTATGTGGAGGTCAAATTCAATAAGTTAACATAACAAATTCAAAATATGCAATTAAAACTTAAAGATTGACTCTAAGTTAGTTAATTGCCTGGAAATATTCATGATATAGTTTGGCTGCCCTACCATGTGCCAATAACATGTTGTGCATAACGATGAAGGGCTCGACATCAGAATGACTGCAAATCGAAATCAACTTGACTGATTATACTAACCTCTAGAGTGACTAAATACATCCCATTCGCTTAACGATTTTCCCTATTCAAGATAGGCTCCATCAATCTGTAAAACTTCATGGGTTAATAAGTGATAAAAATCTACAATATTGAGCAAGAAGTGGAAAATTGACTTGGTGTGCAGAAATGGTTGTTTACTCTCTTCAAATGTTACCAATTAGTTGTTTGATGTCATGAGTCAAACATTGACTAAAAAGACACCCTTTCAAAATTCTCGATCTTGTGATAAAAGAAGGAAATAAGAAAAAACAAAACTAAAATAAGATTCTTGAAAACAAAATCTAGATCCAATTCATTACTCGCCAAAACCTTAATGGCTTTACAAAGTATACCTTTTAATCTTAACTGCAAATCGAAAGTACTCATCCGATTCAGATCCAAAGCAAAATTTTGAAATATATAATCCAAATATGTACTTTTTCCTTTATGTCATATAGTAATAAAGTTACATTCTTTAAGACCATTTGAATGTGCGAACAATCGATCTACATCAAATGTATATACTCTTCAATCATTAAGAAGCATCCCCTAGAGAAAAAGCCCTATGTGGGTTTCATTTAAGCTATAATAGATTTAGGTTATAAATATACAAAATTTCGAAATCATACCAGGAACGCTCTTGCTCGTCTTTGTCTTCCAAGAAAGAAACTTTAGAAATATATTTAAAAAACAACGAATCGTCACCGAATATAAAAGGTTGGTTGAGACGAATCCAAGATCTGAAGAGTTAAGTTGTAGGGTTATATGAACAAAAAATCATACCTTGAAAATATTCATCTTTGCTCTTAACACAGAATCATCTCTTCGTACCTGAATCCGGACCATAAACCCTATGAACACAAACTCACTTGTTAATCGGAAAGAAAACATAAATCAATCACGTTGAGATAGTGGATATGCTTACCATGAACACACATGTAATTGACACAACCCACACTTCTTTCTTTTGATAATCTCAATAGATGTAACAAAACTTAACAAATTAAAACCCTAATTTGAACTGATTGGTCAAAAAGAATGTAATATGAACAAAAATAAACAATAATATGAACAAATCAATGTAGCCAATACCACATCATCCAATCGGCTTGAATCGCCATCGCCTTCATCTTCTTCTTCTTGAATCGGCAAATCGCCATCGCCTTCATCTTCTTGAATCGGCAAAGAGAAAGGGGGAGAGAGCATATGGGGGTGGGATTTGGGATGAGATCCAGAAACCCTAATTAAACATTCGTACAGAATAATAATTATCAGCTTAAAGAAAATTAAAAATGATTATCAACTTAAAGAAAATGGTTTCAGAATCATCATTTGGCTGCAAAATGATTGGCAAATTACTAAAGCATCTTCAATCTTGATATTTTTTCAAGTAATTCACTTTAAGTAAATTGACAAAATTCATAAACAATCGGTGTATAAAAGAACACAAATATCCAACTATTTGGCCAGTTCCTTTTTTACCATACACTACACATTTAAGATATTTGTTATAACTTCTAAAACATAACCCAAATTAAATCAAAATCCCTGCTACATCATCCAAACAACCCCTACTTCAAACTCAATCTGGACACAGATGCCAAAAAAGAAAATTCCAGTCGTCAGGCGTGATTGAAGAAAACTATCAATCCCATTTAAACTTGCCATTGAAACTTGAAACCCACCATTAAATGTGTTTTTAAAATTAGAATACCGTTGATAAGGCTACCACTCAAGGCATTTGGGGGGGGGGGGGATACAGAGAGAGTGTTAATTTGGTTAAACCAAAACAATAACTCTTTATACAACCCAGTAACAGGAAACATATGAAACTAAAGAAAAAACAGAGACATTACCTGACAGTGAATACCGAGGCTGATAACTTCAGAGATGATAACACACTTGCGGCGCGACGGTAGGCTTCGTGTATTACAAAGCAAAAGCAACTCAGATCAGGAATAATTCTCTGCTCGAAGAACAACACAAAAACAATAACAAATCTGAACCTTCTCCTTCTTTCTACGATTAACACTACAAAAACTTGTGATTTAGATCTGATTCACTGCAACCCCAAATCAGAAACTATTATAGAACCTTAACAGACCTGCAATTCCATTTTAGATCTGAAATACGCGAATTTTTATCTTCGTGAATCACAACCTGCAATTTCTTTCAAATTATGCAACTAAAATTGCTCTTGGCTCCATAAATCTTCGGCTTCATCAATTGCCAACAACAACAGAAACAATGATGTGATATATGAATTGTAATCAACAACAACTATATTGTTCTCTTCTTCTTCGATGTAACAATAACAACAACCTGCAATTCAACACTTTCTACAAACCTGAGATTCAAGATGTCAAAAATAGATCTAAAATCGATTCATAATCAAGTCAGATTTCGATCTCATGTTTTATTATTGGTTTTGTGTGAATTAACAACTAAAATAGATGAAATATGACAGTTACAAAAACTAATATTCAGTTTTGGTTTAAATTCATCCAACCGATCAGTCCGACATACATAAAACACGAATCGAAAATTACTGAAAACTCATCGAACTGATACATTTCATATTCAATTAGGGATGAACTGATACAAATCAGGGTTTATAATCTTTAACAAAAACCACAAAATTGGGATTTCCGTACGACATAAACAACAAAATAGATGAAATCGCAGTACACATAAACAAAGCTCATCTAAGAAATACAAATAGACAATTTGATAGAAAAATTATAAGGATATAGGACAGAAAATTACCGACTTTAAGATGAATCGCTAATAGATGAACCAAAAGCCGACGGATCGAATGAAAGAAGAATCGGCAAGGTAAATTATTGAATTAGATCTAGGGTTTTTAATCTGCAACATCATATAGAAAGGAATGTGTAATCTGTTTATGGAAAGTCCAAGGTAAGAGAAGGCAGTTTGTAAGAAAAAAGGAAATTTCTATAGTGAGAATAAAGAATGAGTGGAGGTGTCTTCAATTGCTTTGCCGCTCAAATGAAAAAAATAATGAGCGTACCAACGACACGTGGCAAGCAATGGTTTAAATGGCTGCCAAGTGGCCTCAGCTTGTTTTGCTTTATTATAATGTATAGATTTTATTCCCTTTAAAAACCTAGAATTCATTACATCAACCTTGTTTTTTTTTTTCATTTCATTCCCTATCTTACCCTTCATCACAACTTCCGCCCGTCACTGCCACCAGCCAACATCGCATCTTTTGCATGATCAATAACTATTCTTTGTTAACCTTATACGATCAATAACTATTCTTTGAGGTTTCACATCTCTTACATTTACATTTGTTTTCCTCGTTCTTTTACACATGAATAAATGCAAATTAAATTAGTTAAATCTTATTTTCATAGAGGTCTTGTAGTTTATTTGGTTTCTAAAGTTTAACAATAGAGTTTTCGAGAGTCATGTTGTATTAAAATTATGTTGTTCTATAGTTCTTTATTTTGATGTAGATATATAGGGTAGGATAAAATAGGAAAATATGTTAATGTTGGAAGGTTAAAAAGTAATTTTGACTAGATATTTTTTACTAGATATTGAGTAATTAAGGGTTTCTGTCAAGGTATTATATTTCATTCAAGACATATTTTCTCTCTTTTCCATTCCTATTTTTCTAAAAGGTTGATAACTTTTACATATGACATTATTTTTCAAAAAAAAATTACATCATAAAAACGAGGTTTTTTATCTTTAAAATGAGTATACTATTGTTGTATTTTCGAAACTTTTTATCGAAACCCCAAATGCATAAAACACAATGGATTCATTAGGCATGCCCAGTTCATTGTGTTTTAACACAATATTAAAACCCAATGAAATGAAACACTTAGGGTGTATTTTTAACCGAAATCCGACCATAATAAAAGTAAACCGAGCCCGATTACGATGTTACCTGATTAACCTGAACCCAAACAAGATGGAACCCAAAACCTTAAAATAGTATTTGGGTCTGTGATTGGGTTAAAAAATGTTAACCAGGTTGACCCAATTAACCCGAATTACATAAAAAAATGTCAATTATATTTATACATACATAATAACGGAAAAGTCAAAAGTTTTTTCCATATGTTTTGTTTTGTTTGTTTTTTTTTTTTTTTTTTTTTTTTGAATATGATGTTTTGTTTCGGTGTTCCGTTGGTTGTTTGAGCGACTATAAATATTTGGTTCAGTTGATACGATTTGATATTTTCTTTTTAGTTTATACGATTAGTTGGTACGCTTTGGTTTTGTGCTTTTGTGTGTGACGTTTTTATTGTAATATACTAATATATATATATATATATATGTATAATGCATGGGTTGAACGAAATATCATATTGAGAGTGTTTTTATTTGGCATTTTGTGTTTTTTGTTAGTAATAATCATGTTAAGTTAAATTGTAAAGTATGCGTTGCAACTTGTATTTAAAAATGTGTTTACCGATTAACTCAACCTGAATACCCGAAACTGAATAATCTGAAACTAATTAACTCGAATCTTTATTGGGTCGGGTTACAGATAAGAAAAAAAACCATAATTACCTATATATTAAAAATACAATTGAATGAATAGTAATTTTACTAAGAGATTAGCAAATGGTATTGGGTATCAGTACCGGTATCAAATTTACTAAATCGGGTGTATTTTCGGTACCAGTTCGACACCGGTATTCACCGGTTTTTACCCTCAAATACCGGTGTCGTACCAGTACCGACCGGTACCGAACCGTAACGTACCAGGTATATTCGGTACCGGTACCCACTTTTGGGATTTCGGTAATGGTATTTTTGGTAACGGTTGGTACCGAGCTCATCAAATCCTGTAGCAACGTAGAAATGCAAGTAATTGCACCATTTAGTTTACTTTTCATACACACAGTAAGTAAACTGTATTTCGTTTGAATAGGGTTTTATATACACAACAACTTATTTTGCTTTCTTTTTTGTCTTTTTCTGTAATGAATGAATTGTAGCATATAAAATTAACTTAGATATTTATATTATTGATGAGCAAATCGTATCAAATCCTGTAATCAAACCGGTATCGTATTGGTACCAAATTTACTATACGAAATCATTTTCGGTACCAATTTGGTACCCACCTTTTGGCGTTTTCAAAATCGTTACTTTCGATTCGACACCGGTCTAGCACCATACATGTATTTATTGATTTTTACCTTCAAATACTATACCGTATTGTACCGAGCATTTTCAGTGCGGTACCTAATTTCGATGATTTTCCGGATCGGTACTTTCAGTGCCGTTACCGGTACCGAGCTCATCCATATTTTAATGTGTTAGCACCGTAATAACTGAACTGAAAACAACCGAATTTCCAACGTGTGGGACGTGTGGGTCCTATTATTATATAATAGGTTATTTAAAATCGTTTTCTAGGACAAAGTGATTATCCTTGCCACGTCATTTTTATTTATGTTTTGATATTCGGTATCTGCTTGCCGTTGCTGACACGCGTTTTGCAGTCATTGGGTCCCCGCCGCAACGCGCGGTTCGGAAAATCAACTAGTTCATCCATAAAAACCTAACTAACTATAAAACGCAATACTAACCTAGTGTAAAAAACAAGTCACATAATTCTGAGATAAAATACAATTTACATAGATAGTAAAGCTATTATAAACACAATTTGTCGAAAAAAATACTAACTGTAAAACGCAATATTGAGCTAGTATAAAACACAATGAATTAACTGGGTGTGCCAAGTTCTTTGTGTTTTTAAACAGTATTAAAACACAATGAGATAAAACATATAGGAACTAAAAAAACCTTCATAAAACACAATTCATCAAAAAAGAAAAAAAAAAAAAGACTAACATAGTGTAAAACACAATTCACTTAGAAACGAAAGCTATTATAAAACACAATTTATCCAAAAAACTTAACTAGAAAATAATTCAAATAAAACACAATTCATCTAGAAACTAAAGTTATTATAAAACATAAATCATCCAAAATACTTAACCAACTGTAAAACGTAATACACTATATTCTAAAAATAAAACACAATTCAACCATTTTCATCATCAAGATGAACAAAAACAAAAAAAAAACCTAACTAAAACACAATGAGGTGAAAACACAAATTAGGTTTGGGTAAATTACTCTTTGAGTCCCTGTGTTTTATCGGTTTTAACCACTTGAGTTCAAAAGCAAAAAGTTTAACGACCTGAGTCTCTATAAGCATTTCCTTTAACCATTTGAATCCAAATTTCTAACACTGTTAGAATTTTTTGGTTAAGTATTGTTAAATTACCAAAATACCCTTATAGTTAAAAAAATAAAAAAATAAATTATTTGTAGATTTCTCTCTCTCTTATATATTCCCAGATCTAGATCTGATCCCCAAAGGCTGATTCTAAACACACCCCCTCCCTCCTGATTATACCCCTTTGTGAGAGGAAAACTGCCGGTCCCACGCAGGCCCCACCTGTAAGTATGTGAGAGGAGGGGGGTGTAAAAGGTAACTAAGGGGGTGTAGAAAGTAGCACCCTCCCCAAATCCTCCTTTCAATTGTTAAAATTCATCTTTCACAAATTCATCTTTCAAACCATCACATTCATGACTGAAGAACTTATTCCACCGGAAAAAGAAATCCGGCACCAACAACAGCAACAACGGCGTCAGCCGTCCCCTTCAACTCCGGCGAGGCCACACTCTGCCGCCACCTCGCTCGCCGCCTCGTCCAGATCGGAGTCTCCGACGTGTTCTTTGTTCCCGGCGACTCTAACCTAACTTTGCAGGACCACCTCATCTCTGTTCCCGGTGAGATTGGCCTTGACAAAAAAAAAATTGACAGTTTATGGTACCACTATTGTTATCGGATAATAGGTAATAATTTAGATCATTATAATTCTCACCAGAAAAAGCGGTGGTTGTTCATGGTGGTGCAATCAAGATTATGGTGGCTGGAGCCAAAAGGGGTTTCTCTGATGCCATAAATGGTGGTTCTGGAAAGTGGGTTTAAGCAGGTGATGGTGGACAGGAGGTTGGTTTGGTTAAAAATAGTGGACAGGAGACTGATGTTTCGGTTTCGCCTGAGCCGGCTTTACCGGATATGAAGACTCAGGTTTCTGCTAAGCCAAATGGTCAAATTTCTTAAATATAAAACCTGGACTCTGGAATAATTGATTTATGGCAACATGGATAACCTGGAAGGATTTGAATGAAAATTTGTATTGACACTTGAGCGACTAATGTTTTTGTTCTCAAAATGATCAAGTAAATAAAGGAGGTGCTGCCACTTGGAGGGTGATGTTGCAGTGGTGATGTTGCGGCGATGGTGGTGGTGGTGGTGGTGGTGTGGTTGAGAGAGAGATAAGGAAGAGAGTGTATGTCTTCAGTGTGTGTAATAATAAATAATAATAATAATACAAGGGTATTTTAGTCATTTAACAATAATTAACCAAAAAGTTTTAACAGTGTTAGAAATTTGGACTCAAATGGTTAAAGAAAATGCTTATAGGGACTCAGGGCGTTAAACTTTTTGCTTTTGGACTCAAGTAGTTAAAACTCATAAAACACAGGGACTCAAAAAGTAATTTACCCTTAGGTTTGATAACCTAATAAAACACAATGAGAAAAAAACAACTTACGAAAGAACTCCAACTAGAGACGATGGACAGAGAAAGAACTTCGACTAACGGTGGAGAAACCGGTTTGTGGTGTTGGCGGGCGGTGAAGCGGTGGTGATGGATGGTGGAATTGGGTTTCAGATTTGAAAATCACAAACACGTGGGTGAAGGTGAAAGTGGCGAGATGGTATTGGTGGTTTTAGATCCGGTTTTTGGCAAGATGATGGAGATCGTAGGTGGTGGTGGTGGCGGTTGGGATGTGGTGGCATTTGATTTTGATAATGGTGGATTTTGGTATACGAGAAAAAAAGCGATAAAATGAAGATTGTGGCTTTTTGAAGATTATGGTTTTTTGACTAAAATATCTCTTATGTTTTTTCAACTTTGTCACATGTCACAACCTCATTCTTTCCTAACCTTATAGGAAGGTTCTACGCATAACACAAAATATTGCGAGAACATGCAGAACAAAATGAATCAGCCATTTTTTCCTAAAAACCTAAAAAGTAAATGAAAATGTTACAAATGTAAAATTTATTCTTTGTCACACTAAAACTCAAAACAAAATAGAGAAAATTTTCCATTTTTATGTACCTACACATATGTAGGTTAAACTACCTTCATGTATATATGCTATGTTTAGGTAAAAACACGGATGAACATTTGGTACCTGATACCGTTACTGAACCGTACCGGGTATATTCGGTACTGGTACCCGTTTTCCTCGTTCTTCGGTATCGAAACCGGTATTTACGGGTAAAACACCCTGTACCGGTACCGAATCGGTATATTCAGAACTGGTACTGATAACAATTTTCCTCGTTTTTTGGTACCGGTACTTTCGGTACCGAACAGATACCGTGCTCATCCCTAGATAAAAAAATATATCGTTTTCTTATGTATATATAATACACATATGAATGTAAGAAAACATAAATTTTAAAAATACGAACTTTAAATCCCAAAAAATAATGATTTAGACTCGTTCTATTTGTTCCCGCATTAATCACTGTTCTATAATGATCCTCATCATGTGTATGTATGTATGTATGTATGTATGTATGTATGTAACTGTAGGATCGTGTTTTGACCCGAACGAGTCTATCAGAGGAGTTTTGATCAGATATAGGTGCGGAAAACAAGTACCTGACGTAGAAACAGCTAGATCTTCACTTAAATCACTTTTCTGATTGATATTACAACGTTTACATTCAAATCTCACACCGGCAGCACCTCGGTATGGAATTCAGAAGGTTACAAATGTGATCCGCTTATGAGGTATATATAGTACAGGTAGGTTCGCATATATGGACATGTTCGTATAAGCGGACCTGAACAGGTAGGTTCCCATATACGGACATGTACGAATAAGCGGACCTAACCAAATAGGTTCCCATATATGGACATGACATATAAGCGGACCTCCTATGTCCGTAAAAGCGGACCTGCTCTCTAAATCACAAATTCTCTCCAGTTTTCTCGTAAAACATGCCCTAATCTAACAATCTAAAACTGAGACTCGATACAAGACGAAGTTGACAAATCTAGTGCACCAACAGACTCCCCCTCAGATGTTGACGAGTCGACTATCGAGTCACGACAATGCTGTATCTTCACATCTTCAGTCTTGATCAGTCTCTGGGCTTTTCTCTCTCTTTATCTTCATCAACAGACTCCTCTTTAACAGTATCTGCTTGAATATCATCAGACTTTCCCTCTCGATTTGCTGGCATTTCTTTGTTCTTCAGCAACATCTACTTCAGGATCTTTGTCTGACTTTCACAGCAATTCATTTCCAGAGTCGAAACTTGGCTATTCCTGCACATTCTTAACCCAGAAATGAATTTCTAAATTTAACAATTTTAAATGCACCAACATTCTGATATAATCAGATGATTCCCTCTCATAAACATAAGCATCAACAACCACTCTCCCTCAGATCACAAACTCATGATGAACCACTAGTTGATTTAGAAAATACATTTTGACATTTTAAAACACACTCCCCCTCACAACAATGTCATCATGTTTAGCACTCGGAACTTTGAAAATCAGCTTTCCAACATCAGTTGTCGAAAATCTTTTTGACTTTTTCAAAAGTTTATGCTAAAACACACTGAAAATCTTTTTGTATTTTTGAATTTAAAGAAATGCAGTAAAGAAATATTTACAGACAATATTTTTGTGAGTTTTGTGTAAGAGGATCATATCAGATTTTGACAAGTCACAAGTACCGTTGAGCTTAGTTACACATTAAGAATTAAACAATTCACTTAGATTGCCAACATACTGATCCACTTAAATTTTCACACACATTTCAACTGATTCAGGATATGAGTTAAGAGTTTTAAGAACTTAAACTCATTCATGTGTCCCACCTCTTGAATATACTCCCGTATCCAGATCCCAATATTCAGTCTTACAGGTGAGTATACCACAGATGATATCTGTAAGGGGAATAAATTATAGTGCGAGGGCCGTGAGAGCTCAGGTCGATCTTTCGATACGCAGAGAGATGACGGCTTCGACTTTTGGTGTGTCCCCTTTAGAGGATCTTTTGATTACAACAGCAATGACTATCAATTTTATTGTTTCATCAATTTGCTGAGGGCGGCGCTATATTTCAAGCATACGGAAATTATTCTCCGGGGACTAGGCCATTGCTTCCGCAAAATCAGAAGTCCCGGGATAATACCCCAGATATCACTGAGCATAAAGACCTAGTATCTCAGAAAGAGGGACCTTTCAAACGAGATTTCAGGGGTTACCTATATATCCAAGTAGTGTTCCCCACGAAATAAGCAAGTTTGAAATTTAGTTTATATCCCGAAAAAGCTTACTAAATGTGTAAAAACCTATCGGCATATCATCAGTGAGACTGTTTAACGCTATTTAAACAATACAATTCTTTAGCATACTGTGACTGTCTACTGATGTACTATCATTTCCTCTTCTTTGACACAAAAACTCATTTTTGATTTTATCATGTTTTTGTCTTTTTCATATTTTCAAATGTTTTTGGATTTTCTGAAATTTTCTACTCCCCCTAAAATGCAAACACATTTTAGGAAATATGAAATCAAACAGTACAATAAACTTGACAACTGATATCGAATCGCTTCAAATCGCCATCCACTTGGCATAAACAATCAGAACTCCCCCTTTCGCAAAACTATTTTCTCATAATGATTTCAAAACACTTAAGTTTGTTTTAATCAGAATGATTTTTCCGGAAAATAAGTTTTGTTGGTTTTACCACTTGTAAAGTTAGGGGTTTGGTTCATCATTTGTCTTCAACCATTTGTATGAGGATTACACCAAGTTCAAACTAATGACCTTGAGTAATCACTTTGTCAGAATCAACCTCTCACCACTTGTAAGAATATCCAAACCATATAATCACATGTAGGAATAAATCATCTACCCAAACCATTTTACCAATCAAGATGCCGATTCCTGCTTCACACTTACCAACCTGGAAGCTCCGGCATAGTCCTTTCTCCTGTAAAATTTTAACAATTTTAATGACTTTTCATACAATTTTATTAAACATGAAAGATGCCGATTCCTGATCCACGATTACAAACTTGGGATCTCCGGCAAGTCAGGTTCTTTAAGCAAAGAAAATGTCCACCCAAGCCTGACCAGCCTTGGGTGTTTTCAATTCAGAAGCAGTTGGGGTGTAAGTTGCTTTCTTTGTAGCATAAAAATCTTTAACCCCTTTAACCTTCCCATCGACCATCTTTCCGAAAATTTTCTTTACATTCCCATTAAAAGCTTTTTCAACATCAAATTCATTCTTTTCAGAATAAAATTGATTTGAGATCTCAACCTTTCCAACCTTTGACTTAAAATTCTCAGCCCTCAATGGTGGAAAGTTCTCATCATCCATTGAAGAAATTGAGTTTTCATCACTCTCATCAAACTGTGGCTCCTCTGATTTTGTGGAATCAGATTCATCGCCAGATTTTATTTCTGATTTCTTAACAACCCATTTTTGGCTGTCAAGTTTCACACTTCGCTTGTAAAATCTCTTCGAACATTCACCAACTTCAAATGTTGAATTTTTGAAAACTTTAAATTTTTCAGTTAGTGGTTCGGTTTTATCAACAACAACTTCTTTTAGTTTTCCAGAAACTCCCTGTTTTGTATTTGTCGTTTTCGGACAGTTCCATGCAATGTGACCAGCTTCATTGCATCGGAAACATATTCTTGTTTCTTTCCTTTGATAAGCTCCATTCTTCATCTTTTCATCAAGAAACTCCTGGTTTGACTGTTTCCAGAATGAGCTATTTGCTTCTTCTTCATGGCTAGTTCCTGCAACATATGTCATTTTTGATTTATAATCTCGAACATATTTTTCATTTTTATAGTTTTCAGGTGGAATAAAACCAAGTCCTTTCTTTTTGTAGCTACGATTGTGGTTTGGTTTCTTTTGAAAACCAGAACCAGAATTGTAACCCTTTTTCTTGTTCAAACGTTGTTGTACTCTTGAGGTGTAAGGTTTAGGTTTTACATTAAGATTTTTATCTTTTATTTCAGAAATATTAATTTATGTTAGTTTGAAAACCTTTTTTATCAAATCAGTTTTGACACCTCTTATTGGAAACTCTTTATCAAAATATAATTTGTCAGAATCATTCAAAGTATACACAACTTCAAATGTTTCATCATTCAAATTAGATTTTGATAACAAAAATTCTATACTATAAACCCGTTTTCCTGATAATTTTGAACTCTTTTCGGACGAACTCGAACTCCCGACTGACTGACACGAACTTTCGGACTCGGACTTTGACTCTGACTCCTCATCCTTATCCAACACCTGATCAACCACTCGTTTTATCAGTTCTGACTCATGATCTGTGTCGGACGCTGTGAACGTGACATCAATATTGTCTGATAAAACATCGGTTATCTCGGATTCTAACTTAATATTGACCGCCTGTTTTAGTTCTTCCTCGTTAGGTTTTCTAGGCGAATACCCTTCCCAAATCGGAGGCGGACACTTATTATAACAGACACCCTGTTTCTTACCAGTATCCTTCTTCTTCTTTGGCTTTGTTTCTTCACCTTTAAACGCTTCAAATCCTTCAACTGTTGGATTAATTCTATCAATTATGTAGTCACAACCTTTGTAACTTTGCAATAATCTTCTAATTCTTTCATTCTCAGTTGCTTCACTATCCAACTCTTTCTTCCACTTTGCACATTCTTCTATGTACAAGTTGATCTCTTTCTGCTTTGTCATCATGGTAGCATTCATCATCTTCAAAGCTTTCTCTCTTTCAGAATTAGTCTTCTCCAGACTATTCACATGTCTGTTCAATACATCATACGACTTTTTCAAATTCTTTACATCAAACAACAATTGTTCTTTCAATTTTTCTAATTCACTAAACCTCTCGTCTTTTTCCTCACATTGTTTGCAAGATACTGAACATGTAAGACATGGTTTTGTGACTTCAACAATCTTTTCGATCTCTATGATTTTTTCAACAACTTTCTTAGTTTCAGTCACCTTTTCTGCTTCAATAATCTTCTCATCAATACTTTCAATCTTCATTTGATTTTGTTCTTTTGCTGCACGTCTCTCCTTCAGCTTCTCCAGGCGATCATTATCAGTTGGTGATTGGTCAAACTCTACTGATTTGTCAGAACTATCATCCGAAGAACCAGAATCAGATGGTGTTTGATAAAAAACAATTTCTTCTTCTGAACTTTCATCGGATGAAACGGATTTTTCTTCTTGATTCTTCTTATTCACATCATTGTTCTCCATTTGTTCTTCAAGTTTTTTAATGAATTGAGCAATTGACAATCTACTAAACTGTCCAGAATTCTTCAGAATCATGAGATATGTACCCCATTCCTTTTGTGATAAAGCATCAGCAAGCTTTTTAACCCATTCTGCTGGAGTTTTAGTAATTTTCAACTGAGACATGGTACGCACAAGATGACAATATCTCTCAATGAGACTCTTTGTACTTTCTCATGGACAACCTGAAAACGAATCAAACTCTTTCTTTAGTACATTTATTCTATTAAAAGTTTCACTTGTCATATTAAAGAAATTTAAGTCCATGATTCAGAAACACGTTTATCAAGACAGTCCCGTTAAGCAAAATATCAAGTCCAAGATAGATCACCTTTTAAAAATATACCTGAAACAAACAAACAAACAATCAGTTTAAAGAATTATCAATTAACAGAATAAAACTGATACTCGAATTGACGAATATTCTGTGCGGACTGAAGATTGACAGACTGTGCGGACTGCTATGACCCGGATCAAATTCAAAACGACCTTTTCCAATGACCTGGTTCACAAAGACACGACCTTGACTCTTTCAAATGACTTCGCAAACTGACAAACCTTGATATTACTATGATTGGTCTGACAAACTTGATTTTACACGATTACTGATTTGGCTGATAATATGAACCACTCACATGGGCTGCATTTTTTAATTATGATCACATGCACATGAACAATTTAAAACAACTAGCTGACAATCTTTAAAGACTATCACAATTCTAATTGGACCTCAAAACATAGTGGATGAACTTGGGCCGTTCATTGGACCACAAATGCATAGTGAATTGGCAACAACTTTCAAGAATAATGGTTCACATGCAAGCTGACAACAACTTTTATGTATGATTGGGCCGTAAACTCCACCTAACCGACAAACACAAATCAAACAATTCACGTGTCCGGCAACTTTAATTGTTCAACACAAACTTATTGAACCTTCAAATCCACTAAACAACAAACAATAAATGTTCACTGATTGGGCCGATATTAATATGTGGGTTGACAATTTACACACTTCAATTTTATTTGACCTATAAACCCACTAAACCGACAAGATATGCACAATCCACTAGTCTGACATTTGAAAGTATTAGATGATTTGTTATATCAAGATAATCACTAAGCCGACAACTTCACATGCATAACGAACAGAATCAGATGATGACTGATAAGCGGACCTAATGATACACCTATGAGCGGACCTAAGGTGCTTTGTCACTAAAAGCGGAACTATAATGTCACAATGAGCGGACCACAAAAGCGGAGCTACAAAACTGTCCCTTGAAGCGAACCTTTTGAGCGAACCTAAGTGTAACTAAAAGCGGACCAATGAAGCGAACCTATGTGATGCCGCAAAAGCGGACCTAATTCGGAACAAGTTTTGACCCATTTTTATTATGAATTTTAACACCAAACTTTCCAGGGTTTGTCTATATACTGTTACGCACAATCTGTGAGATTTTGAGCCGATTTTGACCAGTGGAACTTTCTGAACTGATGAAAGAAGGTGTAGAAGAAAGAAATCTCAATGAAATCCAGCTAATCTTTATAGAACTCCTCCTCCTGAAGCTCTGATACCACTTGTAGGATCGTGTTTTGACCCGAACGAGTCTATCAGAGGAGTTTTGATCAGATACAGGTGCGGAAAACAAGTACCTGACGTAGAAACAGCTAGATCTTCACTTAAATCACTTTTCTGATTGATATTACAACGTTTACATTCAAATCTCACACCGGCAGCACCTCGGTATGGAATTCATAAGGTTACAAATGTGATCCGCTTATGAGGTATATATAGTACAGGTAGGTTCGCATATATGGACATGTTCGTATAAGCGGACCTGAATAGGTAGGTTCCCATATACGGACATGTACGAATAAGCGGACCTAACCAAATAGGTTCCCATATATGGACATGACACATAAGCGGACCTCCTATGTCCGTAAAAGCGGACCTGCTCTCTAAATCACAAATTCTCTCCAGTTTTCTCGTAAAACATGCCCTAATCTAACAATCTAAAACTGAGACTCGATACAAGACGAAGTCGACAGATGTAGTGCACCAACAGTAACGCCTCGTAATTTAATATTTTTATTTTTTTTAGAATGGCGACGGGGGTTTGGGTTCTGTTCTTGTTTCGGGTCACATTCTCCAGCGTCGCCATCAGTTCAGTCGGTTTTGGTTCTCGGGGCTGTGTGTTCTCGGTTCGGTTCAGGTTAGTTTTAAGGTTCAGCTTTTGTTATTCGATTCAGTCGTCTTTTTTTTGTTCGATTTGGACAGACTCGGTACAGTTCAGTCCTCACGGCATAGTCGACTCGGGTTCAAATTGGTTTGGTACGTGGTCCGAGTATGAGTTTGGTTCGAGTTCGAGTCTTGGTTCTGTGCGGGTCAGATTTCATTGATTGAGATGACGGCTCGGGTCACGGTCCGGTTCGGATTCAGTCAAAAGTTTGGGTCAAAGCTGGTCAATCTGGTCAAACAGTCAACACCGGTCAAACCAATCAGATTCGGTGTTCGGTAACATTCCAACGTCTGGAAGTTCATTAGATTATTTATGTTAATGTCAATTTTACGCGAAACGACTTTTATGATTTGTAAACATGCATAGAACTATATATATATATATATATATATATATATATATTAGCCTTATTATTTATTGTTCCGTATTTTTTTATCATTGTTAATGAATTATTGAGTTTTGACAAAATATATCGACAACTTGTTTTGTCGGGATCGTACAAAAACAGAGGAAACTCTGTCCGTTTTTCGTAAAATTTCGTAAAACAAACGTGTAAATGTTATAAAACGCAACCTATCAAATTCGACTAATTTTAATAAAATAGATATAAATGTATAATTATTTTTATTTTTGGACAATATTTCAACAATACTTTTGAAAGAATTAATTTTAAAATATTATCTAAACTATATAAAATATATATGTATATGTATATGTTTATATATATGTACATATATATCAACTAGTTGTACTCTAAATTCCAATTCAAATCCTTCGTCGTAATCCCGACTTCTCTTAAACCTTCGTTTGCCCATATAGGGTGACCTCGGTGTTCCATCCTCCTAAACTTGTACACTCGTCGACACTTGGATAATCGGAAGACTTAGTAATTTTGTGAGCATACTCGATCCCTTTTTACGCTCTATTACTTTTGGGATGCAATACATGTACTTTGAATCAAATACACAAACATGCTAGAATTTTCTTTTTATACAAATAATCTCTATCTTTGCTCATACGTGTTATACTTGTAATCATACGTGTTATACTTGCAATCATATGTGTTTAAATTCATATGCTTGTACTTAGTCATTGCCATGAAAAATCTGTTTAAAACCCTTTTATACTCATACTCAAACTTGTATGCTCGCCAATACTTTTTGTATTGAACTATGGTTTAACATGTAGGGTTGAGATCCTGTACAAACAGTGCTAACTGTAAAAACTGTAAGAACAGATCTGAACCATTGATAGTTTAAATCAAGGGTTATGGTTGATTATAAATTAAACCCTTATAATTAAAAATTAGTACTAACAAGTTAGGGGTAATTATGTAAAATTGCTAGTCATTTGACATTTTCAATTAAATACAAAATCCACCAAGGTTTTTTAAACTAAAATAACTTTTATATAGTTCATTATTTAAAAAAAAATACCATAAAATCAAGTATTTTTGTATCTTTAATATGAGTACCATATTGCTATATTTTTTATTTATTTATAAAAGTAACTTTTAAAAAAGTTACCAAAAGTTGTTTTATAATTGTGCTGATAATGTGTTGATTATATGTTAATTACAATATAATTGCCCATCGATATATTTCATAAAATTTGTTAAATATTCTTCTCATAAGATTTTTTCCTGCTTGAAGGTGATTTGAATCAGCACTTTGAAAACTAACCAACACGTGTATTAACAATACTTTAAAAACATACTAGCACATATGCTAACAACAGTTTAAAAACATATCAGCACATGTGCTAACAGAACTTTAGAAACATACTAGCACATGTGTAAACAACACATTAAAAACATACTGAAAAAAATAAGTAGCACATGTTTTAGCAGCACTTGAAAAACAAGCACAACAGGGAATTAAATTTGTTTTTTGCTGCACTTGAAAAACAAGCACAACAGGAAACTAAATTTATGTAAATACACATGCTAACTGCGTAATGGAAAATTAATTTGAAGTTTTTATTTTAGTTTATCTGTTTATTTCTTTATTTGAATTCTTGGTACTTATCTTTATTGACTTTTATCTTAGTTTAAAACAATCATATAGTTGTAATAATTTGTTACAAAGTGCTGATTAACAAATTGCCTGTTGTTGGCGGAGATTGCGCTGATTAACAAAGTGCCTATTGTTGCGATTTGTGAAGATTGTGCTGATTTACAAAGTGCCTGTTGTTGGAAATTTTCAAATTTTGATTTGAAATAGTGCATGCATATAGGGGATAATTAAAATATGGAATTAATTAAATTCAAAAAATAGAGTGATAAAGTCTAAAATACCCTTGTCTAGTTTTTTTAATGAAGGACACACGTCTAATAGTGGTTGGTTCTTATAGTTCTTACACATATTGAGGTTTGTATTTGATCCCATCTCTTAACATGTATTGCAGGTTTTGATGATGCAAGGAATCTAGTAGGATTGCCTAGAAACGCATTTAAATTTTAACACTTGTGGCATTGTAATTTACTTTCAAACCTGTTGTATTTTGTTTCCGATCGTGTAATAAACCGTTATTATGAAATGAAATCCATTATTTAATTATTGTCACAACTAGTGTTATGAAGTCTCTTGCAATCTCGTTTTCGTCTCATCCCGATGTTTCCGCCATCGGTTGGGGTGTGACAGATTGGTATCAGAGCCATAACTATAGAGAATTAGGTAGAATTGGCATGTTCGACCTAGTCCATAGTCTAAGTACCAAAACTTGACCATTCCTTATTCTTGCTTACAATGTGATTCTTCCTATTTGCTTCTACATTTCTTTTGTCTAAATATACAATGTGTCTTTTCTAAAACATTTCACACAATACATACTTGAAGATACTCATATTCCACAATCGAAACGACTCACTAGAATATGGGTGATTCCCTCCTTTGGTGACGAATTTCAATCCACCTTACATGTTATTTTGCACGAGATTTCACCATCAAATCAGGAGTGATATCCGTATCTTGATGGGAATTTCCATTTTATACTCTAGTGGTTCCTTATTGACGAGTCGAGATTGTATCTTGTTTCGTTCAATAAACCACATTTTGGGGACGAAATTGTCAAGCTAGGATTGATATCCACACCTTGGTGACTGGTCCTGCCCTACGATTTTCAATCTCGCCAAAGTTTGGTATTTTCAATCAAATTAGGGACATGTACTAACTGGAAGGGTAAAATACCGTTAATCGCCTGGCGACGAGACTATTATACCTATTAGACCAAAGCATGTCTCCCTAATTCGGAAGGACTTGCGATTCACTTTGGAATAGTCGAAGTTTCTAAACCCGAAGCACTCCAATACTTATCAAGCCTCTCTTTTATATTAACTTAACTCTTATGTGATTTAATACTTGTTACCTAATCATCGTTTTTACACAATAAATTAATACACGCATACTGATACGTTATACTTGATTCGGGATTACTGGACATTCTTTATGTGATGAACTGGTCATTAGCTTCGTAAGAAGCCACACCTTAACGTATAGAGTGCTTGTGAAGCACTATAGGAGTAGCGCACCGCCATATGGATTTGTGGTTACGTTAAGTTAAACTTTTACGGTCTTTATAGCAAC
Source organism: Helianthus tuberosus (assembly GCA_030545235.1). Taxonomy (NCBI): domain Eukaryota; kingdom Viridiplantae; phylum Streptophyta; class Magnoliopsida; order Asterales; family Asteraceae; genus Helianthus; species Helianthus tuberosus. Next base: position 36,347,526 of record CM060411.1, on the reverse strand, counting down.
GAAATGATGACATGTGCTATAGAGATGATACTAGCGGACACGTTGGTTCGATTTGTTCGAGCCTCACCTTAACACATATGGTGCTTGTGAAGCACTATAGGAGTAGCGCACCGCCTCATGGACTTGGGGTCATGTTAAGTTAAACTTTTACGGATCTTTTCATGGCAACGAAATGATGACATGTGCTATGATTAGATGACGCTTGCGTTAAACGTTGGGTTGACATTTTGTCATTAACTTCGGATGAAGCCTCACCTTAACATATATAGTGCTTGTGTAGGGCTATAGGAGTAACGCCCGCCGCATGGACTTGCGGTCATGTTAAGACATTCATACATACTTGCGGACACGATGGTTTGACCAGTGAGATCACATGCCAGTAATGCGTTAATCTAGTTAACTAAATATCTCATGTGGACTATTCAAAGACTTTAATCATACTCATACTTGTAACCTCTCTCATACTTAAATACCAATCATGCATACATACTTAAATTACTATACGTTATCATTCTCACTTGTAATACATTTATATACCCTGACCCGTACACTATTAGTACAAGCTATGCGGATCATGCACATACCAAAATAATCGCGGATGCATACGAAATTATATTGGTAGATGCATGAAAACCATAGTAGGTTCTACTGTGTATCATAACACGGAACGTAACATTACACCGAGTAGCAAAACGGACGTAACATGATATGAATATGGTGGATACGCCGCTGGTACTTCCTATATATAAGTGTTCCTATCATACTACCAAACTTTCGTAAAAAAATGTGACATGAGAAATTCGGTGTTTCCCCTACTTATATTGAATACAAACCTTGATCACTCACAACTTATTTTTTGAATGTACCTAAACGATAATCGAAATGCCAGCATTTCTAAACTCTTCCTCTTGAATAAATTTCGGGACGAAATTTCCTAAAGGAGGAGAGACTGTAACGCCTCGTAATTTAATATTTTTAATTTTTTTAGAACGGCGACAGGGGTTTGGGTTCTGTTCTTGTTTCGGGTCACGTTCTCCAGCGTCGACATCAGTTCAGTCAGTTTTGGTTCTCGGGGGTGTGTGTTCTCGGTTCGGTTCAGGTTAGTTTTAAGGTTCAGCTTTTGTTTTGATTTTTATTCGATTTAGTCGTCTTTTTTTTGTTCGATTTGGACAGACTCGGTACAATTCAGTCCTCACGGCATAGTCGACTCGGGTTCAAATTGGTTTGGTACGTGGTTCGGGTATGAGTTTGGTTCGAGTTCGAGTCTTGGTTCTGTGCGGGTCAGATTTCATTGATTGAGACGACGGCTCGGGTCACGGTCTGGTTCAGATTCAGTCAAAAGTTCGGGTCAAAGCTGGTCAATCTGGTCAAACAGTCAACACCGGTCAAACTAATCAGATTCGGTGTTCGGTAACAGGTGTTTAGGTTGTTTGTATGCCTAGCTCACTGTGAAATCGAGACTAGGAAAGGTCTAGGATGCTCGCTGTGCTGTGATGAAATTGAAGTTAGGAAATGAGGTCCTAGAAACCAATAAATAAACTATTTATGTTTGAAATCTGAGTTGTCGGAACAGAATATTTGCCTAGATTTTATCTGTAATAATTTGTTTACTATTTGAGACATGGTATGGGACATGTTAATTTAAATTGAATGGTAATGATAGTTGTTACGGAAACTTCTAGACAATCTGTTTCGCTCAGTGCCATGCCCCGATGATTCCACCATCGGTTGGGGTGTGACAGATTGGTATCAGAGCCATAACTATAGGGAATTAGGCAAGACTCGACCTAGTCCGGGACGAAGTCTTAGATACCTAGACTATAGTTAAGAACCAACAGACCGACTCAAGTACGTTTAGTAGGAATCCCGTACGTACTTATTTCCCACTATCTTTGCTTATACTACACTATTTCTGCACTCGAATTTTCAACTATGTGTAGGCAATAAGGTCGAGAATAGGTGTGAAAACCGCAAACTCTTAACTAAGGTTGCTTAATCAACTCGCATTTTAACTACAAACGAGGAGAATTATGCCAAATCAGGAGTGAAATCCACATTTTGATGAATAATCTCCTCAATTTTATCAAAACAGGAACGAAGTTGTTAAGCCAGGGGTGGAACCCTAACCTTGACGACTTGTTCCGCATATTTTACAAAACTCTCACCAGAGTCTCGACGGACTCCAACGACCTAAGGTCGCAACAAGACCAACGGATGCGTGCCAAATGCCCAAGAATCGAGGCAAGGGCACAGTCCTGGAGGTTAAATGTGCCCAACAGGTCCTTGTGAATAGTCGAACCACTTTGGTTAGTCAAAGTCTACTAGCCGCGGACAATCTATTTCTCGTTTGTATGTGTTTCGATTCTGAGCCAGCAACTGCTGACTCGGATAATTCGTCAATTTTATGAGTTTATATGTGTGTTTATCTGTTTATGTGTTTAAATTTTTGGAATTTACTCGATTTTGCTTTCACTTCAATCGACACGCACGATTCGCACTGCTTTTCTATGCCAAATCGTTGGCAAATCGCGAAACTATGAACGACTTTATGCTACGGTATACGTTTATGCTACGTTGTTCCTAAACAATCGCAAGACATTGAATGGTATATAATAGAGGTAGTTAGAATACTCTCTGTGTCTCTATATGCCTCTAGTGATTAAGTGCGCATATGTTTCCCGTCTCCCTTGCTCTACATACTTAGGAATTATGTGGTTATGTGCTCTACGTGCTTACGTGATGGTGCTCTAAGTGTATATGTGGTTATGTGATTAAATGAATTTGTGTTTTGCATGGTTATATGTCTACGTGGTTACATGGTACGTGTTACTGAGATTTAGTAGTAGTAGACGTGTGAGGTGAGATTCGAATACAATGTGTTGAGTTCCGTGGCGATGTCTCTTGCAGACAATGTCGTCTGGATCCCGTCATGCACACTCTCGTCAGGAAAAGAGGGACAAACGCCTTGCCTCCATCATTGCCAAGAGTGTGGCAAAGGCCGTGAGTGATGTTTATGAGAATGCTAGCAAATCATCCGATGAATCGAGAACCGAAGCTCCAAAAGCTACCACAAGGCCTTTCAGTTTCAAGCAATTCAAGTCGTGTGGGCCGAAAGAATTCACTGGCGAAGGAGGTCCCACTGCACTATTTCACTGGTTTGATTCCATTGAGGTTACTTTGCGACAGAGTGGTTGCCCTGATGACCTCCGTACTCTGAATGCTACCGGCGTTTTCCAGTCCCGTGCGCTAGACTGGTGGACGGCCGAGAGGAACAAGCGAGGGAACGATGCAGCCTACGGTCTGTCGTGGGACGAGCTCAAGGAAGTTATGCTAGAGGAATTCTGCCATCCTCACGAGCGTCAAAAGCTGGAAGATGAATTTTGGCACATACAGCAAAAGGATGGTGACAATGCTGGTCTCACTGCTCGTTTCAAACAGCTCAGCATTATCTGTCCCGATCAAGTCAAGACTCCTGACATGACAATCAAGAAGTACCTCCGGGCACTGCCCGACTGCGTTGCTGATTTCGTGCAAGCGGCTAAGACTACGACAATCGAGGAAACTTATCTGCTAGCCGCTGAGATCAACGACAAACGGGTTAAGGCTGGTGTCTGGGATAAGGCTTCAAAGCATCTGCATCAAGCTACCGCTACCGCACCAACTGCTGAACCTACCTCATCAAGCAACAAGAGGAAGAACAAGAGAAAGAACAGCTCCAGCAACAAGAACTGTGCGATTACTGCTGCACCGATTCAAGCTGTACCCGCCCAACAGCGTCAAGTAGTGGCGCCTGTGGCCAATGCACCGCCTGCAAAGCGTGCATACACTGGGCCACACCCGCTCTGCCCTACTTGCACCTACCATCACCCGACTGCCATTCAGTGCCGTTTTTGTGCTCATTGCAATGTGTACGACCATTTTACTGCCAACTGCCGTATTCGTCAAGCTCCTGCCAATCAAGCTCTACTCACTGCCCCACAGGGTCAACAAGCTCCTCCGGCACCCGCAGTCAAAGCCAGAGCCTGCTTCGCATGTGGCAACCCGAACCATTTCGCCAACATGTGCCCAAACAGGGTCGTGAAACAAGAGCCCCAACACCAGCAGCCACAGCAACAACAACCACAGCAGCAGCAACAACAGGCCGCACGCGCCAGAACCTTCAACCTCAACGTGCGTCAGGCCCAGGCCGACAACAACGTGGTCAATGGTACGTTCCGTGTGAATGGTATTTATGCTTCCTGTTTATTTGATACCGGAGCCGATAATTGCTTTGTGTCGTTCGAATTTGAGAGACTCCTTAGTCGTAAACGCGCCAAACTCTCCTCGACTTTTGATGTTGAAGTCGCTACCGGAAGAACCGTCGCCGTCAATTCTGTCATCCGTGATTGTACTCTTGAGCTCAACAATCACCTCTTCCCAATCGACCTCATTCCGATGCAACTCGGAAGTTTCGACGTCATAGTAAGCATGGACTTTCTTCGGGAAAACCATGCTGAAGTTGTGTGCTTCGAACAAGATGATTCGTTTTTCGCTCGCAAATGGTGACTTATTGTGTGTTTATGGCGATACTACTTCAAGAGGGCTCAAGCTTATGTCATGCGTACAAGCCAGCAAGTAACTCCGTAAGGAATACAGGGCTTTCCTGGCTAACATCGTAGTAGCGGGGAAGGAAAAGAAAGAGAAGAAGGAAGTGAAAGACGTTCATGTGGTTCGAGAATTTCCTAATGTTTTCCCAGAGGATCTTCCCGGACTACCGCCAAGTCGTGATATCGACTTTCGTATTGACCTCATTCCTGGAGCCAACCCTATCGCCAAAGCTCCTTACCGACTCGCACCGTCGGAAATGCGCGAACTCTCAACCCAACTCCAGGAATTACTTGAGAAAGGCTTCATTCACCGAGCACCTCTCCTTGGGGCGCGCCAGTCCTTTTCGTCAAAAAGAAGGATGGGTCGTTCAGGATGTGCATCGACTACCGGGAATTGAATAAGTTGACTATCAAGAACCGCTATCCTCTACCTCGTATCGACGATTTGTTTGACCAACTACAAGGCGCCACGTGTTTCTCGAAGATCGATCTACGTTCAGGATGCCATCAGCTACGTATTCAAGAGGAGGATATACCCAAAACCGCGTTTCGTACTCGTTACGGCCATTACGAATTCGTTGTCATGCCTTTTGGTCTAACCAACGCACCAGCGGTTTTCATGGATCTGATGAATCGCGTGTGTAAACCGTATCTCGATCGTTTCGTCATCGTATTCATCGACGATGTCTTGATCTATTCCAAATCGAAGACCGAACACGCGCAACATCTACGTTTGGTTCTCGAGTTACTCCAGGGGAACCAACTCTATGCCAAGTTCTCCAAGTGTGAATTTTGGTTGGAGAAAGTTCAGTTTCTGGGTCACATTGTTAATAGTCAGGGTATTCACGTCGATCCTGCGAAGATTGAAGCAGTCAAGAGTTGGGTTACACCTAAGAATCCGTCTGAAGTCCGTTCTTTTCTCGGGCTAGCGGGCTATTATCGACGATTTATCGAGGGATTCTCAAAGATCGCTGTACCGCTTACCTCTCTCACCTATAAAGACAAGCCTTTTGTTTGGGGAACTAAACAAGAGACTGCCTTTCAAACCCTCAAGCGCATGATTTGCAATGCTCCTGTTCTCACATTGCCCGACGGAAACAATGATTTCATTGTCTACTGTGATGCTTCCAACCTTGGTCTCGGTTGTGTTCTCATGCAATGGGACAAGGTCATAGCTTACGCATCTCGTCAGCTCAAAATCCACGAGAAGAACTATACAACCCACGATCTCGAGCTAGGCGCAGTTGTTTTTGCGTTAAAGATTTGGCGACACTACCTATATGGTACCAAGTGTACGATCTTCACCGATCATAGGAGCCTACAACATATCTTTAATCAGAAGGAACTTAATATGCGTCAATGGAAATGGGTAGAACTTCTCAACGACTACGACTGTGAGATTCGTTATCACCCAGGCAAGGCAAATGTTGTTGCCGACGCACTTAGCAGACGGAGCTATCTGCTTAGCACTCATAATGTTCAAGCCCAGCATAATCTCGAAGCTCTCATCCGCGACGCTCAACATGCATGTTTCAACGAACGCACCCTGAAGAAAGAAATAATCTACCACGATGGAGCCCAGCTTGTGAGCAAATCCAATGGGATATTCCACTATCTGGACCGAATCTGGATCCCTAGGCGGACCGATTTGCGACAGATTATCATGGACGAAGCCCATAAATCCCGGTATTCTGTTCATCCCGGTGCTGACAAAATGTACCAGGATCTTCGCTACAGATACTGGTGGCCCGGTATGAAAAGGGATATCGCTCTCTACGTCGGAAAATGCCTAACTTGTGCTAGAGTCAAGGCTGAACATCAAAGACCCTCTGGCTTGCTCGAACAACCACCAATTCCCATGTGGAAGTGGGAGAGCATAGCTATGGATTTCGTAACCAAGCTACCACCCACGTCATCAGGTCACGACAGCATATGGGTTGTGGTCGACCGTTTGACTAAATCAGCTCATTTTCTGCCTATACGGGAAGACTACAAGGTGGAACGATTAGCCCGAATCTACACCGACGAGATCATTGTATTCATGGGACGCCTCGTGACATCATCTCTGATCGTGATGCTCGGTTTACTTCACGACTGTGGGAAACGTTTCAAGAAGCACTTGGCACAACGCTTAATCTAAGCACTGCTTTTCACCCACAAACCGACGGTCAGACTGAAAGAACGATTCGTACTCTTGAAGACATGCTCCATTCGTGTGTCCTAGACTTCGGTGGTAATTGGGATAAACACCTGCCGTTAGTCGAATTCTCGTATAACAATAGCTATCATTCTAGCATCCAAATGGCACCATTCGAGGCATTATACGGAAGAAGATGTCGATCGCCTATTGTATGGCACGAGATTGGTCATTCGCAATTAACCGGTCCTGAGTTATTACAAGAAACGACAGACAAAATTTTCCAAATTCGTGACAGCCTGAAGAAGGCTCGGGATCGACAGAAAAGTTACGCCGATAAAAAGCGCAAGCCCCACGAATTTGGCGTTGATGACTACGTACTCCTAAAGGTATCACCTTGGAAGGGTGTAGTCCGATTCGGCAAGAAGGGAAAACTCGCGCCTCGATATGTTGGACCTTTTAAGATTCTGGAAAGGATCGGAAAAGTTGCCTACAGACTCGAACTACCGGAGGAACTTAGTAACGTCCACCCGACTTTCCACGTGTCAAACCTCCGAAAGTGCATAGCCGACCATGACTTACATGTCTCTCTAGATGATCTACAAGTGAACGAAACGTTACACTTCGTGGAAAAGCCTGTCGAGATCATGGATCGCCAAACCAAGTAGCTCAGACGCTCACGCATTCCTATTGTGAAAGTCCGATGGGAAGGCAAACGGGGCGCATAGTTCACTTGGGAACTCGAAAGCGACATGAAGGCTAAGTACCCGCAGTTGTTTAAAGAGTGAGGCTAGAGAGAGAAAGTAGTATTGTGATTCTAGTGCTTTGTACGATTTCATATCAATCTATAGAATCACCGATTATAGTACGTTATCGTGTGTTTGGTCACGTTCGTGTATGGATTCCGCAATCGTTTCGGAGTCACAACCAGTTCAAAGAGAAAGTTCTCAAACGTGATTCACGGTGTGGCACAGCTTAATTTCGGGACGAAATTCCCTAAACAAGGGGAGGCTGTAACACCCCGTGTTTTCACAAGTCAAAGTCAAAGTCAAGGTCTGAGTCAACGACCGATTTCGCGCAACTTGACTTATAGAAATTTCTTTATTTTATTCGTATTATGTGGAGTAAGTGTCGTTAATGACAATAATCGAATTGTGTTAATCGTAATTCAACCGATCTACGACTGTGAATTATAGGAAGTAACAATGCGATAAAGTTAATCAACTAATAATCAAGCTATGTTAATCGAATCGATATCAATTCGCAACTCGAACTATGCATTTTACTTGTTGTTTATACGTGTGTGTGTGCCTTACGTGTTACCTGTGCATGTTTATTTATGTTGTGTTGTGGTAATCAAGCGAACTCGATCGAACTCGAAATCTAACTCGAATGCAATCGAACTCGAACTCGAATCATGATCAAACCCTGATAGATAGCAGAAAATAGATTACGCAAGGTACGAAGTAGTTGGGACTAAAAGTAATTTGACTAGGAAACCCTATCGAATCGAACCGCTCGCAATCTGAATCAAAACACCGAAACTCGTCGCATCGAAAACTTGAACCAAGGGCCATCCGTCCGGATTGCCATTCGACCGGATAAGCCATCCGATCGAATAGCCATCCGACCGGATGACACAATTGATGACAGGCTGGATGCCATCCGACCGGATCGTCATCCGAGCGGAGTGCCATCCGACCGGATCACACTTTCCCCTTTTGGAATCCTATAAATACCCCTGTCATTGTCATTCTTTCCACTTTTGGAAACCTCCTGTCCGAACAGCTCGTGTTCTTCACCTTTTCTTCGATTTCTCTCAATCCAGGTAAGATCTCGCCCTAAATCTTGTACTTTCTTGATCTATATGCACTTCTACACCTTTCTATCTTTTAAATATTAACTTTTAACCGTGAAATCATCAAGATTTGAGGTATTCTAGGATGACATCATCACAAAGTTCCCATGAACTTCAAGTTTGACCTCATTCCACCAAGAATAACTCAGATCTGAACGGTTTCCACAAGATTTCATAATGACCTCGCATAAATCTAAACCTATTCAAATGAATAAAAGAGTTGAAAGAAATAAACACAAGTTTTCTCCCTCTTTTACACTCAAAACCGGTAGAATCGGGATCAGATCTAGTCTCCTACTCAACCATAGCGTTGTACTGGTTCAGATCTGGATTCCACCTACGAGACAACCGACTTCAAGTTAGACAAGAACAACCGTCTCGAGCTGGTTACTGACCTAACTAGGGCGATTCCTGGTCGGTTTGGTTACTTGGGTCAAGGCAGGGTTCTAGTTGGCTAACAAGATGTCAAGACGTCTCGAAAACATCGACAAACAATCAAACGACCAAGTATAGGACGAGGGGAACAATCGGAACGGATTGCCGTCCGATCGGATTGTCATCCGATCGAATAGGTCATCCGAACGGATTGCCACCCGAACGGATGACACTTGGGACCCACCCTTCTAAACTATCTCATCTAGAGTTTGAGTATTGAACTAATTGCAATCCGAACGGATTACCATCCGCCCGGATTACTCTTCGGATCATGAGATACTAAGACTTTAAAGCCTTAAACAATTTTCAACATGTTCATCACCAGAAATGCCACCTGATCGAATGGCCATCCGATCGAGTGACACTTCAACTGAGAACTTGTCTTCAGCAAGAAATCTCGCCATCGAGTCACCGTCCGACCGGATTGCCATCCGCACGGATGACCATCCGAACGGATTGTCATCCGCACGACCCAGCATCCGATCGAACGACTTGAAGGATAGAGATACTTAAATGTTTTCTAAATGCTACAACGAAAACTTCAAAGGACAAGCCATCATACACAAACACATCCTTAGCCTAGGAAGAAACAATCCACTAGAATTGTCATCCGAACGGATTGCCATCCGCACGAATGACCACCCGAACGGATTACCATCCGCACGGATTACTGTCCGGTCGGATTACCATCCGATCGAACCACCATCCGACCCATCTTCACCTGTTTCGTTTTTCTTATCGTTATGCTATCGGATCTATTCAGGCTAACCGAACTCGCTAAGCGCTCCCTTCAATCCATAATCACTGTGCGTATACTCGATCCCTTTTTGCTTTATGCACTTTTGGGTGTTACATACGTTACGAATATTCAAACTACAACTATCACACTACTCAAACTATTTGGACGCTAACCAATTAATGCATGTTATACGTGGCTTATGAATGCTTGTTTGTTATGTTTACACATGGAATGCTGTCTACCTGCCTTAGCAACGATAGTACTATAGTTTGGACTCAGCACCCGTTCACACGGGGGTTGTTAAGGATCTTTTACTTGCATGGATTACGGTGGTAATCATGTATTGCGAACTGCCTCGGGCAGTCAACCCGCAGTCATTGGTATCGATGGATCTATGTCGATAACTAACGTGCTTCATTTCACTATGTGTACGTGCTGGTTATGCGTAAACGAATTCGAACTCTATATGCTATTATCAAACTTGTATGCTCACCTTTACATTTTATGTATTGACTTTATTTTAACATATGTGACAGGTGTTTAGGTTGTTTGTATGCCTAGCTCACTGTGAAATCGAGACTAGGAATGGTCTAGGATGCTCGTTGTGCTGTGATGAAATTGAAGCTAGGAAAGGAGGTCCTAGAAACCAATAAATAAACTATTTATGTTTGAAATCTGAGTTGTCGGAACAGAATATTTGCCTAGATTTTATCTGTAATAATTTGTTTACTATTTGAGACATGGTATGGGACATGTTAATTTAAATTGAATGGTAATGATAGTTGTTATGGAAACTTCTGGACAATCTGTTTCGCTCAGTGCCATGCCCCGATGATTCCGCCATCGGTTGGGGTGTGACAGTATGTATGTATGTCTGTCTGTATGTCTGTGCGTGTGCGCGCGCGTGTGTGTGTGTGTGTGTATGTATGGATGCATGTATGTATGTATGTATGTCTGTGCGTGTGCATATGCGTGTGTGTGTATGTATGTATGTATGTATGTATGTATGTATGTAGAGAAAGTGTAAAATACATTATCCCTTAACGTTCAATATGTACAAGATGGGATTATAACATACGTAATTAGTTTTATAACATGCGTGATTAGGTTTTTACCCCATGCATGATTTTTGATTATGTACATGCGTAATTAGGGCTTTTTAGTTTTATAACGTGCATAATTTCATCCCGTACACATTGTACGTTAAATAATATTGTATGTTAACCCACCCCTATGTATGTATGTTATTTTCTTAGGAAATAATGGATTATAATAATCTCAACCATTAGTCGTTGGCCGACAACAGTCCCAACTTCAAAAATAATCAGTGGTGGTCCCACATTTTCATATATTGTAAACCAATGGACATTTACTAACTGAAAACGAAAAATGGGACAAAATGAAATTAAGGTTTTGTTAGTAAAAGTCCATTGGTTTACAATATGTGAAAAAGTGGGACAACCACTAGTTATCTTTGAAGTTAGGACCGTTAGCAACCAACAACTAATAGTTGAAATTATTAAAATCTATTATTCATTTTCTTAATTAGTTGTTTATGATCTTCCGGGATATAACAAAGTTATGTTCTATCACTCTCTGATTTTATGTGAAGATTATGTTATTTGCCTAACTTTGTTATAGGTTTACAATGATGTTTATGATAGTTTGATAGTTGACGGTTGGTAATTTATTTAAAAAAAGATATCATATAATATGAAGGGGTTAAGTTATTCTATAAAGGCTCCTAATTGTAAGGAGTGTAAGAAGGATTTATAGAGTAACAAGTGTCCAATAACTTAAATTAAACCCACTACATCACCACCCAAAACCTAAACACCCACACCCACCCCACCCCACCACTACCTATGATCCAAATGATTAAAGCCGGTGCGTTAAAAACCCAAATATCCGACCCGAATTAATGCCGGATCCCACATCCCACTTAAATGGATGCATAACATTGCTTCCCACCTAAATCTTTCTCCATAACATGCCACGTCAGCAAATGGTTCCACCATCACATGCCACATGACCCAAATTCTTTTCATTTATTAATATATATAGATAGGGCTGTAAACGAACCGAATGAACACGAACGAGACCTTGTTCGTGTTCGTTTGTTAAAAAATATATGTGTTCGCGAACCGTTCACGAACACTTATCGAACAGGATTTTATGTTTGTGTTCGTTTGTTAAGGAAATGAACTTGTTCGTGTTCGTTTGTGTTTGCTTGTTAATTTTAGGCAACGCACGTTGGCGAACACAAATGAGCACAAACTAATGTTCATGAACACAAATGGAAATAAACGAACACAAACAGTCGTTCATGAACAGAATATATAATGCACTGACACTTATTAAATATTTAATTTGTCAGAATTTTGATATATTTAAATAAATATAAAAGCTAAAAATATTAATGAACTATCAAACACAAGCGAACACGTTATCGAACGTTCACGAACATAAACGAACGAACGCGGCCTCTGTTCATGTTTGTTCATTTAACTAAACGAACGAAATTTCTTGTTCGTGTTTGTTTGTTTAATAAACGAACGAACGAACACAAACGAACTTCCCGCCGAACGGTTCACGAACTGTTCGCCGAACGTTTGGTTCGTTTACAGCCCTATATATATATATAAATATAACTATACTTAGGCAAGGCGGGGCGGTCCGTGATGGACGCCCGACCACGAGTTATAAAATCACGAACACCGCCGCCCCCTATTTTTCACGCGTTATATTTTAAACGCGTTGAATCGGTCACGCGTTAAAAGTTTATTGTTTTGCAGAGATTGTTTTTGTCGTTTATGTAACTGAATTAATAGAACTTTGATGAAAAGTGCAAATTAGCCTCTCAACTTTTGTTAGCTATTTTTAAATAGCTATTTTCTATCACTAGTGACCACCCCCACTACATTTCTATCACTAGTGATAGAATATTGGGTGATGACATGGCATGAGTTGATTGGATATTGGGAGTGATATAATTTTATCACTAGTGACCACCCCTCCTCCCCTTATCATTTATTTTTGTTATGCATGGTTTTCTAAGAAACGACTCGTGTTTGCACACGGGTCTTGCCGCTAGTTAAAGTAAAGTACTAAATGAATTATTAAGCATTATTGTTTCTAACATCACATTAATTGACTTTGTTCCCTACAAGATGTTTATAGACTTTATTCCCTACAAGACGTTTTTGGCACGGTAATAAACCCAATTCTTGTACAAATTACCCAATTTTTGTAATGAGCTCATTCTCTCAATTGTCTTTTTTTTTTTTTTGAAAGGTGTGAATTATTCGCGAATGTCGGGAGGTCTAGCATACGTTGTCTTAACCGGGTCCGCGCTAGAGAGCCCCCTCGCACAATAGATCCCCAATTTAAACCCCTCAATGAGAAACCCCTATTACCAAGACTCGAACTTGAGACCTTGAGGAGAAAACTCACCCGGGCCCACTATAAGTAGAACTTAAATACCCGTGACCACCACTAGAGCACTAGTGATGGTATTCTCTCAATTGTCTACCGACGTGAACCCAATTGAATTAAACCTTTGAACGATTGTTACGCCTATTATGTTTAAATTTCACACTTAAACAACAAATATGTCAACCAATATTTGTACTTTTGTAGTTATTCAACCACATCGCTCTCGTGCATTGTAAAGTTTTATACATGACAATTTAGATAAATGACACAATTGACATCAAATTATAATAATCTTATCTTTTTCTCCAAAAGACTTTTTAAATGATTATATAATAATGTTATCTTTTTCTCCAAAAGACTTTTTAGATGATTAGAAGAATATTAAATTTTAACATCTAAGGCATACCAATCAAACATAAAACAACCAAAATACATATATAATAACAGTCAAGCAAAACAAAACACCTTGAAAATCACGTGAGCACATTTTATACATAATTTTTTTTTCTCACATGGATTATAAAATCCACTCTTTATCATAAGTTACAAGTTTTTAATGCATCCATGCATTTTGTATAGTTGTCGTAGTTGTGGCGAAACTTGAGATTTTCGATCAGGGGGTAAAACGTAGATATCTAAAAATTTCTGTAAAACAGGGGTCGAAAACGTATATACCCAAAAATTTCTATAGAAAAACCACATACTTTCCATTGCTGAGCGAAAAGTTCGGAGGGTCGGTCGCCCTCTCCCGCACCCACTATGCTACGCCCATGGTTGTTAGAATATTTGATTAAGATAAAAAGGGAAAGTCACATGAATCTCAAATCACATTTGAAAGGAATTCTCAGTAGGATCCTAATTCCCATACCATAGTTACAAAAGTCGTTATGCGCTCCCTAGTCGGTTGACTGGAGAGTTGAGAGTATTCAACTTTGGCGGAGAGTACCCGAACATGTTAAATTATATAGAATTTAGTTTTTAATTTTGTGTTACACATCATAAATTTACTAATATTTTCTTTTACTAATATTTATAAGATAAGACGTGAATATGAATGTAAAAAAAACACATGTCCAATCTCCAGATGCAAAACTCCAAACCTACTTATCCAAATCAAGTTTTTTTGAAAGGTGTAAATTATTCGCGAATGTCGGGAGGTCTTACATACGTTGTCTTAACTGGGTCCGTGCTAGAGAGCCCCCTCGCACGATAGATCCCCAATTTAAACCCCTCAATGAGAAACCCCTATCACCCAGACTCGAACTGGAGACCTGTAGAGGAAAACTCACCCAGACCCACTGTAGGTGAAACTTAAATACTCGTAGCCATCACTAGAACACTAGTGATGGTTGGTTTAGTTATCCATATCAAGTGGTAATTGAAACCGGAGGGAAGGCAACCAGATTTGTTAACTCTTATCTCCAATCTCCAGATGCAAAACAAATACAGAAATCACACATTTCATCTTTTCTATAAATATAAATATTTATAGTTCATAAATTTATACAACAGATGCGTACACGTACACGTACAGTCTAAACCACATCTTCCCTGTAAAGGCTACCGAAGAGGATTTCGTGTTCTATCAAGCAAACCAGCCATAATAACTCTTTTCTTGTATTGCTCCGACTCAGTATCCACCACCCTGCTCGCGTTGCCAACTGAGTTCATTCGTTTCACTCGTCGACAAGGTACTAAATAGAACAAAATAGATGTACAAAGTATAGCGTATATTCTTCCGTACACCACCAACACAATAAGACTCAAAAGAAGAAACAAACACCAACGGATATTCCAATTGTTACCACTAGACTTAACTTTATCCGGATTTGATGTCATCACATTGTTCGAATCGACTGAATCTATTTGTGATAATCCTTTATGGTACGATGGTGACGATGATGATCGAAGAAGAGTATTTGATCTTGATAATGGTAATGAGATGGAATATGTTTGAGAACTGGAGTTGCTTCGGTTAGGTTTCGGAAATGCTGATGAGTTGGATGAAGTTTGATTATTAGAATCTGTTGTATCTGTTTTAGATGATGTTTTTGGTTCAGATAGCCATCGAGAATTGGCGTTTGTGGACGAAGAGGAACAACTAGTGGTTCGTGAAGAAGATAGTGTATTCGAACAACGACTTGATGTATCTTCTATGTCTGTTGATTGCATACTGCACGCGTTACTGTCGTCGGATTGTTTTCCAGTCTTTTCGATTGGTATAAACGATTCGTTTATGTCTGAAGCGATCGATGATTTAGATGAACTCCTACTCTTCTTCACCTGCAGATGTAAAACAAATAAATCATGATTCTCTGTATTAATATTCAAATCTTCTTCACATGTTGATTAAAATTTAAAACACACAAATTATAATTATCTGCATTAAGGGGCTGTTTGGCAACTTCTGAATGATTAAGTGCTGAATGAATAAGAGGTCTGAATGGGTAAGAGGGTCTGAATGGGTAAGTGCTGAACCAGTAAAGTGCTGTTTGGTTCCATATCTGAATGACAGTGTAAAATGACATTTTTACCCCTACCCACAAAATAAACCCATTATAGAATTTTTTATATAAAACCCTATCATCATCATCATTCATCAGTATTCATCACCCCCCCCCCCCCACACACACCCCCTTCCCCTTTCTCTCCCTACCGATCTGAGTTCTCCGCCACCGATCTCCGCCACCGCCATCATCGTCAATCAACATCATCTCCGCCACCGCCATCATCATCATCAACATCATCTCCGCCACCGCCATCATCGTCAATCGCCAGAGCTGAGTTCTCCGCCACCGCCATCATCGTCAATCGCCTCAATCGTCGCCATCATCATCATCATCTCTTGTTCGTTGTTGGAGTCGGAGCTTCCCCGTTTGATGCTGCTAATGCCGTTACCCAGCTCCGCCGCACCGCCGCCGTACATGGTGGTGGTCGGCTGTATTCACAGGAGAGAGAGAGAGGAGAGTAGAGTGAAGAGGGACTGTGTAAGTTTGTTGGTATCGAAGGGGGATACATGTGGGTGCACCGCCGCACCGCCGCCGCACCGCCGCCGTACATGGTGGTGGTCGCCGTACATGTGGGTGTCTAGCCGGACAGAAGAAAGGGGAGCCGGAATCACGGCTCCGGTCGCCGGGAATTCTGATCGAGAGAGAGGTAAAGGGATGAGGGAGGGTGAATGGGGGTAACACTTGTCTTTTTTTTCATTCAGCATGTTCTAGTTGCTGAATGATTCAGCACTGAATCATTAAGAGGTTTGCCATTAAGAGGCACAACCAAACAGCTAACCTCTGTCCAAATAAGAGGTCCAACCTCTTAATGATTCATTAAGAGGCTTGCCAAACAGCCCCTAATTCAGATAGTCTAGAAGATGAATTTCAATATCAAATCTTCTTCACATGTCGGTTAAAACGCACAAATCATGAATATCTGCATTAGTTATAAACAATGTTTTAAAAACCGGTTTTTAAATCGTACTGGGTTAGGCTCAGAAATGGTTCAACCGGTTGAACCGGGTTATACCGGATGGTTCAACCGGGTTGACTAATTTACCCAATAAATCCATAAAATACAATTTTTACTCAAAAAATAATCCAAAACTACGTAACTTCATAATAAAAAATATTCTAAAAGTTAATCCATAATAAAAAAAAAAATAAAAAAAAATCACTATTTGCACCTTTATGGGCGCTAAGGTAAATCGAAACAATTTTTTGGCTCATGAAAGATTAAAATTCTAAATTTTAACCTTTGACCGATATCTGTATACCGGTTTAACCGAATTTACCGGCGGTACAACTTCTTTGTCGTTGCCTCAATTTACCAGCATGATTCGTGCCGGTCAAGATTCCGACATCCGGTTTAACCGGCCGGTATAGACCGGTTTTTAAAACATTGGTTATAAATAATATCTAGAAGACAAAATTTCAACAAACCGTACGAATCATGAATCTAGACAATGAAATTTTAACCAATTCAACAGAAATACAAATCAATCAATCAATCAACAAACAAAAAGAAACCAAAATGAATAAAACGGTTTCGCAAACAAAAAAACTAACCATAACCGCTTTAAGCAATCGGGAAACCCGGTTATCGGAATTAACATCCGAAACAACAACAGCGTCTTCACCGCATCCAGTTGGTGCAATCAAAGCCGGTTTTCCTAGGCGTCCGGTTTTAGAATCCCGGATATCTGATTTATTATTATTATTATTATTATTATTAATAATAATCGGTCTTTCGCTGTCGACAGCGAAAGACCGAAAGCAAGACCTGAAGAGCTTGCTTCTCCCTCTCTTCTTCTTTCTCTTATGATCCGCCATAATGCTGAAGAGAGAGGGAGAAAGAGAGAGAGGATACAACGGTCGTGTTGTTGTTGTTGGTTAAGGTTGTTGTTTGTAGGGGGAGAAAACAAGAGAGGAAAATGTTGATGAAAACATGAGTACATGAGCGAGAGTGGCCGATATTGCCGCTCTTCGTCTTCCACATTCTTTACAAATGCCGGTTTTAAATACTTCTGAATAAATTATGCTAATGGTCCCTGTAGTTTGAAGTGTTGTCAATATTTGTAGGTATTATATACATTTTTTTTCTAACTACTACTACTTTACTTACGTCAATAATTCTAAATTAATCTTCTTTGTCTGTTTTGAACTTGAGACATCCTCTCTAAGGGACATGTGTCTCTCTACCAAATGGGCTAGCCCCACATTGATTATACGTATTGTAAGTTATCTTAATCTAAGATTAGAATTATGTATTACGCTAGTTGTTAAACGTATTGTTAAAACTAGAAATAGTTAGGTGGTTCTACTTTGTTTTTATTTTGATTTTGGAATAACTTGCTGTTTGTTTTTGAATGTTTGATTACCAACTTTGAATGTTTTGTTACGTATGAAACTAATTATTACAAGTTGTAGAAATTATTTTGATAAAATGGTCGTGCATCCATACGCTATGACAACCTTTCGATGAGATGATCATCAATCAACTACGAATATCCTGGTTGATTTGATGCCCTTTGGTAGATAAAGTTTTTTTTGGGACACGAGAAGTATGTCTGTCGTAAATGGAACGAATAAAACGAGGGAAAATCACCAAATCAGCCAAATTGACTACAAAGATAATCAAAGTAGCCATCAAATATGTTAGATTATTATTGCAGGAGGGCAAAAATGGCGCAATAGAAAAGGGTGGCGCAAGATGGTGTGACGTATGAGAAGGTTGACGTAACGAAGATGGAAAGATGAAAATGGAGATTGAGAGGCGGATAAGGAAGATGGAAGCAAACTGAAAGTTTCTGAATGGCGCAGGAGATTAAGGGATGGCATAGGAGATTCTCGTCGCCGACATATATGGCGCAGGAGCAGGCTACCTAGGCTTGAAACTAAGAAGCTACGCAGAAGGTGTACTGCACCATATGGCACAGTAGATGAAAATTAATGTCGCAGGAAGTTTAGATGGTTGGCGCAGGAAGAAATGGTACGGCATAGGAAGAAAGCTGGTTGGCGGATGGCTATTTTAGTGATTCTAGAAGTCAAGGTTATTATCTTAATTATCTTGGTAAAAACTAAAAAGGTTAATTTGGTGAGCAAAGAACGGATTATTTGTGAAAAAAGAAGCATGACAAGAAGTTATTTTGCTTACAATGGAGCAACATAACATGAAAGCTACGTCTAAGTATAAAATAAACTATAATTTAAATCGCCTCGTATTGACGGTACAAACTAAATAATGGGAAGTAATTATCATCAAAGATTCAAAGGTTTTGTAATACAAAAGAGAAAATTTACAATGACAAAAAAACATATAATGAATAGTTAAGGGACCATTTCAAAACTAAAAAAAATAAAATGATAAAATGTCGAGTGTACGACCCGTTTATTTCAAAATGAAAATATAAAGAAACCGCTCTACATATTTTCAAATTTGGCATGTTTCCATTGATTGGAAAATGTTAGAAAATTGAAATTAATGAAGGGCCCAAATCTCATTTAATGATTTTTTATTTGACATACGTCGCCTGTTCATGTTGACCATTTATTTGTAACCATGGGTCGATACCGATTGCATTTCTAGCCGCCCATAAAGTCTATAACTTAGAAGTCTATAAATAGAACCCAAATTTATTAACTTTGGGTATATAACAGGTTTTATTAATGAACATAAAGTCTATAAATAGAACCCAAATTTATTAACTTAGAAGTCGTAACAAAATAGAATACCAAACATCTAGATCTGGCCGAGCAGTATCGGTAACTATCTATACTGGAACCGGTTGTTTCGGCGATTGGACCCAGTGTCGTCTCTGAGAACTCATGTACCCTGTTCGAGCTCGAAAAATATGCCCTTATGCCTTAACGATAAAGAACAATGCAATTACGAAAATGACAAAATCGTAGTATTCGATAAACAATGCAATTACGAAAAATGAGAAAATTGTAGTATTTGAATCAGTTACATACCGTAATAACTAATAAGCCAATAGCTAACCAATGATTCGTGCAGCACTCCTTGCATTCTTCATAACAAATTGGTGGATCAATTCTTCACAATTTATATTATGTAACACTTCGTTTTCAATTAGTATTGGGCTCAGTTAACCTAGTGGGCTAAATTCTAAAGTCTAAACCATAAAAAAATGATTTGTAAACGAGTTTTACTTGAAATGGTTATGAGTTTACTATTTTAAAAAAGTAACATCTATATGTCGGATTTTTTTTTGAAAACATATGCTCCTCGAAATCACAAGCCCTGTGTAGAAGTCCTCCCCGCACACCATCTAAGCCTCCCATGATTGGACCATACGTGCTTCCTCCCGGTTTGGGCTACCGGTTCATCTTGAGTTCTTGACTAGTTGACTGGACTGGTTTTTAACTTCTTTTTTACGTTTATTTAAGTAAAAGGGTCGTTGAAGGGTTTTTAACTTCTTTTTTACGTTTATTTAAGTAAGAGGGTCGTTGAAGACTTGTGAGGTGTGACCTTATTATTATTCTCCAATATGTGTTGATTGTTGACTTCTTCTTGGTCAAAGGTCCTAAGTCCTATTATTCTCCAATCTCCAATATATCATTTAATCATTATATCACCAACCCAATTTAGACTAACATTACAATGCTTGTTACATTTGTATAATAACTAGTTGGTGTCTCGCCCGCGTTGCGGGGCGATAACCGAATAATTCTCAATCAATTAAAAAAACACAACTATAATTTTGCTAGGGAAAAAACTAAAACGATGATAAGACCGTAATTTTCGACTCAGAGCAAAAATGTAATTTTTCAGGACTAATGAGCGAGTGTTAGGCAGCTCTTTGACACGAAAAAAAAATTAAATGGAGTAAACCAATTAAAACAAAAAACTTTTATAGTTTTGCTAAAAAAATAAAACGATGGGAAAAGCGTAATTTTGAACCGAGGGCGAAATGATAATTTTAATTCAGTGATGAAATCATAAATTAAAAGGACCAATGGGGGAGTGCCAGGCACCTGCCGGCATGAGTGCAAATTTACACCGGGGGCAAAATTGTAATTTAACCAGGAAAGCAAATAAAAACGATGGAGAAAATGTAAATTTAAGTTGGAGGAAAAATTATAATTTGGTTGTGAGAAAAAAAATGGCAAAACTCTAAATTTAAATGGGGCAAAATCGTAATTTTTAACCGAGAGCAAAATTGAAATTTTTAGCTGGGACAAAAGCGTACATTTATTTTTAAGTGGGGGGTAAAAACATAATTTTGAACTGATGACAAAATCGTACTTTTAAGGAAAAAACTAACCGTAAAAGTGTAAATTTAAATGGGGCAAAATCGTAATTTTTAACCGAGGGCAAAATCGAAATTTTTAGCTGGGAGCAAAAGCGCAAATTTATTTTTAAGTGGGGGTAAAAACATAATTTTGAACTGATGGCAAAAACGTAATTTAAAGGGGAAAAGCTAATGGCAAAAGTGTAAATTTAAACTGGGCAAAATCGTCATTTGTTTACAATCTGTCAACCACTTGTTTAAATTAATAAGTTAAAAGGTGTAGTTTCTAGTGTTTGAATTATATGATTTTTAAGTGTGTCTTGATTAGGATCGATATCTTTGACATGAATAAAATTATGTTTGGATTCATTGATTTAACCCAAAAATCTGTATTTTACACTGAATTTGGTTATAAATTTATGATCTCTTGAGTGTTTATGTTTTGGTTAGGTACCTGTCGAACCAAGTCCAAACAAAGATGGTACTTGATGTCCCTCCGAAGGCCATCAGGTAGATCGCGGATCATCTCACACTCGTTAACTCCACGCGTCGCCGCCCAAGTTTGGCGCTCGTAGTTTCGAACTCTTTGTCGAAGTATGTGAGGAAGGTGTTTCCTACTCATCCACCACTTTAAGTTTCTCATTTTTAACTGCATCCCTTGTTTCTTTGATGTTGTTGCATGCAAAAACACCTGTACATATAGACCTACTTTTTAGATAATATAACAAATTAACTCTAATCCAAGGGTGTTTGGGCTATCTTATTTGAAATAGATAATAAACCCCAAAAAACACTTTTAATTAATGCCACACCCACATCGTACCTTGATATTTCCGATTAACATGGTGACTGACGACGGGCCAATGGATTGCTCCATTTACCCGACTTGGGCTGCCATCGCACAAGCCCAACGAATAAGGCCCACAAATGGTTTTACTTCCCTACTAAGGTTTTCTCCGTATGAAATGAGCGGGAAACGAGGATTCAGAGCATGCAGACCACAATTAATGAATGATAAGAAGAGTATCTTGGCTGGCATCGTACTTCCCCTGCCGGAACATTAAATGAAGCTGCCAATCCAGCCGTTAGGGGTCAGACACGTGTCTGAGCCCCTCGAAGACTTCCTAAAACCGTCGGATCATCTCAACAAATATCCCACATGCAAGATAAGACCTAAGACTTATATAAGAAGAAGAAAACGGTAACAAGGGGGAGATCAGAGGTATCACATTTACTGCTCTCTCATTTACTCTCCTCTCATTAATTTCGACCAACATTCTTTTACATTAATCACACAAACATACGTACATTAATTGGATTCACACCTAAGAGGATACATTCCGGTGATCATACTCATCGGAATAAACTCCTCTCCCTCTCCGGCAAGTTTACTTACTCTCACGCCGGAGCTTGGTCACGGATCCCCCTCCCGGGGCCCTCCGTGACGAGACTAAAGGTTTATTCTTTTGTAGCTACAAGGAACGGGATATCTGGACGTCAGCGAAGACCCCATTGAACGTCAGCAGGGATTTGGGTATTCGACATTGGCGCCATCCGTGGGACATCGGTCCAGCTGGTGTTCCCACTCTGAAACTCCGACGTTGAGATAACCCGTTTTGACAAAAAATAACATGGCTACTCCACCCAGCTCACTCACCGTCCAGACGGCACAAAACGACAGCGATAAGGTCACAGTGGAAGATATAACTCTCGAAGAAGAAAATGAGAATCAAGTAGAAATTCTGGAAAAAGAAGAGGCCATCACTCCGGATTTCGTTGCCATGCACAAAGAGAAACTGAAGAAGTGTCTCAAAGACCTAGAAAGACAAGAAAAACTCGACAGCATCAGGGCCAAACTATCATTCGATACACCCTCTAATCAAGACGAGGTAGACCCTCAAAACAAGGGCAGTGGAAGCGACCCACTGGAAACGTTCATGACAGCCCTCAGACAGATGTCCTCGGAAGAAAGGGATGATCTCATCACGGGAAAGAAACCAAAAGGAAAAGAAGAGGAAAAGGAGAATCTAAGCAACGATGGCCTGGATCAACCCTACCTCCCACGGGACTTAGCTGAAGTCTCAAAGTTCACCCGGAGGATTGCAGGAGCACCAATGCCCCCTAAGACGAAGCTACCCCCAAACTTTGACCAGTATGATGGGACGAGAGACCGTGAAGATCATCTCCATGCTTTCAGGGGTGCGGGACAACTGGGGCGGTGGCCCATGCCAGTTTAGTGCCATATGTTTGTACAGACCTTGACGGAAGGGGCCCGACTCTGGTTCGACAGCCTCCCTCCTGGGGGATTGACAACTGTTAGGGGTCATTTTCTTAACATACGTATTCTGACCAATATCCAGCCTTTGTTTGTTTATTTGTGACCAGGATCCTGGAAGAGGATATTGCTAACATCTTGGGCGATATCCTGAGGTTTATTGAATTAACCACGTGCAGGTTAAAGGCTGAGACTTGCTAACGGTCAAGAGGACTTCTTCTCCTCAAGACTCGGACAAGTTTGTTGAAGGAAAGACGTTGAGCCCGAAAGGCCAGGTCTACAACGTTCGATGAAGGAATATTCGGTGGATCCCGGAAGTTTAGGATAGTTAGTTATCTTATCTTTACTATAAATAGATGGGGGCGGATCAGTTTAAGGCACACAATCTCCACTTACACTCTCGCATACTTTCATTTTCTAGCTCATTGCAAACACCACACTTGTATTCAAATTTTGTTGTAACACTTAGTCGATCCGCACCACATCCTGCACTGTATCCTGATATTTGAAGCAATAGAAGAACAAGGCAGCTGCGATTGTCAGCTCCCGAGGTTTTATGCCGGCGATCTAGATTGATCAAGGGCTTTCCTCGTACATCTCGTGTCGTTTACTTTACTTTTGCTCATTGTTTGATCATAGATACAGCTCTATATCCTGAGCCGTATCCCGAAACTGTTTTTACAATTAACTTGATTAACATACTTTCGACACTCATTTCTAGCACACTACCTCACTTAACTAATTTGATCACTTAATTACTTCGGTAATTTTTGACCAAAACAATTTGGCGCCCACCGTGGGGCAAGTGGTGCTCTCTTTACTAAAAATTTTTGTCAAATCGCTAATCGGTTTCCTGTTTTCAAAACTTTTTGCCACATTGTCCGTAATGGCCTCAAGATCAAACATGAGTTCCTCTACCGTGTCTGCTATGACTTCTGCTACTACCAGTTCGGTGCTTCCACCACCTCCTCCAAGGATGCCAGCCTCTTCACGACCTCAGGATGTTATCCCTACCCTCAGTGTTCAGGAATCTGCTCCTGTTTTAGCTTCTAACGATGAAATTTTAACCTTATTTGGAAGTGTGCAGGAACAAATGAGGCAGCAACAGGAAACAAACCAAATGCTTTTAAGGGAAATACAACTCCTGAAGTCCGGCTCGAGCAGATCTGCTGAGGATATTGTCACTCCATTACACCCCAGAACGTTGAACTTCAGTTCAGCTGTGTATACTGAGGATAATAGGGGGAATATTGTGCCCAGCCTTCCTCAGAATCATACTCCTGAAATACCCTCCTCGGTCAGGATGTCGACCATAAGGAGCTCAGGATATGCTTCAGGATATAGGCAAAATCCTCCAACGGGTAACGTGTCAAATAATAATAATACTCATACTACTAATAATTGTGGATCTTTGCAGGATACAGGTGTGACATCAGCACTTACTAGGGAACTTCAGAAGTTGAAGGACATGATATCAAGTGTACCCGAGGTGGTCCAGCCGATCCCGGAAGTGTCTCAAGACAGCCACAAGATATCTCGTTTTGCATATCCTATCTGTGATGCTGAGATCCCAAAGAGGTTCCAAACCCCCAACATGAAGCTTTACGACGGAACAACGGATCCTGAGGAGCATATTGCTCAGTATAGGGAAAGGATGGAGATTAACCCTATCCCTCCGGATCTCAAGGAAGCATGCTTGTGCAAGGGTTTTGGTTCAACCTTGACAGGATCAGCCTTAAAATGGCTGTTAAACGTTCCTCCTCACTCAATTACTTCGTTTGCTCATTTGGTTAATTTGTTTAACAGTCAATTTTCTTGTAGTCGGAGTTTTGAGAAACTAACCAGTGATCTTTACAGGATAACTCAAGGGCCTCAGGAATCCTTGAGGGATTATGTGAACAAATTCAGTCGAGAATCCTTAGATATCCCACATCTTGATGTTGCAACAGCTGTGCAAGCTTTTAAGATGGGATTACAAAAGGATTCTCAGTTTTATCAAGATCTTGTAATGAATCCCTGCAGGAATCTCGATGAAGCTCGTAACAGGGCTTTGAGATATATCCGTCTGGAGGATGACAGGAAGATGCAAGAAAGGATGAACCCATCTAACACTTATGAGTCAACTAACAGGAAGTCAGAATCCTCATTCAAGTCATATCGGCCTAAGCCATATGGTAGAAATGAAAACAAGAGAGTGAATGCTGTCGAAGATGAGGATCCTGAAGAGTATCCTGAATTATCTGAATATTGCTTTTCTGTTAGCATTCCTGAATTGATGTATGCCATGCAGGGTCTAGGGGACAAGGCTAGATGGCCTCGAAAGAATCAACAAAAAGCCGATTGGAAAGACAAATCAAAATGGTGTGCTTTCCACGAAGATTTCGGACATATGACTGAGGATTGCATCGCTCTAAGGAAAGAAATAAGCTATCTTCTAAGCAAGGGATATTTGAAAGATCTCTTAGGAAGAAAGAAGAATAAGGGTCAGGATACTGAGAAGGATCCTGAGCGAGCAGCATCACCTCCCGCGGATGCCAAGATAATCAACTTCATTTCGGGAGGATCCGACATTTGTGGGACTTCGTATTCGGCAGCAAAGAGGCATGCAAAAGAAGCTAAGGCCGAAAGGGGAGATAAACCTGTCAGGATGACTACACTCACAACTGACAAAGTGATCACATTTGATGCTGATGACAGGGATACTGTCCAGGATCCTCACCATGATGCTCTGGTAATAACGTTATATGTGGCTAACCATTTTGTACGCAGGATATTGGTTGATAATGGCAGCTCCGTCAACATAATCCAACTAGAGACGCTGAAAAGAATGAATGTATCTCCAATGGATATCACTTCAAAGTCTACCGTGCTTGTTGGGTTCAGTGGAGAGGCTAGAAACACAGTGGGAGAGATAAAGTTGCCAGTATACGTTGAAGGAGTCAACTCGATACAACGTTTCTGTGTGATGGATTCTCTATCCTGCTATAACATCATACTGGGAAGACCGTGGATTCACGATATGAAGGCCGTGCCATCAACATATCACCAATGCATCAAGATACCTACCCCTTGGGGAGTTGTCAAAGTTGATAGTGATCAGCAGGAGGCGAAAGAATGCTACTCATCCTCGATGAAATCCTCAACCAAACCTAGTGCAGCATAGCAATTAAAGACGCGGGCGCAGGATATCGTGGAGGATCCGGAGCAGGATGTGAAGAAAATTATCCTAGACCAGGATAATCCCGATATTTCGGTGCTCGTAGGAACCAATATCCCTCAGGATATTGAAGAGCAATTAATTAACTTTTTAAAATGCAGGATGTCAACGTTTTCATGGAAGCATGAGGATATGACAGGCATATCCAAAGATATTGTCACTCACAAGCTTGGAATTGATAAGTCATTCAAGCTTGTGCAACAAAAAAGAAGGAAGTTTGCTCCTGAGCGGAACACGATTATCCAGGAGGAAGTTGAAAGATTATTAAAGTCCAGAATGATCAGAGAGGTTAAGTTCCCAAGGTGGCTAGCAAACGTGGTTGTAGTACAGAAGAAGAATGGGAAATGGAGAGTTTGTGTAGACTACACAGACTTGAACAAAGCCTATCCTAAAGACCCATTTCCTCTTCCCCACATTGATGCAATGGTAGATGCCACTGTCGGGCATGAAATGCTGACCTTCATGGACGCATCTTCAGGATTTCAACAGATCCAAATGGAGCCTTCTGACCAGGAGGATACTGCCTTCATGACACCAACAGGTATTTATTGCTATACAGCTATGCCTTTTGGTTTGAAAAATGCAGGTGCAACATACCAAAGATTGGTAAACATGATGTTCAAAGACAAACTGGGGGACACCATGGAGGTATATATCGATGATATGGTGGTGAAATCTAAGAAGGCTGAGGATCACCTCCAGGATATCAAGGGAGCATTTGATATCCTGGATCAATACAACATGAAGCTGAATCCTGCTAAATGCCATTTCGGAGTGGGGGCATGAAAGTTTCTTGGATATATGGTGACAAAAAGGGGGATAGAAGCAAGCCCAGAGCAGATCAAAGCTATCCTGGATATAAAATCACCCTCAAATATGAAGGACGTACAAAGATTGACAGGTCGAGTAGCAGCTTTAAACAGGTTTATCTCGAGATCCTCAGAGAAATGCAAAGACTTTTATGATATCCTGAAGAAGAACAAAAGATTCGAATGGGGGGAGAAGCATGAAGCAACATTGCATGATTTGAAACAATATCTATCAACCGCACCTATATTGATGAAGCCTGAAAATGGTGAACCACTATCCCTGTACCTTGCTGCATCAGGGAATGCTGTAAGTGCCGTTCTCATAAAGGATCATGAAGGTCAGCAATATCCTGTTTATTATGTTAGTAAAAGTTTATTAGATGCTGAAACTAGGTACTCTCACTTAGAAAAATTGATACTAGCATTAGTCATGGCATCAACGAAACTTAGGCATTATTTCGAGACACATAGGATACATGTTAAAACAAATTATCCTGTCAAAAATGTGCTTAGGAAACCAGAGATGTCAGGCAGGATGGCCAAGTGGTCAGTAAAGTTAAGTGCTTATGATTTAGTATATGAACCTAGAAATGCCATAAAATCTCAGGCTTTAGCTGACTTTGTGGCTGACTTTAGTAGTGACATTCAGGACGAGGTAGACCTAGAAGTTCAACACTCAGGGTGACATATTACCCCAGGCTATTAGGTGTTAATTTCCTGCTACTAATAATGAAGCAGAGTATGAGGCTTTAATTGCAGGATTAGAGTTGGCAAAGAGCATGAGTATCAAAAATTTGCAAGTATATGTTGACTCTTTGTTAATTACTAACCATTTTAATGGATCCTATGCAGTTAAGGGTGAGAAACTAATCGAATATCTCGATATTCTCAAAAAATTAGCAGGATATTTCGATGTTTTTATACTTGAACAGGTACCAAGGGAGGATAATGCTGAAGCGGATGCCTTAGCAAATTTGGGATCATCGATCAGGATACCTGAAGGGACGCAAATACCAATATTACATGTCTTATATCCTGCAACGAATCCTCAGGATAAAGAAGTAGTTGGTATTCAGGATCCTGGAGCAGAACATCTTGAAGAGGATCCTAAATCCTGGACGGCTCCAATCATGAGATATCTCAAAGAAGGACGCATCCCTGGAAAGGAAAATCCTAAGGCATTTAGGATGAAGGTATCACGATTCACTATTATAAATAATATTTTATACAAGAAATCTCTTGCAGGACCGTATTTGAGATGCTTGGAGGATCCCGAAGCCAAAGAAATACTTCAGGATATACATGAAGGGGATTGTGGTAACCATGCTGGGGGCAGGTCGTTATTCTCAAAAGTATTAAGGACATGATATTATTGGCCAACGATGAGAAAAGATGCCGCAGAATATGTTCGAAGATGTGACGCATGTCAAAGACATAGTAACATACTGCATCAGCCGGCTGAACCGTTATATCCTATTGTATCCCCTTGGCCGTTTATGAAGTGGGGTATGGATATAGTGGGAAAGCTACCAAAAGCTCCGGGAGGAAAAGTCTTTATGCTAGCAATGACGGATTATTTCTCTAAGTGGGTTGAAGTAGAAGCATTTGTGCAAGTTAGAGACCAAGAAGTAGTATCCTTCATCAAAAGAAATATCCTGACCAGATTCGGAGTACCAGCCGAGATAATTTGTGACAATGGTTCTCAGTTCATAAGTAAGAGGACTACTGACTTTTGCAAGAGTTGGGGAATCAAAATGATTACGTCTACTCCGGTACATCCTCAAGCAAATGGACAAGCAGAATCCTCAAACAAGATAATTGTCAATAACTTAAAGAAAAGGCTTGGAGCCAAAAAAGGAAGATGGGCAGAAGAATTACCCTTTGTTTTATGGGCTGATAGGACAACGGTAAAGAATGCAACAGGCCAAACCCCATTTTCGTTGGTGTTTGGAGCAGAAGCAATGATTCCAACGGAAATGACAATACCTACTGCAAGATATACCTTAAGTGATCCTGAGCAACATCCATCTTGGGATCCGCCTCAGCATCCTTCTCAGCCTCGGTTGCCTTTTCGACTGCTTTAGAAGGTTCATCGACAGTTGATTTAGAAGAGGTACCGCCAAGATTCTTCAGCTTGGTCTCCCAAGCACCAACATCCCAAGAAGGGCATTCGAAACCTAATGTTTTGGCTTCATGAGCCATCTTCAACCTAGCCTGGAGGAGAGAAATGACGACGGAACTTTTGAGGCTTTCCCGGTAACTGACCATATCCCGTTCGTACTGCACATGGGCAGCTTCCAGATCGGCCTGGGCTTGAAGAGTAGCTTTGTTGAGAGCAACTTGGTGTTCTTGGGTCATAGCTTTGTATTTCTCCTCGTAATGACGAGATTTAGCGGCCGCAATCATACCTTGGTCGGAGATTGTGATTTCTGCTTCCTTTAACTTAGATTCAAGTGTTTTGTTAAGCTTGCAGGATTCTTGATATAAATGAACTAAACGTTCAAGACCCTATAAAGGTAAGAGGACAGGGATTAATATTGTTAAATCTTTGAAAATAATCTAAATTGCAGGATATGATATGAGGATACTAACCTGGTTAAGAAAAGAAGTCATAAACCCGCTGGCTTCAATGAACCCGTGCTTCTCATAAGGAAAGGTGTCAGAAATGACAGGGGAATCGGGTTCTTTCCTTTTGCGGGAACTTGAACTCCGGGGCTTGGTAGCCGGTGAAGGTTTAGGAATGATGATGGCTCTGGAGCTGCTGGGTTTGGATGTAGTTGTGGTCTTGGGGCTAGGTTCTTTCTTGACCTGGATCTGGTCAGAATAGCTATCCAATTCGTCAAGGTCAAAGACTTCAGGGATCTTAGCTGACATCTCGGATGATGAGTATTGACTTGAACTCGGGACGTGTGTGGTGAAAGTCCTGTCTATTGCAGGTAGCTGATAAACAGTATTGATTCTCTCTTCTGAGTCAGCGGTAGGGGGAGCAACTTCCTTGAAGTTCACTGCATAAAGATCAAAAAGGAAGAGTATTAATAGAAGATAACAATCAAATGGTCTATGAGGATATTTATGATCCTACCGGTGGTTAACCACTCCACCGGAAGGTTGGCACCCTCAGCAATGGAATCTCGTTTAACGAAGAAGAATTTGAGTTGCCATCCGTCTTCGTTTTTGGTGGCTTTGAGAATCAGGGGTTTGCTGGAGGTCGAGAAGAGCAAGAACCGGCTAGAGCCATGGGATCGGAGGCGATAAGCAATAGGTAAATCCTCGATGCAGAGGTCGGAGCAATGGAGGTTTTTGATTTGGTTGAGTACAATTAGTACTCTCCAAACCATGGGCATGGTTTGAGCAAAAGAGATGCCGGTAATTCGAAAGAATTGCATCATGAATTCAGGAAAAGGGTATCGAAGACCTAATGAAAAAGGATATGCTGGGAAACAGACCCATTCGGTGGAAGAAACATCCGATCGGATTGACCGATCGAATGGTCTAAAGACCGTGCTGTCAGGGAAAGCGCCGGAGGCTCTTAAAGCTGCAATGTCTGCGTTGTCGAAAGCGCAGATCTCCTTTTCGGGATTTTTAAGAAGATTCTGCTGGGTGAAGGTCTCGGCGTCCATTGCAAGTAAAGTGAAGTAAATTGACAGGAAGAAGATCGGAAATGGAGAATTACCTGAAGGTTCTGTTGAAGATATCTGCTTTTCAAACAAGAAAAGAGAAGATATAGGGGCATCGTGGATCTCCATTGAGTAAAAAACGCGTTGGAAGTTACGATGTGATCTTGACCGTCGCTTCGTTTTAAATGCCTTGAGTTATGGGATAAGATTTTTGAAATATATCCGTTGGATTGGTATACCAACCGATATATTTGGGGACAATTGTTAGGGGTCATTTTCTTAACATACGTATTCTGACCAATATCCTGCCTTTGTTTGTTTATTTGTGACCAGGATGCTGGAAGAGGATATTGCTAACATCTTGGGTGATATCCTGAGGTTTATTGAATTAACCACGTGCAGGTTAAAGGCTGAGACTTGCTAACGGTCA
Organism: Helianthus tuberosus; assembly: GCA_030545235.1. Taxonomy (NCBI): domain Eukaryota; kingdom Viridiplantae; phylum Streptophyta; class Magnoliopsida; order Asterales; family Asteraceae; genus Helianthus; species Helianthus tuberosus. Next base: position 36,316,241 of record CM060411.1, on the reverse strand, counting down.
AGAGGACTTCTTCTCCTCAAGACTCGGACGAGTTTGTTGAAGGAAAGACGTTGAGCCCGAAAGACCAGGTCTACAACGTTCGATGAAGGAATATTCGGTGGATCCCGGAAGTTTAGGATAGTTAGTTATCTTATCTTTACTATAAATAGATGGGGGCGGATCAGTTTAAGGCACACAATCTCCACTTACACTCTTGCATACTTTCATTTTCTAGCTCATTGCAAACACCACACTTGTATTCAAATTTTGTTGTAACACTTAGTCGATCCGCAGCACATCCTGCACTGTATCCTGATATTTGAAGTAATAGAAGAACAAGGCAGCTGCGATTGTCAGCTCCCGAGGTTTTTTGCCGGCGATCTAGATTGATCAAGGGCTTTCCTCGTACATCTCTGTTTTGGTCAAAAATTACCGAAGTAATTAAGTGATCAAATTAGTTAAGTGAGGTAGTGTGCTAGAAATGAGTGTCGAAAGTATGTTAATCAAGGGCTTTCCTCGTACAATTAACTTGATCAAGGGCTTTCCTCGTACATCTAGATTGATCAAGGGCTTTCCTCGTACAATTAACTTGATTAACATACTTTCGACACTCATTTCTAGCACACTACCTCACTTAACTAATTTGATCACTTAATTACTTCGGTAATTTTTGACCAAAACAGAGATGTACGAGGAAAGCCCTTGATCAATCTAGATCGCCGGCATAAAACCTCGGGAGCTGACAATCGCAGCTGCCTTGTTCTTCTATTGCTTCAAATATCAGGATACAGTGCAGGATGTGGTGCGGATCGACTAAGTGTTACAACAAAATTTGAATACAAGTGTGGTGTTTGCAATGAGCTAGAAAATGAAAGTATGCGAGAGTGTAAGTGGAAATTGTGTGCCTTAAACTGATCCGCCCCCATCTATTTATAGTAAAGATAAGATAACTAACTATCCTAAACTTTCGGGATCCACCGAATATTCCTTCATCGAACGTTGTAGACCTGGTCTTTCGGGCTCAACGTCTTTCCTTCAACAAACTCGTCCGAGTCTTGAGGAGAAGAAGTCCTCTTGACCGTTAGCAAGTCTCAGCCTTTAACCTGCACGTGGTTAATTCAATAAACCTCAGGATATCACCCAAGATGTTAGCAATATCCTCTTTCAGCATCCTGGTCACAAATAAACAAACAAAGGCAGGATATTGGTCAGAATACGTATGTTAAGAAAATGACCCCTAACAATTGTCCCCAAATATATCGGTTGGTATACCAATCCACCGGATATATTTCAAAAATCTTATCCCATAACTCAAGGCATTTAAAACGAAGCGACGGTCAAGATCACATCGTAACTTCCAACGCGTTTTTTACTCAATGGAGATCCACGATGCCCCTATATCTTCTCTTTTCTTGTTTGAAAAGCAGATATCTTCAACAGAACCTTCAGGTAATTCTCCATTTCCGATCTTCTTCCTGTCAATTTACTTCACTTTACTTGCAATGGACGCCGAGACCTTCACCCAGCAGAATCTTCTTAAAAATCCCGAAAAGGAGATCCGCGCTTTCGACAACGCAGACATTGCAGCTTTAAGAGCCTCTGGCGCTTTCCCTGACAGCACGGTCTTTAGACCATTCGATCGGTCAATCCGATCGGATGTTTCTTCCACCGAATGGGTCTGTTTCCCAGCATATCCTTTTTCATTAGGTCTTCGATACCCTTTTCCTGAATTCATGATGCAATTCTTTCGAATTACCGGCATCTCTTTTGCTCAAACCATGCCCATGGTTTGGAGAGTACTAATTGTACTCAACCAAATCAAAAACCTCCATTGCTCCGACCTCTGCATCGAGGATTTACCTATTGCTTATCGCCTCCGATCCCATGGCTCTAGCCGGTTCTTGCTCTTCTCGACCTCCAGCAAACCCCTGATTCTCAAAGCCACCAAAAACGAAGACGGATGGCAACGCAAATTCTTCTTCGTTAAACGAGATTCCATTGCTGAGGGTGCCAACCTTCCGGTGGAGTGGTTAACCACCGGTAGGATCATAAATATCCTCATAGACCATTTGATTGTTATCTTCTATTAATACTCTTCCTTTTTGATCTTTATGCAGTGAACTTCAAGGAAGTTGCTCCCCCTACCGCTGACTCAGAAGAGAGAATCAATACTGTTTATCAGCTACCTGCAATAGACAGGACTTTCACCACACACGTCCCGAGTTCAAGTTAATACTCATCATCCGAGATGTCAGCTAAGATCCCTGAAGTCTTTGACCTTGACGAATTGGATAGCTATTCTGACCAGATCCAGGTCAAGAAAGAACCTAGCCCCAAGACCACAGCTACATCCAAACCCAGCAGCTCCAGAGCCATCATCATTCCTAAACCTTCACCGGCTACCAAGCCCCGGAGTTCAAGTTCCCGCAAAAGGAAAGAACCCGATTCCCCTGTCATTTCTGACACCTTTCCTTATGAGAAGCACGGGTTCATTGAAGCCAGCGGGTTTATGACTTCTTTTCTTAACCAGGTTAGTATCCTCATATCATATCCTGCAATTTAGATTATTTTCAAAGATTTAACAATATTAATCCCTGTCCTCTTACCTTTATAGGGTCTTGAACGTTTAGTTCATTTATATCAAGAATCCTGCAAGCTTAACAAAACACTTGAATCTAAGTTAAAGGAAGCAGAAATCACAATCTCCGACCAAGGTATGATTGCGGCCGCTAAATCTCGTCATTACGAGGAGAAATACAAAGCTATGACCCAAGAACACCAAGTTGCTCTCAACAAAGCTACTCTTCAAGCCCAGGCCGATCTGGAAGCTGCCCATGTGCAGTACGAACGGGATATGGTCAGTTACCGGGAAAGCCTCAAAAGTTCCGTCGTCATTTCTCTCCTCCAGGCCAGGTTGAAGATGGCTCATGAAGCCAAAACATTAGGTTTCGAATGCCCTTCTTGGGATGTTGGTGCTTGGGAGACCAAGCTGAAGAATCTTGGCGGTACCTCTTCTAAATCAACTGTCGATGAACCTTCTAAAGCAGTCGAAAAGGCAACCGAGGCTGAGAAGGATGCTGAGGCGGATCCCAAGATGGATGTTGCTGAAACCGCTATGGACCAAGAAGGCACTACCCCCTAGAGCTTATTTTCTTTAAATCATTCGAACAATTTTATGTTTTTATGAACAATTTTTATTTCTGTATCTAAACAATTTGATAACCGAAGGTGGATGGGTCCTGGGTTTCAGGATGAAACCTTCGGTTATCAACCAGTATTGATTGCTTCAAGAATAGTTTCATCTTTCTATATTTCTAAGTATAAATCTTAGCTTTGCAAAAAACTTCATACTGTTATCTTATAAAATATCCTGATCAGTATGCTCAGCGGTATACTGTAAAAGCCTTTTATTAGATAGAACTTCCAAACGTTCCTTCAACTTTGTAAAAAAAAAATTTAGAAAGTGAAAAATAGTCTATCTTTTCAAAACCAAGTTTTGATAATATTTAAATGATCAGAGTTCCAAACTAATACTGGTTTCAAACACCCTAATCAAATATCCTGAAAAGGACTTTGAGAATATATAATGTTACAAAAAATTTAGACGACGTTTACAAAGGAAAGATCATACCAGAAATAGGGTATAAACCTATTACCAAACTTCAGTCCCTTTGCAACTTTTCCAATGAAGGTGTCCCCTGTGCAAGATACTTAGTGCATAAGTTGTGAGCCTCATCCTTTTAGTTTTACATCACCATCTTGGCAGGGATGTCCCCTGTGTACAATGTCTTCTAACACTTTAGAAATCTACTGAATGTCAGTTTCCATTGCATAGGCAATTTTTTACGTCCCAAGGGTAAAACCCAAGGATGTACTGGAGATAAATCCCTTGTATCCTGGGGAAAATCCCAAATTTTCATGCGCTACAGGCGGGAGTGTATAAACTCCAAGACTTAGAAAGGTGAAAACCTTTAAACCTTAGAGAGTATGAAAATACCCTTTCATGAGAGAGGGTGATCAATCCTCATATACCTTTAGGATTCAGGATATAGCCAACAGTAACGAAATTGTCAGCCACTTTTACATGGACTGGTCCCGCCACCTTGAACTATCCCTGAATAACTTGCGCTCCAGGCGGGGTGTTTAAACCCAATTCGGAAGAAAGGTGAATACCTTTAAACCTGTGAAGGGATCAGTATCCCTTAAACGTGAGAGAGGGGGCCAATCCTCTAATCTTCTGAGTTATCCTGAGTACATATCCTGGAGCTATATCCTGAAACATATCTTGCAAAACAATTGTAAACTAAGGTGGGTGTTAGCTTGGCTAACACCCCTCCGATGCTTAAGTCAGTATTGGATTACAAATAACAAATTAAACCAAACATATTTAAAAAAGGTAGAATTCATACCATCCTGAGTTAGAAATTAAATTCTAAACTCACTTGAAATAGAGCTTAAGGTGTATAGCATTCCAAGATCTCGGTAGCATATCCCCCTCCATATTCTTGAGTCTGTATGCTCCTTTCCCTGCTTCTGATTCAACTTCATGTGGTCCTTCCCATTTTGGAGCTAACTTGCCATCGGCAGGATTAGTAGTATTCTGAAAAGCCTTTCTTAACACCCAATCTCCAATCCTAAATCTTCTGGTTCTAATATTCTTGTTATATGCCCTGGATATTCTCTGTTGATATGCTGCCATCCTTAGCTTTGCCGCATCTCTCTTTTCATCTATAGTGTCTAAATCCTGACTCAAGGCTTCAGGATTCTGCTCAGGATCACTTAAGGTATATCTTGCAGTAGGTATTGTCATTTCCGTTGGAATCATTACTTCTGCTCCAAACACCAACGAAAATGGGGTTTGGCCTGTTGCATTCTTTACCGTTGTCCTATCAGCCCATAAAACAAAGGGTAATTCTTCTGCCCATCTTCCTTTTTTGGCTCCAAGCCTTTTCTTTAAGTTATTGACAATTATCTTGTTTGAGGATTCTGCTTGTCCATTTGCTTGAGGATGTACCGGAGTAGACGTAATCATTTTGATTCCCCAACTCTTGCAAAAGTCAGTAGTCCTCTTACTTATGAACTGAGAACCATTGTCACAAATTATCTCGGCTGGTACTCCGAATCTGGTCAGGATATTTCTTTTGATGAAGGATACTACTTCTTGGTCTCTAACTTGAACAAATGCTTCTACTTCAACCCACTTAGAGAAATAATCCGTCATTGCTAGCATAAAGACTTTTCCTCCCGGAGCTTTTGGTAGCTTTCCCACTATATCCATACCCCACTTCATAAACGGCCAAGGGGATACACTAGGATATAACGGTTCAGCCGGCTGATGCAGTATGTTACTATGTCTTTGACATGCGTCACATCTTCGAACATATTCTGCGGCATCTTTTCTCATCGTTGGCCAATAATATCCTGTCCTTAATACTTTTGAGAATAACGACCTGCCCCCAGCATGGTTACCACAATCCCCTTCATGTATATCCTGAAGTACTTCTTTGGCTTCGGGATCCTCCAAGCATCTCAAATACGGTCCTGCAAGAGATTTCTTGTATAAAATATTATTTATAATAGTGAATCGTGATACCTTCATCCTAAATGCCTTAGGATTTTCCCTTCCAGGGATGCGTCCTTCTTTGAGATATCTCATGATTGGAGCCGTCCAGGATTTAGGATCCTCTTCAAGATGTTCTGCTCCAGGATCCTGAATACCAGCTACTTCTTTATCCTGAGGATTCGTTGCAGGATATAAGACATGTAATATTGGTATTTGCGTCCCTTCAGGTATCCTGATCGATGATCCCAAATTTGCTAAGGCATCCGCTTCAGCATTATCCTCCCTTGGTACCTGTTTAAGTATAAAAACATCGAAATATCCTGCTAATTTTTTGAGAATATCGAGATATTCGTTTAGTTTCTCACCCTTAACTGCATAGGATCCATTAAAATGGTTAGTAATTAACAAAGAGTCAACATATACTTGCAAATTTTTGATACTCATGCTCTTTGCCAACTCTAATCCTGCAATTAAAGCCTCATACTCTGCTTCATTATTAGTAGCAGGAAATTCACACCTAATAGCCTGGGGTAATATGTCCCCCTGTGGCGATTTTAGTAGTATTCCTAATCCTACTCCTCTTACATTAGATGCACCGTCAGTATATAATGTCCAGGATCCTGAGGATTCTCCTAACTGTTGAACTTCTAGGTCTACCTCGTCCTGAATGTCACTACTAAAGTCAGCCACAAAGTCAGCTAAAGCCTGAGATTTTATGGCATTTCTAGGTTCATATACTAAATCATAAGCACTTAACTTTACTGACCACTTGGCCATCCTGCCTGACATCTCTGGTTTCCTAAGCACATTTTTGACAGGATAATTTGTTTTAACATGTATCCTATGTGTCTCGAAATAATGCCTAAGTTTTGTTGATGCCATGACTAATGCTAGTATCAATTTTTCTAAGTGAGAGTACCTAGTTTCAGCATCTAATAAACTTTTACTAACATAATAAACAGGATATTGCTGACCTTCATGATCCTTTATGAGAACGGCACTTACAGCATTCCCTGATGCAGCAAGGTACAGGGATAGTGGTTCACCATTTTCAGGCTTCATCAATAGAGGTGCGGTTGATAGATATTGTTTCAAATCATGCAATGCTGCTTCATGCTTCTCCCCCCATTCGAATCTTTTGTTCTTCTTCAGGATATCATAAAAGTCTTTGCATTTCTCTGAGGATCTCGAGATAAACCTGTTTAAAGCTGCTACTCGGCCTGTCAATCTTTGTACGTCCTTCATATTTGAGGGTGATTTTATATCCAGGATAGCTTTGATCTGCTCTGGGCTTGCTTCTATCCCCCTTTTTGTCACCATATATCCAAGAAACTTTCCTGCCCCCACTCCGAAATGGCATTTAGCAGGATTCAGCTTCATGTTGTATTGATCCAGGATATCAAATGCTCCCTTGATATCCTGGAGGTGATCCTCAGCCTTTTTAGATTTCACCACCATATCATCGATATATACCTCCATGGTGTCCCCCAGTTTGTCTTTGAACATCATGTTTACCAATCTTTGGTATGTTGCACCTGCATTTTTCAAACCAAAAGGCATAGCTGTATAGCAATAAATACCTGTTGGTGTCATGAAGGCAGTATCCTCCTGGTCAGAAGGCTCCATTTGGATCTGTTGAAATCCTGAAGATGCGTCCATGAAGGTCAGCATTTCATGCCCGGCAGTGGCATCTACCATTGCATCAATGTGGGGAAGAGGAAATGGGTCTTTAGGACAGGCTTTGTTCAAGTCTGTGTAGTCTACACAAACTCTCAATTTCCCATTCTTCTTCTGTACTACAACCACGTTTGCTAGCCACCTTGGGAACTTAACCTCTCTGATCATTCTGGACTTTAATAATCTTTCAACTTCCTCCTGGATAATCGTGTTCCGCTCAGGAGCAAACTTCCTTCTTTTTTGTTGCACAGGCTTGAATGACTTATCAATTCCAAGCTTGTGAGTGATAATATCTTTGGATATGCCTGTCATATCCTCATGCTTCCATGAAAACGTTGACATCCTGCATTTTAAAAAGTTAATTAATTGCTCTTCAATATCCTGAGGGATATTGGTTCCTACGAGCACCGAAATATCGGGATTATCCTGGTCTAGGATAATTTTCTTCACATCCTGCTCCGGATCCTCCACGATATCCTGCGCCCGCGTCTTTAATTGCTATGCTGCACTAGGTTTGGTTGAGGATTTCATCGAGGATGAGTAGCATTCTTTCGCCTCCTGCTGATCACTATCAACTTTGACAACTCCCCAAGGGGTAGGTATCTTGATGCATTGGTGATATGTTGATGGCACGGCCTTCATATCGTGAATCCACGGTCTTCCCAGTATGATGTTATAGCAGGATAGAGAATCCATCACACAGAAATGTTGTATCGAGTTGACTCCTTCAACGTATACTGGCAACTTTATCTCTCCCACTGTGTTTCTAGCCTCTCCACTGAACCCAACAAGCACGGTAGACTTTGAAGTGATATCCATTGGAGATACATTCATTCTTTTCAGCGTCTCTAGTTGGATTATGTTGACGGAGCTGCCATTATCAACCAATATCCTGCGTACAAAATGGTTAGCCACATATAACGTTATTACCAGAGCATCATGGTGAGGATCCTGGACAGTATCCCTGTCATCAGCATCAAATGTGATCACTTTGTCAGTTGTGAGTGTAGTCATCCTGACAGGTTTATCTCCCCTTTCGGCCTTAGCTTCTTTTGCATGCCTCTTTGCTGCCGAATACGAAGTCCCACAAATGTCGGATCCTCCCGAAATGAAGTTGATTATCTTGGCATCCGCGGGAGGTGATGCTGCTCGCTCAGGATCCTTCTCAGTATCCTGACCCTTATTCTTCTTTCTTCCTAAGAGATCTTTCAAATATCCCTTGCTTAGAAGATAGCTTATTTCTTTCCTTAGAGCGATGCAATCCTCAGTCATATGTCCGAAATCTTCGTGGAAAGCACACCATTTTGATTTGTCTTTCCAATCGGCTTTTTGTTGATTCTTTCGAGGCCATCTAGCCTTGTCCCCTAGACCCTGCATGGCATACATCAATTCAGGAATGCTAACAGAAAAGCAATATTCAGATAATTCAGGATACTCTTCAGGATCCTCATCTTCGACAGCATTCACTCTCTTGTTTTCATTTCTACCATATGGCTTAGGCCGATATGACTTGAATGAGGATTCTGACTTCCTGTTAGTTGACTCATAAGTGTTAGATGAGTTCATCCTTTCTTGCATCTTCCTGTCATCCTCCAGACGGATATATCTCAAAGCCCTGTTACGAGCTTCATCGAGATTCCTGCAGGGATTCATTACAAGATCTTGATAAAACTGAGAATCCTTTTGTAATCCCATCTTAAAAGCTTGCACAGCTGTTGCAACATCAAGATGTGGGATATCTAAGGATTCTCGACTGAATTTGTTCACATAATCCCTCAAGGATTCCTGAGGCCCTTGAGTTATCCTGTAAAGATCACTGGTTAGTTTCTCAAAACTCCGACTACAAGAAAATTGACTGTTAAACAAATTAACCAAATGAGCAAACGAAGTAATTGAGTGAGGAGGAACGTTTAACAGCCATTTTAAGGCTGATCCTGTCAAGGTTGAACCAAAACCCTTGCACAAGCATGCTTCCTTGAGATCCGGAGGGATAGGGTTAATCTCCATCCTTTCCCTATACTGAGCAATATGCTCCTCAGGATCCGTTGTTCCGTCGTAAAGCTTCATGTTGGGGGTTTGGAACCTCTTTGGGATCTCAACATCACAGATAGGATATGCAAAACGAGATATCTTGTGGCTGTCTTGAGACACTTCCGGGATCGGCTGGACCACCTCGGGTACACTTGATATCATGTCCTTCAACTTCTGAAGTTCCCTAGTAAGTGCTGATGTCACACCTGTATCCTGCAAAGATCCACAATTATTAGTAGTATGAGTATTATTATTATTTGACACGTTACCCGTTGGAGGATTTTGCCTATATCCTGAAGCATATCCTGAGCTCCTTATGGTCGACATCCTGACCGAGGAGGGTATTTCAGGAGTATGATTCTGAGGAAGGCTGGGCACAATATTCCCCCTATTATCCTCAGTATACACAGCTGAACTGAAGTTCAACGTTCTGGGGTGTAATGGAGTGACAATATCCTCAGCAGATCTGCTCGAGCCGGACTTCAGGAGTTGTATTTCCCTTAAAAGCATTTGGTTTGTTTCCTGTTGCTGCCTCATTTGTTCCTGCACACTTCCAAATAAGGTTAAAATTTCATCGTTAGAAGCTAAAACAGGAGCAGATTCCTGAACACTGAGGGTAGGGATAACATCCTGAGGTCGTGAAGAGGCTGGCATCCTTGGAGGAGGTGGTGGAAGCACCGAACTGGTAGTAGCAGAAGTCATAGCAGACACGGTAGAGGAACTCATGTTTGATCTTGAGGCCATTACGGACAATGTGGCAAAAAGTTTTGAAAACAGGAAACCGATTAGCGATTTGACAAAAATTTTTAGTAAAGAGAGCACCACTTGCCCCACGGTGGGCGCCAAATTGTTTTGGTCAAAAATTACCGAAGTAATTAAGTGATCAAATTAGTTAAGTGAGGTAGTGTGCTAGAAATGAGTGTCGAAAGTATGTTAATCAAGTTAATTGTAAAAACAGTTTCGGGATACGGCTCAGGATATAGAGCTGTATCTATGATCAAACAATGAGCAAAAGTAAAGTAAACGACACGAAATGTACGAGGAAAGCCCTTGATCAATCTAGATCGCCGGCATAAAACCTCGGGAGCTGACAATCGCAGCTGCCTTGTTCTTCTATTGCTTCAAATATCAGGATACAGTGCAGGATGTGGTGCGGATCGACTAAGTGTTACAACAAAATTTGAATACAAGTGTGGTGTTTGCAATGAGCTAGAAAATGAAAGTATGCGAGAGTGTAAGTGGAGATTGTGTGCCTTAAACTGATCCGCCCCCATCTATTTATAGTAAAGACAAGATAACTAACTATCCTAAACTTCCGGGATCCACCGAATATTCCTTCATCGAACGTTGTAGACCTGGTCTTTCGGGCTCAACGTCTTTCCTTCAACAAACTCGTCCGAGTCTTGAGGAGAAGAAGTCCTCTTGACCGTTAGCAAGTCTCAGCCTTTAACCTGCACGTGGTTAATTCAATAAACCTCAGGATATCGCCCAAGATGTTAGCAATATCCTCTTCCAGCATCCTGGTCACAAATAAACAAACAAAGGCAGGATATTGGTCAGAATACGTATGTTAAGAAAATGACCCCTAACAATCTCGTGTCGTTTTATTTACTTTTGCTCATTGTTTGATCATAGATACAGCTCTATATCCTGAGCCGTATCCCGAAACTGTTTTTACAATTAACTTGATTAACATACTTTCGACACTCATTTCTAGCACACTACCTCACTTAACTAATTTGATCACTTAATTACTTCGGTAATTTTTGACCAAAACAACAGCTACGAAGAACTAAGTGAAAAGTTCCTGTGAAACTTTGGTCAGCAAAGAAAGGTGGTCAAGAACCCAAACGAAATCTTACACATAAGGCAGAGGGACAACGAGCGGATAGACCAATACATGGAAAGGTTTGTTAAGGAGAGCATGAATATCAAGGACGTCCCGGAGGTCATGAAGATCGGCAGTTTCATAAACGGATTAAAGCATGCACAACTATGCGAGAAACTGGGAGAAGAGTTTCCTCACTCGTTTGATAATCTCATGGACAGGGTCAGAGCCTTTGTCAGAGGCAAAGACACAGTCAGCAAGGCTAAGGAAACAGATACCCTGCCCCGAAGGGCCACTCCGGTCGCAAAACCTCTCGATAAAGGTACACCCTATTCCAGAAAACCTGCTTTTGATATAATGATGCATGATAGGACAAGGCCCTCGTACTCCCCATATAGACCTCGAGGGAGAGGCCCATCCCCCTACTCTGACAGTTTCACCCCTCTCACCAAGACCCCAAGTGAAATATTGGCCACTGAGAGGGGGAAGAACTCCTTCCCGAGGCCACCACCCATAAAGCCTGGGCCAAAGGCACAACCAAGAGAATATTGTGACTTTCACAAAGGGTTCGGCCATAGAACTGATGATTGCATGTACCTAAAAAGAGAAATAGAAGCCGCGGTAAAAACGGGAAGGCTGGCCCATTTGGTTAAGGAAATTAATGAAGGAGGGGGGGATCGCAAAGGGAAAGATGCAAGGGAGCCTGGGAGGGCAGATGTAGATATGATTAGAAGGAGGAATGAATTTGATACCACCAGGAGTGTAAAGGCCAGAATCCTGGGCTCCCCGGACTGCATGAAAGCTCCCATCCTAATGCCACACTTGGAGGAAAATGAGGTGCATCGGCTCCCATTGAACATCTCAGCCATAATAGCTGGCCACAAGGTGGCCAGAATACACGTGGACGGGGGATCTGGGGTAGAAGTTATATACGAGCATTGTTTCCTCAGGTTCGACAGGGATGTAAGAGACAGGCTGGAGGAGGATTCCATCCCTCTAGTAGGGTTCAACAACAGTGTGTCACACCCCTTGGGAAAGATCAGACTCCCATTCACAGTTGGGGTGGGAGATCGCGTTCGAACCATAAACCTAACTTTCACAGTTGTCCGAGCTCCCTCAAAGTACAACGCAATCCTGGGAAGACCTGGGATTGGGGATTTGCAAGCACAAGCATCCACCCCACACGGAGCCTTAGTGTTCCAGACGCCAAAGGGCTTGGCTTGGGTAAAGTCTGCATATGAGGTAGTTTCTTCCGTGTCTGGGGGGGTAGCATCCGAAAAGCCCCAGAAGGAGGGGGTTGAAGAGTGGGTACTATGCGACAGGTTCTCGGAGCAGACGATCAAAGTAGGAAGTCACCTGAGTGACAAGTGCAAGAGTGCTCTCAAGGAATTGCTCCTTCTCCACATAGATGTGTTTGCATTTCAACATGGGGATATGACAGGAATCCCAAGAAGCCTAACTGAACATCGACTCAATACGTACACCTGGGCAAAGCTAATAAAGCAGAAAAAGCGAAGCATGGGTCCCAGTAAGAGGAGGGCCGCCTGTGAAGAAACCCGGAAGCTACTCAGAGCAGGAATAGTTAGGGAGGTAAAGTACCCATCCTGGGTAGCCAACCCAGTCATGGTTCAGAAGAAAGACGGGGGATGGAGGATGTGCATCGACTTCCAAGATCTGAACAAAGCATGTCCTAATGACTGTTACCCCCTCCCAGAAATAGACGTACAGGTGGACTCCTTATCCCAATATCCCCTGAAATGCTTCCTGGATGCCTATAAAGGATACCATCAGATCCAGATGAAAATAGAGGACGAGGAAAAAACCGCCTCCATTACAGACGAAGGGACATTTTGTTATACCAAAATGCCCTTCGGTCTTAAAAATGCTGGGGCCACATATCAAAGATTTATGAACGCCCTCTTCAGGAAACAACGGGGGAGGAACTTGGAGGTATACGTTGATGACATCGTTATCAAAAGCCTGACCGAGATGGCCATGATAGATGATATAGCTGAAACCCTCCGCACCATGCAAGATGTGAATATGAAGCTAAACCCCGGGAAGTGTTGTTTTGGGGTAGAAGAAGGGAAATTCTTGGGGGTAGTGGTCACTAAGGGCGGAATCAAAGCCAATCCGGAAAAAACTCAAGCTGTGGCTGAAATGCGATCCCCCAGGTCCCTGAAAGACATCCAACAGCTGAACGGGAGGCTAATCGCACTAAACCGTTTTTTGTCAAAAGTAGCTGACCGGACCCTCCCCCTCATGAAGGTGTTGAAGGACTGCCTCCAAACAGACAGGTTTAAATGGACCTCTGAGGCGGAGGCTGCCTTTCAAGAAATGAAAGCTTATATCTGCAAACTCCCAACATTGGCCACCCCAGTACTCGGAGCTCAACTGCTCTTATATCTGTCCGCCTAAAACACAACCATAAGTGCGGTCATGATGGTAGAACGGGAGGGAAAACAAATACCAATATACTTCATCAGTAGAACGCTTAAGGGCCCCGAAGAACGATACATGCCTCTGGAGAAGTTAGCATTGGCCCTTGTTTTTGCATCCCGGAGACTCAGAAGGTATTTCCAAGGACACAAGATCACCCTGATGATGGATCAGCCCCTCCAAAAAGTGCTCAGAAGGCCGGAGCTGTCGGGACGGTTGGTTAAATGGGTCGTGGAACTGGGAGAACACTCTTTAGAGTTCAAACCCAGGACAGTCGTGAAAGGGCAAATACTGGCCGATTTCTTAGCAGAAGTCCCTGAGGATGAAGAAAAAGAACTCCTAAAATGAGAAGCCTTGGAAAGAGAAGAGAAAGAGAAGGAAGACGAGGCTGTGTGGAAACTGTTCACAGATGGAGCCTCCAGCGAAGAAGGGAGCGGAGCGGGCATTACTTTGATAAGCCCTGAAGGAGTTGAGCTAACCTATTCCATAAGACTGGACTTTGAAAACACCAACAATACTGCAGAATATGAAGCCCTTTTAGCAGGGATGAGGCTGGCAGAAAAGATGAAAGCAAAGCATATGGAAGCCAGCACTGACTCACAGCTGGTAGTCAAGCAATACCAAGGAGAATATGAGGCCAAAGACAACACCATGGCTCAGTACGTGGCAAAAGTAAAAGAGACGGCCAAGGTATTCAAAACTTTTATGCTGGAATACATCCCCCGCGGGAGAAACAGAAAGTCTGATGCCCTCAGCAAGCTAGCCTCAGTAGCATTTGATCACCTAGCAAGAGAAGTCAAGGTGGAAGTCCTAACCTCCCCCTCCCTCAGCTCAAAGGAGGTAGCTGCAGTCATGGTTGCAGAAATCAGCCTAGGCGGCCGATTAATCGGCGCCTAGGCGCTAGGCGCTAGGCGGTCATCTACTGCCTAATTTTGAGCTAGGCGGTCAATTAATCGGTCATGGTAAAAAATCGGTCAAAATCGGTCCTAGGCGGTCAAAAATCAGATTAATCGGACAATATTAGTCAGTCAAAATCGATCAAAATCGGTCCTAGGCGGTCAAAATTGGTCAAAATCGGTCAAAATCGAACCATACTATCTGAAACTTGAAGTATTTATGTGAATTTTGAAGTATTATTTTTATATTATTGGGTATATATATATAATTTTGAAAAAATACATATAAAAATCCCATTCCGATTAATCCCGATTAATCCCTAGGCTGTACCTCACCGCCCGACTAGCGCCTAGCGCCTTCTACAACATTGGCTGCAGTTGAAAACACACAAGAAACATGGATGACACCAATTGTAAAGTTCCTCAAAGACAGAACACTACCCGAGGGAGACTGGGCTGCCAGGAAGATAAGGGTAAAGGCCCTACAATATGAGTTGATTGATGGGGAACTGTACCGAAGATCGTACCTGGGCCTATCCCTGAAGTGTGTTGACATGGAAGAAGCTGAGTATGTGATCAGAGAGATACATGAGGGGGTTTGTGGAATGCATTCGGGGCCAAGGACGGTAGTAGCAAAGGCAATGAATGCGGGATTCTATTGGCCTCGAATGTACGAAACAACATCCGAGGAGATTAAGAGATGTGACAATTGCCAGGTGCATGCACCTATGACTCATCGACACAAACACCCGATGATACCGGTCTCAACATCCTGGCCCTTCCAAAAGTGGGCCATCGACATAATCGGGCCATTCCCGGAGGGTCCAGGAGGAGTCAAGTATGTGGTAGTTGCGATTGATTATTTTACCAAGTGGATCGAAGCAAGGCCCTTGGCAAAAATAACCAGGGAGCAGATGAGGTGATTTGTATTGGACAACATAATCTGCAGGTACGGGGTCCCAAAAGAGCTGGTGAGTGATAACGGTGTCCAATTTGCTGGAAGACCTTTCAAGCCATGGTGCGAACATATGCACATACAACAGGTGTTTACCTCCATCACCCATGCTCAAAGCAATGGACTGGTAGAAAGAGCCAACCAAAGCGTTATCAAAGGAATAAAGGGAAGACTCTGGAGGAAACAAAAAGGATGGCTGGAGGAGCTGCCGTTTGTACTATGGGCATATAGGACCACCCCTAAGGACTGCAATGGGGAAACTCCTTTCAGCTTAACTTACGGGACGGAGGCAGTCATCCCGACTGAAATTGGATCCCCGACTGCAAGGTTGAAGCTCAGGGAAGCAGAGAACGAATAGGACCTCCGGATGAACCTGAACTTGCTGGAAGAAAGGAGAGAAGTGGCAGTAGTCAGGGAGGCTAAGTACAAGAAGCAACTGGAAAGCTACTACAATGCCAAGATGAAAAAACTTAGCCTCATACCAGGGGACCTGGTCCTAAGAGCAAACGAAGCCAGCCTACAGGAGAACACCGGAAAACTTGGGCCCAATTGGGAAGGGCCTTACCGGGTCATATGGGCAAACGGCAAAGGAAGTTGCAAGCTGGAAACACTCCAAGGCAAGGAGGTCCCCAGGACGTGGAACCTCATGCAGCTCAGGAAGTACCACACATGAGGGGTGAACCCCCAGGAAAAACGGCCAAGGATCCACTTTTGTAATATTTAACTATTAGTTTGGGGCTTACCCCCAGGGACGAATCTTTTGTAACAACCTATGCTGGGAAGTTTAATCCCCAAGGAATGAATGCCAAATGGAGAACTAACTTGTCCCCTTTTGGTAAAATAACAGGTATTATATCTGGGCAGACGTGCCCAGAAACACTATAAACCTAACTAACAAATGAACACACGTGTATAAGGTATATCAAACATACCAAAAGCCCGGCTGTGGGGCAAAATAGGGTCTAGCTAGCCCAAAGAAAGCGGACAAAAACTAACCAAAAACATAATTTCACATTATAAACTTGTCCAGCGATTGGCCTCGAACAGACAATCCTGGTTTATCAAGCAAACCATAAATACAACGCACTTCTGTAAACAGGCTACAAAAAGAAGTCTTTCTTTATTTATTTGCAAAATAAATGTACAAAGAAAAGCCCTAATAACTTTGGCGAAAGCAAATAGCATACAAAATAACAAGCACAACAAACTTGGACCAAAGCACAGCTTCTTGCAAAATAACCCAAGGGTCTTCAGGGAAGCGCCGACTTGATTCCTGGCAAAAGCCCCTGCAACATTAAAAACCACTACAGAAAACAAACAAAAGGCAAGAAAACAACACACAGTCATAAGGTTACATGACTAGATACCAAGGAGGCCCCCAACACAAAGGACCTCCTCCCAAACAACCAAAAAAGTCTAAGTATCGTAGGGTAGTTATCCAGATTACAACCATATCGAAAGAGATCAATGATTAGAAATCACTAGGGATCACCCCCTGACAAAGACGGTCGAGACGAAGGGCCAGCGGAGGAAAAAAGGGCTTTCAACTCATCAATTGATATCATGGGATGCTCCAGGATTTTCTTGAGAATGGCCGGGGTTTTACTCCCAAACTCCTTATCCAGCTTGGATAATCTTTTCTTTGCTTTGGAGTTGTAAAGCGGAGTCTCCTTTCTACCCAGGCCCTGAGCAGAGTAGATATAGCCATCCTTCAGTCCAGCCTGGTAGCCAACATCCCGGTACGCCCTATACACCTCCTCCAAGCCACTTTTAAACTCCTCTGACTGAGCAACGGCGGTAAGGAAGGCTCCGAAACCTTCAGTGATTAACCAATGTTTCTCATTTGCCAACCGCTGGTTATCGTCAGAGGTTATCCCATAATCCGCATACATAGTGTTCAGTTGCTCCTGAGAAACGGAGCCAACTTCCTTCAGATGCTTCAACTCAGCGGCCAACTCTTCCTTCTCTTCCACCAACAACGCCATCTCCTTTTCCCAGGCTCGCTCCTTCCTCTCCAACATGGCTCCAGCCCCCTGGACAAGAAATATCATGAAAAATCCAAAAAACAGTTGGAAAGTAAAAAAAAAGGGGGGGGGGAGAAAGGCTGAGTACCTTCTCCTCCTGCAGCTTTCTCTCAGCTTCGACCACTAGGCACCTAAGTTCGGCAGCAACAGACTGGGAGGTCTTAAGCTCACCCTTGAGACCATCATTCACCCTCCTCAAATCATCAATCCGCTGCAGCATACCAGCACCCCTGAAAAAACTCTCACAAAGAGACATGCTATACTGGTCCTCGAAAAGATCATCCCTCAAAGCAGAGTTCACAAATTTATGGGAAGGAGGAACAACATGACTCAGGAAGTCCCTAGCAGCCTCAGGAGTCCCTATCACCGAGGAGTGAGTTACCTTCCATTTGGGGACATAGGTGAAGGGGATAGCATCGGCAAACAGAGGAGCCAAAGGGGACCGGTGAGCAGGACCCTCAGGTTGAGTGGGTCTACTGGTCCCCGTAGCATGAAGAGGCGAGAGTTCAAAGGCCGAGGTAAAATGAGCCATGCCTACTTCCGGGGTTTTGTCCCGAACACGGGAAGAGGAGGGACCAGTAGGGATCTCTATGGGATCACGAGAACTCCCCTGCACAAAAAAAAAGAACATCAGAAATAAAACAGAGATGGGGCAGATAAACAAGAAGAAAAAAGAACTCACCAGCAAAGGTGCACTCACAAGACTCGAAGATCTCAGGTGTTTGGACAGAGAACCCTTGACCCCAACAGGGGGAAGTTCGGAAGCAGCCTTCGATGGAGGAGGGGGCTTCTGCCCACTGGCACTCCGGAGCCTTTGGCGGATATCGCGAGGAGCAGGGGTTGGCTTAGGACTTGCAGCTTTCCTCTTACGAACCAAACGAACCTCCAGAGCTTCATCATCGCTTTGATCAGAATGCTTGACAAGGGCAGGATCAGGGGAACACTCCTCCCCATCAGAGGAAGTTTCCTCACCCCCTTCTACAGCAACGGAGCCCCCTGCCTGGGTAGACCCCCCGGTAACCTGCATCGCCCCACTCCGGTTCAGGCCCGGATCAACTTCATCACCAACTACAAACTTCACATCCTTAGAATCTCCCTGAAGCAGCCTCCACAAAGTCAACTCTGTGAAAGAAACGCACTAAAGATGACTGCACAAATACCAAGAAACAAAAACAAACAAATGGAGATCCAAGGCAAAAGGATACCTTTTTTACCAAAGAAAGCCTTGGGACGAACAGGGTAGGAAGGACTCAACCCTCCCATGGCCAAAACTCCCTCAGAAAAAGTGAAAGCCCTCGTAGGGTTTTCATACATGCTTTTCCACTGAACAGTCTCGTTAGCCGACAGGGTAGGAACAGTATCTTCAATAGTGGCGTTGACATCCTTAGGCAATGGGGATTCTGGTGTCATTGCACTCTCCAAATTGGAGAGTCTCGTTGCCTCACTTCGGGCAGACGATTTTGTCTTAACCGGGCTCACGCTCATTTCAGAGTTTGGCTTGGGTGTTCCCTTAAGAAACCATACCGCTGACTGACACTTGATAGGCGTTTTGTCACCAAAATAACAGAACTCTCTGGCGTAACACTCGGTAGGACGAAAACACGGGTGGGCTCAAGATTCGAATTGACAACCTCGCACAAGACCTAGCTCAAATCTTTCATTGCCTTAATCTGCCAAAAGTGACACAAGTGGGGATCGAACTTGGGTCTCCATTGAAAAAACCAAGCCTCCTACCACTAGGCCACATGTGGGGATTTAGGAATCATAACTAAATGGCCTATTAATTTGCACTAGAGTAAATTGCTAAATTTGTCCTTAAGGTTTGGCCACTTTTATTATTTTCGTCCATGAGGTGCCATTCTCGTTCAAAAAGTTTGAAATCTTACCATTTTTATTCCTGGGGGCTATTTTTCGAGGGACGAAAGTCGCAATAAATTGCGATCCTCGGGGATGAAAATGAGAAAAAACAAAGGTGAAGGACTGCAATACACAAAAAAATCGTTTTGGATTAAACATGCAAATATGCCCAAACATCAGTGACGATATTGGCAATTTACTCTTTCTACAAATAATGGTTATGTAAATTTGCGGTAAGGCTTGTAAATAAATTTGAAACCAACTAAGACTACATCCGCCTCCTCTTTACGGAGACCACTCATGATAACGCCCTGCGATGGAGCGGTCTATCTATGGTGATGTGATGGCGCTTGTGTCTAAACTCTAAAGGCATGAGCTTGGGGTTTTTGTGGGGCAATGTACATTTATATATTTATTTATTTATTTTGAACGGCGTCTGGTTAGAATGTTGTTAACCGGGTTAGTAGTTAGTATGTTAGTATCACCAAGTTAGTATTAATGTCATTTGCCTGGATTTGAACCCAGGACCTCTAAGAGAAACAAAACTTCCCACCTCCCCTTTAACTACTAGGCCAGATTGTAACAACCCGACTTTTTGAAGTCAAAGTCAAAGTAAAAGGAAGAAAAGATTGCTAATTGCGATCTGTCACCCCTTGCTTAATTACTGATTTGTGCTTCTTGACTTATAATCGAATTCTATTATTTGTTTGCTTTAGTTGTATCATGTGGAGTATCTATAACAAATCGAGGTTTAATCGCATGTTTAACCGCTAATCGCATCGCTATCGCAACGCAACTCGAATTATGTGTTCTGGATATTGTTTTATGTGTGTGTGCTATTCTGTGTTATTTGTGCATGTTATGTTTATGTGAGGTGAATAATCGCAATCGCAACTCTATCGCAACGCAATCTAATCGCAAACGCTAAACGCGAGTTATTTATGTTGATTGTATGTTAGATATAGTAGTTAGGTTATTTGTGTGACTAATGGGTAATACTATCGCATCGCTCACGCGAAACGCATCGCGACGCTCAACGCACGAAAAGAAATGCCAAAATCTAAATCACCGGACCACTCGATCGAATGACCATTCGATCGAATGGTCATCCGAACGGATGATCATCCGATCGGATGGCCATCAGATCGATGTGCCATCCGATCCGACCCTTGAGCACCATTTTCCTCTTTTGGCAACCTATAAATACCCCCTGTCACATCACAATAGTGATGTGACAGCTCTCTCATTCGACCAGCGTGCTCAAACCCTCTTTTTCTTCAATTTCTCGCGATTCTTGTAAGTTTCTTCCTCAAACCTTGTACTTCTATGATCTAGACGCACATCTTCATCATTTTCACCTTTGAATCTTAACTTTTAACTGTTAAATCAACGGATTTGGGGTGTTCTAGGATGATGTCATCATGGGGTTCCTATGAACTTCAAGTTTTGACATTATTCCAACAAGAACAATTAGATCTACATGATTTCCAAATGTTTTAACACTATTTTCGCATAGATCTAAACATTCACATGGTTAAAAGGATTGAGAGATGGTTTCACAACTTTCTTTCAGCTCTTTTACACTCAATGCACTCAAAACCAATAGAATCGGAGCTCGTTCAGGCCTTCTACTCGTTTTCTAGTGAAGTGTCGGTCTGAGATCTGATTCCTATCAAGGAGGCAACCGATTTCGGGTTGAACAAGAACAAACCATCATGAACAGTTAACTGATCGGACTGGGGTGATTCCCATCCGATCAGATTGTAACAACCCTCGGTAAAAACCAACACCCCCATAAATATTATGACACTCTAGTATATTGTAAAATGTCCCAATATTTCTTATATTATACCCCGTATGTGAAAACCAAGCCCGAAATATGTTAGAGTTTATAAAATAAATTAAAAATAAGAAAAAGGGAGATGAGGCGGGCCGCGTAGACCCACCCCAACATCTCACGCGGGCGGTATCAAGACTGAAATTGACTCTGTTGACTTCTTAAGTTCATACGGGCCGCGTAAGACCTCGTCTAAGTTGACGCGGGCCGCTTGAGATCATGAAACGCGGAGACATCCAGTGCTGACACGTGTCGACATCGTGGCGGACCTATAAGCTGACCCAGCTAAGCTATATGTTGACCCGGTGTTGATGCGGGCCGCGTAAGGCTTCGCCTTATCTTACGCGGGCCGCCTGGAAGTCAGATATCAGCACTATATATAGAACTCATCAGTTTACGTTTTTCGTCGCTCACATTTCAATCTCAAATCACAATTTCTGTAGAAAAGTTATAATACACGGGTATTATACCCCTAATTAGCGAGGTTCTGCTCCATTGTAAGTATTATAACCCCAGTTTCGTAATAGTTACGCTGCCCGATTGATTTAGGGTTCCGTAACAACTATCGTGGTTCTGCCCGACGTATTTGTTGGAATTCCGTCTCGGGGAGGGTATCATTAATATGTTCAAAGGGTTATGATACTAATCAATGTACATTTGTATAAATTATAGATTATATCCAGGAAACCCTTACGAGAAGCCTAAGATAGCAAAGTGAGTAATCCTTATTTTTGTAAACCTTTTTGTGAGTTTATCCTCTTTTTGTTAATGTTTTTGGAATAATTTACAAAACCTTAATGCTTTACAATGTGATTAAGCGGTCATTGAGTCTTTGTAGTTCTTCAATTACTGCCGGTATGTTGGGGTTTTGTATACAAAATTTGTACTACTTGTGAGTAGTAAGTCAAGGTTGACAGTACGTTACCATTGGAGAATGAGTTAGCCAATGTGTAATATGACCCACAAGTCAGGGGATTGATAGTACCAAATGGAGTAATTGTGTAGACATAAACATTGTAATCGTCCTCGATACTGTTTTAATCGATAAACTGTTTCTTGATTAAACTAGGATTCACTCACCAGTATTTCCGACTGACAAATGCTTTTAAAACGCGTTTCAGGTAACCCAATGTGACAGCCAATTAATAGAAAGCCAGCTGGAGAGCACTAAAGGCTTGGGGATAATGTGGCTATAAAAGTTACCTAATAAACGATGTTTTATTGTAATAAGAAACTTGGGTTTTAACCATGTAATTATTAACATGAAATATGGTGGTTTTACTCTGATAAACATTTCCTAACTACGGTCCTGATGAAAATTCCGCTGCGAGATTTAATAACCCGATACCACCACAACTGAGATCGCGTCCGCCCGTTCCCGGGAATAAGGGATCGGGGGTTGCGACAGGAGGTGGTATCAGAGCCTAGCCACTGGTCTGAGCCAAAGAAGTGTTCTGCTGACACTTAAGTTTAAATTTTGTGTTAGGAAATAAATTATGGAAATACATGCATAACTGTAATTATTTGTTATGTGTTATTTGACTATCTGTTTGTTTTCAGAATGAGTGATCAAGGACCATCAGACGTGAATTGTCAGTTAGCTGATTCACCTAGGAGTGAGAGTACATCATCACAGCCTGCCCTTTCAGGGTATTCTGCTGATCAGGAAGAAGGAATATTTGCCTTTAGAGCTCAATCTGAAGAGCCATTCCCTAATAAGAAACGAGGATGGTTCAGTAAAGAAGCTTTTGCTCGTAGGAAGAGAATGCGAAAGTTGCAACAGCAAAGAGCTTTAGCAGCTATTAAGCGAGAGACAGATGTTCATACTCAAGATATGCTAAATAGAAGCCTAGCTAATTTCCATATCTTAGCTACAACTGCTGCTGACCTAAGTCTGGAACAACTAGTAGCCCCACAACCACAAAACCCAGAACAACCTATGGAAATAGAAAATCAGGAAAACCAAGCGGAGATGCACGACTTTAATCCAGAAGAAATTCCTAGGATACCTGCACCAAACCCCCTAGATCCAAATTACGACCCCTGGTGGGACGACAATCGGGACTTTGTGCAACGTTACCCTATTCAGGATTATCCACCTATACAGAACATAGAAGCCTACCCAGGTATGGACCCTTTAGATCCCTATTACCAAGATGATTATATTAGGAAGATTTTAGAGGATCCTTACCAATTTCATGAACTGTCACCCCCATATCAGGAACATGCACCCCAGATTCCAAACCCAGTCCGACAACCTGCACCCCCAATGAGTGCAGAAAACGTTCAAGAACTTAGGACTTTTGGGGAGGAAATTTTAGAAAGCAGTGAGAGAATGCGTCAGGTGGGAGAGCGTCTCGTATGGAAATACGATGAGCGCAATATGGATTTTTGGATAAATCCATATCCATGAATGAAATGGTGAAACGATGGTAGTAATAATAGTATAATAAAATAAAATAAAATATGTGTGTACGGATGCATATTACTATTAGTGTGATTCTATTTCTGTTGGTCTTGTAATTTTTATTTCAGTACTAGTGTGTAATAGACGTATAATAGTATATGAAAAGAGTATAGTCGCAATGATCGACGCTTTTGGCAAAAATGCGTGTCATGTAAGTAACTATCTTAAGATATTATCTGTGATATTAATATGGGGTAATTGTTTAAAATTCAGATGGCCGACGAAGGAAACCAAGGAAATCTGAATAATGATAAACAGAGTAACATTAACGTGGTTAATGAGAATCCAAGCATCAATAACAATAACAATCAAGTGGACAATAGTGCTATCCAACATATAGTAGCACAGGGAATTATAGATGCAATGCCATTTATTCTTCAAAATGTTAAAGATGCTGATAATAAAAGTAAGCATAGCAGTAAGCGACCAAGTGAACCAGAACACAGCGTGAACAATGGACCTATACTTAAATTTCCTATTCCCAAAAGAAGAAGAACCATGCCTTATGGTTGTTCTTATAAAGAATTCTGGTATTGTAAACCAATGGAATTCACAGGAAATGAAGGGGCCATTTCAACCTTACGCTGGATAGAGAAAACTGAGGCAGTCTTAAGGAGAAGCAAGTGTGCTGAAGAAGATAAAATACTGTTTGCTTCTAATCTGTTTAAGAATGCAGCACTAGAATGGTGGAACATTATCCTCCAGACAAGAGGAAGTGATCAAACTTACAATATGGAATGGGAAGAATTTAAGAACAAGGTAGAAAGGAAATTCTGCCCACCCAATGAGAAGGAACAGATAGCAAACAAATTCCTAAACCTTAGGATGACTGGTGTGGATAGTAAGGGATACACTAAAATATTCTTTGAATATGCTAGAATAGTGCCAACTCTTGCTTCACCAGAACCAGTGTTAATTTCCCGTTATATTTGGGGATTAATTGGAGAGATTAGACACATAGTCAAGGCAGCTAGACCTGAAACCATAGAAGAAGCTGTAGAATTAACAAATACCTTGACTGATGAATTAATTCGTACTAGAGAAGAGGATCAAAGGAAGAACCTAACTCAAAGGCTTACTCAAGAATTTCGTTCTGGAAATTTTAATCGTAGGAATATGGGTTCTACCTCTGCACTATACTGCAAGGTTTGCAAGAAAAAGCACTCGGGAAAATGCTCCAATCTCTACAACTACTGCAAGATGCCAGGACACAAGGAAGAAAATTGCAAGAGAAAATCCAGTAATGGATTATGCTATAACTGTGGAGAAAAAGGTCATATCAGGCCAAACTGTCCAAAATTGACCCCAGCTGCAAACAACAAGAATACTAAAAATGCTAGAGCATTTGTTTTGACTGCAGATGAAGCCAAGATGATCCCAGACGTTATAGCTGGTACGTTTTTAGTTAATGATGTTTTTGCTAAAGTATTATTTGACTCTGGTGCAAACCAAAGTTTTATTAATACGTCATTTTGCAAAATTTTAAATCAGTCATTAACTAAACTACCACATGAATGCTTAGTAGAGACAGCTAATGGAGAAACTGATAGGATTTCTGAAATCTTGCAGGGAGCAAGCATAGAAATTTTAAATCAGAAATTTATTTCAAACCTATATCCCATGAATCTGGTAGGATTTGATGTTGTTTTAGGAATGGATTGGTTAATAGCCAATAAAGCCAATATTTTATGTGATCAAAAGTTAATTCAATTAAATTCACCAAAAGGTAAAACGATCACAATTAAAGGAGATAAACCTTTTAGGTCAACTAAGTTCATCTCTGTGATGAAAACTGCAAGTTGTATAAGAAAAGGTTCCATAGTGTATTTGATTTCTATAATCACTAACACTAAAGGAAAAGATCTAAAAGATATTCCAGTAGTATCTCAGTTTTCAGATATATTTCCAGAAGAATTACCAGGACTACCAACCGACAGAGAAGTTGAATTCCGAATTCGTTTAATACCAGGAACATCACCGATTGCCAAAGCACCCTACCGTTTGGCACCTGCTGAAATGCAAGAACTGAATAAACAATTAGACGAATTGTTGGAAAAAGGATTCATACAACCAAGTTCGTCGCCATGGGGAGCGCCGATATTGTTTGTTAAAAAGAAGGACGGATCAATGCGTATGTGCATTGATTACCGTGAATTAAACAAAGTTATGATTAAGAATCGGTACCCATTACCAAGAATCGATGATCTGTTTGATCAGCTACAAGGAGCTCGATTTTTCTCTAAAATAGATTTAAGGCCAGGATATCATCAATTAAAAGTACAGGAAGAGGACATTCCTAAAACTGCTTTTAGAACAAGGTATGGTCATTATGAATTTATTGTCATGCCATTTGGTTTAACCAATGCCCCAGCTGCATTTATTGACATGATGAACCGAATATGTAAGCCATATTTGGATAAATTCATAATTGTTTTTATAGATGATATTCTAATTTACTCTAAGAGTAAATAGGATCATGCAAAGCATTTGCACGCACTTTTAAGTCTGTTAAGAAAGGAAAAGCTTTATGCTAAGTTTTCTAAGTGCGAATTTTGGTTAGAACATGTACAATTCCTTGGACACCTAGTCAATCATGAAGGAATTCATGTAGATCCAACAAAGATTGAGGCAATTACTAAATGGAAAACCCCTGAGTCACCAACTGTGGTTAGAAGTTTCTTAGGATTGGTTGGGTATTATAGAAGATTTATTCAAGATTTTTCTAGAATAGCCATTCCTTTAACTAAGCTAACCTGTAAATCTGTTAAGTTTGAATGGGGAGTAAACCAAGAAGAAGCCTTTAGAATTCTTAAGCATAGATTAACCCATACACCTATACTAGCTTTACCAGAAGGAGCTGAAGACTTTATAGTTTATTGTGATGCTTCTAAACTAGGTTATGGATATGTATTGATGCAACGACAAAAGGTTATAGCTTACGCATCTAGACAACTTAAGAGTCATGAAGAGAATTATTCAACCCATGATTTAGAGTTAGGAGCTATAATTTTTGCTCTTAAGATTTGGAGACATTACCTTTATGGTAGTAAGTTTACTGTATTTTCCGATCATAAGAGTTTAAGGTATGTCTTCGGGCAGAAAGAGTTGAATATGAGACAAAGGCGTTGGATGGAATTTCTTAGTGATTATGATTGTGATATCCAGTATCATGAAGGAAAAGCAAATGTAGTAGGAGATGCTTTAAGTCGAAAGTATCATGAAAAGTCAAGAAGGATACGTTCTTTTAAATTAAATCTGCAAGTAGATTTAAATGATCAAATAAGAGAAGCACAAGAATCAGTAATCAAGGAAGATACTGAAAAGTTAAAAGGTATGTTGAAAGAATTAAAACAAGGAACAGATGGAATTTGGAGATTCCATGAAAAGAGAATGTGGATACCTAAATTAGGAAATATACGCCATCGTATATTAGAAGAAACTCATAAGTCCAAGTATACGATGCATCCAGGAAATGATAAAATGTACCAGGATTTAAGGAAAAATTTCTGGTGGATAGGTATGAAAAAGGACATAGCAATTTATGTTTCTAAATGTTTAACTTGCTCACAAGTTAAAGCTAAACATCAGAAACCTTCAGGTTTATTACAGCAATTGGAAATGCCAGTTTGGAAATGGGAATTAATAACAATGGATTTTGTTACTAAATTACCCAAAACTAGGAAAGGAAATGATACAATCTGGGTGATTGTAGATAGGCTAACTAAGTCAGCTCATTTTCTACCAATGAAAGAAACAATTAGTATGGAACAATTATCTAAATTGTATGTAAATGAAATTGTTTCTTTACATGGCATTCCTTTATCAATTGTTTCTGATAGAGATAGTCGATTTACATCTCATTTTTGGTCAAGTTTCCAAAAAGCAATGGGAACCAAGTTAAAGTTAAGCACAACTTATCATCCACAAATGGATGGACAAAGAGAAAGTACAATTCAAACAATGGAGAACATGCTTAGAGCTTGTGTAATTGATTTCGGAGGTAATTGGGACGATCATTTACCTTTAATAGAATTTTCTTACAATAATAGTTATCACACAAGTATCAATGCTGCACCATTTGAAGCACTTTATGGACGAAAATGCCGAACCCCAGTCTATTGGGCAGAAATTGGGGAAAAGCAACTATCTGGACCAGAGATAGTACAAGAAACAACTGATAAAATTATTCAAGTTAAGGAACGACTGAAAGCCGCACGTGATAGACAGAAAAGTTATGCTAATAACAGGCGAAAACCATTGGAGTTTCAAGTAGGAGATAAAGTACTGTTGAAAGTCTCTCCTTGGAAAGGAGTAATAAGAT
Source organism: Helianthus tuberosus (assembly GCA_030545235.1). Taxonomy (NCBI): domain Eukaryota; kingdom Viridiplantae; phylum Streptophyta; class Magnoliopsida; order Asterales; family Asteraceae; genus Helianthus; species Helianthus tuberosus. The sequence continues at coordinate 36,288,367 of CM060411.1, read as the reverse complement.
TCATCAAACGGGGAAAGCTAAGTCCCAGGTATGTTGGACCTTTTGAGATTATTAGAAGAATAGGACCTGTAGCCTATCAGCTACAACTGCCAGAGGAAATGGCAGGAATACATGACGTATTTCATGTATCTAATCTCAAGAAGTGTTTAGCTGATGAATCACTGATAATGCCTCTTAAGGATATAGAGGTAAATGAGCAACTCAAGTTTGTAGAAAGACCTCTACAGATTGAAGACAGAAAAATCAAGAATCTCAAGCACAAGAGACTAGTTCTAGTCAAAGTGAAGTGGGACTCCAGAAGAGGACCTGAGTACACATGGGAACTCGAGTCAGAAATACAAAGGAAATATCCGCATTTGTTCCAGTAGATCTCGAGGACGAGCTCTAAAACAAGGTGGGGAGAATGTAACAACCCTCGGTAAAAACCAACACCCCCATAAATATTATGACACTCTAGTATATTGTAAAATGTCCCAATATTTCTTATATTATACCCCGTATGTGAAAACCAAGCCCGAAATATGTTAGAGTTTATAAAATAAATTAAAAATAAGAAAAAGGGAGATGAGGCGGGCCGCGTAGACCCACCCCAACATCTCACGCGGGCGGTATCAAGACTGGAATTGACTCTGTTGACTTCTTAAGTTCATACGGGCCGCGTAAGACCTCGTCTAAGTTGACGCGGGCCGCTTGAGATCATGAAACGCGGAGACATCCGGTGCTGACACGTGTCGACATCCTGGCGGACCTATAAGATGACCCAGCTAAGCTATATGTTGACCCGGTGTTGACGCGGGCCGCCTGGAAGTCAGATATCAGCACTATATATAGAACTCATCAGTTTACGTTTTTCGTCGCTCACATTTAAATCTCAAATCACAATTTCTGTAGAAAAGTTATAATACATGGGTATTATACCCCTAATTAGCGAGGTTCTGCTCCGTTGTAAGTATTATAACCCCAGTTTCGTAATAGTTACGCTGCCCGATTGATTTAGGGTTCCGTAACAACTGTCGTGGTTCTGCCCGACGTAGTTGTTGGAATGCCGTCTCGGGGAGGGTATCATTAATATGTTCAAAGGGTTATGATACTAATCAATGTACATTTGTATAAATTATAGATTATATCCAGGAAACCCTTACGAGAAGCCTAAGATAGCAAAGTGAGTAATCCTTATTTTTGTAAACCTTTTTGTGAGTTTATCCTCTTTTTGTTAATGTTTTTGGAATAATTTACAAAACCTTAATGCTTTACAATGTGATTAAGCGGTGATTGTGTCTTTGTAGTTCTTCAATTACTGCCGGTATGTTGGGGTTTTGTATACAAAATTTGTACTACTTGTGAGTAGTAAGTCAAGGTTGACAGTACGTTACCATTGGAGAATGAGTTAGCCAATGTGTAATATGACCCACAAGTCAGGGGAATGATAGTACCAAATGGAGTAATTGTGTAGACATAAACATTGTAATCGTCCTCGATACTGTTTTAATCGATAAAATGTTTCTTGATTAAACTGGGATTCACTCACCAGTATTTCCGACTGACAAATGTTTTTAAAACGCGTTTCAGGTAACCCAATGTGACAGCCAATTAATAGAAAGCCAGCTGGAGAGCACTAAAGGCTTGGGGATAATGTGGCTATAAAAGTTACCTAATAAACGATGTTTTAAATTCAATAAGATAGGGTTTATCCCTATAAATGTATTGTAATAAGAAACTTGGGTTTTAACCATGTAATTATTAACATGAAATATGGTGGTTTTACTCTGATAAACATTTCCTAACTACGGTCCTGATGAAAATTCCGCTGCGAGATTTAATAACCTGATACCACCACAACTGAGATTGCGTCCGCCCGTTCCTGGGAATAAGGGATCGGGGGTTGCGACACAGATAGTCTGGACTTGGTGGGGTTTTCTGTTGTTCAATACGTTGTCAGACCGTCTCGACCAAGCCGCTAAACTATCAAAACTTAACAAATCTCCAAACGAGCAAGACACCAGACAGATTGCCATCCGATCGGATCGCCGTCCCATCGAACGACAATCCGATCGGATGACACCTTGTTCAACACTTAAAAATTTTCAACAAATTTCAAAGTTCATCAGTTTCTAACGGGTTGCCATCCGATCAGAAGAACATCCGATCGAATGACAATCCTGCTGTGAACTTGTTCTCTGAGAAATGTCTAACCGACGGATCGCCATCCGATCGAACGACCGTTCGACCGGGCGACCTGAAGGGTAGATATACTTCTCTGTTTTCCAAATGCTACAACGAAAACTTCAAAGTCACATCATACACAAACACATCCATCTCAAACGAATGTCAATCCGACCGAATGGCCATCCGAACGGATGACCATCCGTCACTTAGTTCATTTGCACCGTTTTACGCACCGTTCCTCGCTTACGCTATCGTTCTGTTCAGGCTAATCTCCCCCAGCGCTCCCTTCAATCCAAGATAGTGTTTATTTACTAAACACGATCTGTGAGTATACTCGATCCCTTTTTGCTTTAAGCACTTTTGGGTGTTACATATGTTACTTATATCAAATCACATCGATCACACGACGCAACACTTTTATATGCTGACCGTTACTGCATGTTATACGTGTTACTCGATGAATGCTTGTGTGTTATGTTTACACAGTGATTGTTGCCTGACACCTTAGCAACGATAGTACTATAGTTTGGACTCAGCACCTGTCGTGGACAGGGGTTGTTAAGGGCTTTACTTCATGCGTCCCAGTGGGGATGTGTGTTGCGCATTCTACAACTCGCAGTCACGTCTGTGCATATTTCATTGTCGATAACTTACTAGCTTCACTTCGCTACATGTTACATGCTGGTTATGCGTAAACGCTTTCGAATTCTATTATGCTATTAAACTTGTATGCTCACCTTTACACTATGTGTATTGACCTCTATTTTAACGTATGTGACAGGTGGTTAGGATGCTTTTGCTTGTTAGCCGCTATGGAATCGAGCTAGGGGAGTCTAGAAACAAACTAAATAAGATCTGAGTTGTTGGAATGAATATTTGTCTTCAAGAACAAAGTCTGTAATAACTGTTTTATTTTATATGTTTGTGGTATGAGACATGAACCTTTAATATATTATAATTAATAGTTGTTATGGATTCTCCTGGACAATATGTTTCGTTTAGTGTCACGCCCCGATGTTTCCGTAATCAGTTGAGGTGTGACACAAATGACCAGTAAATAATTGGTCCCATGTACATTTATTATACTATTTTCTTGTTTTTCTATTTATGAAAGCGTCAATCACATTAACCACCTCCCACCACCAACACCCAACCACGTGCAACTACCCGAGATGTGGTGGTGGAGAGAGATTTTAGAGAGATAGAGAGAGAGTGTGTGTATGTTTTTAGATAGAGAAAGTATATGGTAGGTGGCATCGGGTGGAAGGGTTTTATATATTTTCTTAAAAGAGTTTATTTATACATTAGGTGTGAAAAGACAATAATACCTCTATATGGGTTCACATGACCAGCTTTAACTACAAAAATTAATTAGGTTAGGGGCAAATGACATACCATTCAAGATTTTGAAATATTAAGTAAAAAACTCAGCAATTTTAAGAGCAAATAACACCGCCTGAAAATAAGTAAAGATACATAACAAGACGTGTAATTTATACTAAAAATAAATGCAAAAAGTAGTAATAATGTGAAAATGTAAAGATTCATAAACATGTTGTAGGGTTAAAGAAAAAGAGTACTTTAAAAAAATAGTAGGAAATTAATGTCACAACTGACGTGCCACGTTTACAGATATTTTTAGCCTTGAACTTGAAGATAGTATAAGAATACCAAAAATCAAACTAATTGAGCGAGAGCGATGACCATGTTTTTCAAGCTAGAAACAGATTTAATAGCCCATAACATTATAGTCTAGTGATATTTTGGGGCTGAGATAAGGCTTAGAAATCATGAGGTTCGGGGTTCGATTTGCACAAGAGGGTTTTTCCTAGATCTATTGGGTTTCCTCCGGAATGGTGTATAGACATTATAGCCTAGTGGAGATGGATATGCTCCGATAATTCCACTAGTGTTACGATGATAATCCAGTGATTTGTGAGTGATCCAAATTTACCGTTCTAAAGAAAAAAAAATACAGATTCAACATAAATAATACTTTTGACGGCCATGCTAGAAAAGAGTTTTTGTAAACCTCACTTGGTTACCCTAATTATTTAGCCGATACCAACTCTTTTGCTTTAGTGTGTGCATGTATATTATTTTATTAGAACGATATATGTGAATATATATATATATATTAGTGAAAGTGTAAAATACAATATCCTTAACGTACAATACGTACGATATTGTGAAATCGCATGTTATAAAAATACATGTTGGAAATCGCATGTTGGTTTTTTTTGATAAAATCGCATGTTTTTTTACAGCAATCTCGCATGTTGGTAAATATGATGAAATCGCATGTTGGTATAAAAAGCAATTTCGCATGTTGGTTTTTCAGCACAACTCGCATGTTCAAGAGTGAATTCGCACCAGATCGGACGCCCGGACGGCTGAGATGATCGCGTACATATTGTACGATAAGAGCTATATTTGTACGTTGACCTAACCCTATTATATTAAATATCTTTTTATTAATGACTAATCTTGCAAACTATGAGGATTGAACCCCTAACCTCCTACTACCCTAAACTTTATCTAAGTTACTAACACCGTTAGGCTATTCTCAAGTGGATATTATATTATACATATATTAAAAAACAAAGCTAATGAATAGTATCAACAATACTCTTCTCATTGTTTATATACATATGTTGCTGATGAAATTATATGTGATTGGTTCTGGGTCACCGGTTTGTGACTTGCCTAGCCTGATTCAATAGAAAAGGCGCCAGTTCGATCTCTTTTTTTCACTTCCTTTTTTGAGGCCACGATGCACCAGTTCGCTCTCTCTTTTTCACTTCCTTTTTTGAGGCCACGATGCCCTCATAATCTCAGAAACCCTAACACCAACCCACCATCCATCTCCGGCACCACCATATCCGGCCACCTCTCCACACTCCTTTAACCCTTCCCCACAACACTTTCGCCAAAAACCCGATTTTGCGGCGGCGAGCCTCTCTCTATCCCGATCCGACTATGGTCGGACGGAATTGCAATGGCCGGCGAGCCCGAAACGGCCCACCCTCAGATCCTCCGCTGTTGCAGCACACTTCGTCTCCGTTCTTCTACTCGAATGGCTGGTGTTCGGTTCCGATTATGATCATAAGGTTAACTTCCGTTTCAAACCACAAGTTTTTTATTTTCGTTGTGGATATTCGATTTGTCAGGTTTTTGATTATGTGTTCTTTTGCTTTATTTTTTTGGGTGCTCTATTGCTTATGTTTGAGTAAATTTACACCAAGTAGTTTTTAAAGCACTTTTTGGTGTGGGTAGATTGAGTTGTTTTTAAGTATTTTTTTTAGGGGTAAATCTACTTTCTCAGACTTGTGTGTGTGCTTTTTTGCTTCAATTAAGTGTTATAACAACACATTTTAGGCTAATACTTGAATGTGTACGTAGGTAGGTAGGATTCCATGGCTGATTTGTGTTCATAAATTGAACTTCACTAAATTTCGATTTGCTTGTTGTTCTTCTATCAATCGCCGATAGGAACTCTTTACAGTTGTTTTTTGCCCAGGTAAGCTTCAAGTTTTAGACAGTTTTTTTGACCATTTGCACTCACTACGCTCCTCCTGTTAGCCAAGGTTTGAGTTCCTCCATTCTTACTTATTTACAGGAAGTAGTTTTAAATATTACTCTTATGTCATTTTGTGTACTTAAATGATGAAATTGAGTCTTGATATTGGTTTTGGTATTAATGTAGAGCTCTTAAATTCCCCTGCAACTTTTAGAGGTATAGCGAAGAAAAGGACCATTAAGAAGGACAGCTAAAGCTCAAATGCGGTTAGTTTTTTTTTAATCACTCAAGACTATTTATGTGCAATTGGTTTTAAGGCTCCGCCGGTCAACTTCCAGCCACCACTGTTATCTGTATCTTCTTTTTGATGTGATGATTTCGATCTATTTAATCGGTTGAATATGTTTTCGGCGTGTACTTGGATTTTGCTCTAGGATTGAAGGGGCATATAGGATGATTTTGAAGATTAAAGGTATGGACGACAGTTTCAAGGTAAGTTGTCCTTTTTGCTAGAAATTGGTTTTTGTTTTACGATCTATGATGTAGAAAGAATAAATAAGTTGAGTTTAGGATTAACATTAACCATACATATATGGATGCTGATTTTTAAGAAGGGTTATTGGATTTTATCACCCTTAACTAGACCTGGCAAACGGGTCGGGTCGGGTTGGGTCGGGTCATGGGTCAGAATGGGTTTGGGTCGAAACGGGTTCGGGTCGAAACGGGTCAATTAAAAAAAGGGTTGGTTTGGTTCGGGTCGAAACGGGTTCGGGTCAAAACGGGTTCGGGTCGGAACGGGTTCGGGCCGGAACGGGTTTGGGTCAGAACGGGTTTCGGGTCGGGTCGGGTCCGGCTGATAATTTACTCTGTTTTTGAGATTTTTTACTGTACGATTAATTGTTAACAATTAAATTTTATACATATATTTTATAGTTATACTCAGTCGGTGAATACACACACTATCTGTCAGTTGAATCATTAGGAACTACATCGTATTCACATTCAGTAGTGAATAAATTGGTTTCTAAATATATATACTTGGATCCATCACTATGGGTAACTTAAAAAAAGAAGGAATTATGACGTGAAGAAGTGCTGGGTTTTGTAAATTGTGTGTTCAGAGCTTTGGTTTGCCTTTATTTAAATTCAATTCCATATGAAATATAGTATTTTAGTTGAACAGAATATGAACCGCACTAGCAACGATCGCAGATGTGAATTTGTGTAGTGTATTGTGTCTACAAGACTACAACTTATAATGGTTTTGGTGGTGTTGATTGTTGGTGACTACAGCGGCAGAGACGGTTGGTGTGGTTGCGTCGCGTGGCGATGACGGTTGATGGTGGCTGTGGTGGTGGCAAACTAGCGATGGTTTGACGGTGGCTGCGGACCAGCGGTGGTGGCGTTGGTTGACTGTGGCTGCGGTGGTGATGATGGTTGACGGTGGCTGCGGTGGTGGCGTTGGGTGACTGTGGCTGTGGTGGTGGCGATGGGTGACTGTGGCTGTGGTGGTGGCGATGGTTGACGGTTACACAGTGGTGGCTTCGGTTGATGGTGATTGTTGCGGAGGTGATGGTTGGTGCTGGTTACGGTGGTGGGGATGGTCTCGTCAAAACGGTTCCCGTCGAAACGGTTCGATTCGAAACGGTACGGGGCGAAACGGTACGGGTCGATACGGTACCGGTCGAAACGGTTCGCGTCGAAACGGTATGCGTCGAAACGGTACGCGTCGAAACGGTTCGCGTCGAAACGGTACGAAACTCGTCCCGACCCGAAACTCGTCTCACGCGGAAACTCGTGCCGGCCCAAAACCCGTTGCAATCCGAAACCCGTCCCGTGCAGAAACCCGTGTCGGCCCGAAACCCGACCCGAACTGAACCCGTTCCGATCCAAAACCCATTTCGTGCCGTAACCCGTCTCGTGCGGATACTTGTGCCGGCTCGAAACCCATTCCGATCCGAAACCTGCCCCGTTTCTTTAAGACACTAACCACATCGACCCGTTTCTTTAAGACACTAACCCACATTGACCCATTTCTTTAATGTTGTCGACCCGCTTTGACCCGAAAATAACAAGATAGAATTTCAAGTGACCCGTTGTGACCCAATTAATTAAAATATCTTACCCAAACCAACCCATATAATTTTAAAAACAACCCAAACTAACCCACTTGGAAGGTTTTGGGTCAAGATTGCCCCCTCTACCCTTAACTATTAGCCATTGGCCGCTGCCACCCCCAACTATCACTTTGACGCCGGTCAACCCCAACTTAACACTTAGTGTGTTCTGTCACCAGATCACTAACTTTTGATCCTATTACTATACTTTTGGGGGGTGTCCTATGTTGTCAAAAGCGCAAAAAGCGCGCGCCTAGGCGCCCGGGCGCAGCGAGGCGCACCAATAGCGCCTGGTGGCAGCCTAGGCGCAAAAATGGATTTTTTTTGAAAAAAGCGGCCTGAGGCGCAAGAAAGGCGCACAAAAACGGCCTGAGGCGCAGCGCTGCAGAAAAAAATAAAAAAAAACGAAACTGAACTGAGTACGAATAAAAACTGCCTCACGCGGGCCCGGGCTTTTCGGAGCTGCATTCGTGTCCGCAGGTGCGGGCACACATGAGTTCAACCAAATTCCAGCTCAGAAACTCATTTTTGCACCCCCCCTGCGCGCGGTAGGACTTGTGGTAAAACATGTCATAAAGCTACAATAGAGTAGTGAAGACTTTACCTTATAAACAACCACTCACTTTGTCCCCACACCGATGTGGGACAAAGTATTTACCACCTTTTGAGACTTTTATTCACACACCCAAAACTTACAACATATAAGTCCTAAACTTTTGCTACTAACTATTAGCTCCATGATCTTAAATGGCATGTATAATAGTTTTTTTAATTATATTTGTGGAATCTTATTTATTTTCAAAGCATAACATATTTTTTATATATTTTTTTTCTCTATGTGCGCTTTTCTTAAAAAAGCGTTTGCGCCTTGCGCCTAGGCTCCGGGCGAGGCCGATGCGCCTCGCCTGCGCCTTGCGTCTTTGACAACATAGGTCCTAAGATCCCTATGACACCCCAAAAAGTATAGTAACAGGATCAAAAGTTAGTGAACAGCTAACGATGTGGTGACAGAACACACTAAGTGTTAAGTTTGGGGTGACGGGCGTCAAAGTGATAGTTAAGGGTGGCAGCTGCCAATAGCCAATAGTTGAGGGTGATAAAATCTAATAACCCTTTTAAGAATAGTGAAATAGGTTTTAATTTTTTTTTTATTGAATATGATTGAGAGTAATTGTTCATGGCCATGCTGCTATGTTTTCAAATTGGTTGATAGAAAATCGTTCTCACTATAAATTAAGAGTTTATGATTTTTTATACAAAGTTTTTTTTTGTTAATAAAAAGGAAATCATCTTCAGATTCTTCACTTATGATGTTAATTTATATGTAACTCACTTCAGAGATACTATGTGTTTATGGACCGGTGTTTAATTATTCGGTATGCTATTTTTTATTTATTTTTTGAACGGCCAACAGAATCAAACCCGAGCACTCTCGGGGCACCCACTGGGCCATACGGAGTACTCCGAGAGTAACCCGAGTCCACCACCAATTCCGGGGAAAACCCGGTAACCCACCTGCTCGTAGGCACGACGGTGAAATTACCGGTAAACCCGTTTGGCTCAAGGATCGAACCCAGGTTTCCCTGGGTATGCTATTAATTGCCCCGATATTTGTGCCCGTTATAAGATAATGCCTCATAATGCCCAAAAGTTGATACCACTACACCCGTTATAAGATAATGCCCAAAAGCTGACTGGACCGCCACATGGCGGATAATGCCCAAGGATGGGGCATTATCTTCCCTCTCCCACTACACATGGTCTTAGCTTTGGGTTTTTTCGATTTTTTCTTTGGATAACATTAATGTGCGATGCAACCATTGAAATTTCATTTTTGTTTTTGTGGAAGAAGATTTGCTTTTGTAAAAAAAAATTTGAAACCTAACCCTAGGGCTTGTAAATAATAATTGTAGAGCTCTCCCCTGTTTTAATAGTTTTCATGGGTCATTGTTGCTTTCTTACAGCAAAGGTTATTTTTTCATTTACAAATTACACATAGAAGACTTAAAAGGTTTTGCTGAAATCTATGTGTGTTAAGTTACAAAACAATATATTTCGGATCCAAGATTTCTAGGTTGCTTTGAGTTATGTCTTGCAAATTGTTAATTTTGGTCTTTATGGTTATTAATCTCATATGGTTCATCACCTATAACATAAAGAATTAGTTTAATAGGTCCATCACCTTCATGCTCCATATCCATTAGTTAAGTGTTGAAATAATGTGCACTAGATTTATAGCAAAATGCACCGATCCATTAGTTACTTTTTTTAATTCAGATGAACCTATTAAATTAAGATTTGTACTTTGACAGTTTTGCTTACATTGTTACCTTTTAATTTGTTTTAAAATTTGTAAAATGTCTTCTTTCAAAGAATCAACTGGTGAAACCATATGATATTAATAAACCTCATATTGATTTAGATCTGCTGGGAGTTCATCAATCAAGCTATGACAAATCGCGTGGGAGAGCCATTGTTAGGATATCTCACTTAGAAAGAAACAGAGGTAAAGCTTCCCCGACCAACTAGGTTAAAACAAAACCCCAGCCCCGATACAAATTACTGCCTAACAGATTCTGCCTGAAGCGAGGGAATGCCAAGAAGCTGAAACCTGACCAACAGGACTGATTATCACCGCTTATTAGGAGAGTAAGGTGGAACAAAAGTGTGTGGATGAAGTATGCTAAGAAGGATTTCAATCGTGCTAGGAGTGTTTGGGAGCGTGCACTTGATGTCAATTGAAGCAACTAAAGGGTCGTGTTACACAGCATGTCCAAGATGTGGTCAATACTAGAGGTCGGTACTGAGTGGATTTGTAGGCGTGACGGCACACAAAAAAAGCGAACACAATGTAAGTTACACACCATTTAAATCCATTATCCAAATCGATAGTGAATACGCCGACACATACATGTACAGGTACCGAATCATTGCGACAATCTCGGACAGCACGAGAAGCATGTCGACGGTTATTTTCGACGGCGCCGGGAGACAGCTGTTGGCAATGACATGCGAGGAGTTGGCTGCGACTGAGGTCCCCATGAAAAAGTTGTACCCAGTTATGGAAAAGGAAGCATTCATGATTATCCAGCTACTATACGACAAGAAAACGCGCACATTGAAATCTGTTGTCAACAAAGCGGCGCAATGTGCCAGCTTTGTCAAAAATGTAGTCAATGGCTGTATGCTATATGCTGATAACAGTAACACATATGCCTGAACATACCATATTTTGTACGCTACGTCTGTTAATAGCAGTGTCATAACTTGATGACAGTTACTTATGAACATAAAGAAAGCTCGCACCCATAACTAAATTAAAGCAACACCTTATGTCGCGCAACGCGCAAGGGTTTGAATACCCCTAGTTATATTAAATACCTATAATTTATTGTACATGTATTATGTTTTATTAATTTGGAGGTAAGTTCTTTGTTTTGTAAATGTAAGTTTCAGTTTAACTTGAACCAATATGATTTAAATGAATGCTGGACGTTTTATGGTCTCTTATGTGTGTACTAATCGGATTAATTAATAAGATGGAGTGATCGTGCTATACTAATTGTCGAAATTAAGCTTGTTGTAAGTTATATCATCATACAGGATCTGCCCAGAATTGTGTTGAGGGCAGTGTACAGCATCTCTAACATATTTTATTATGTATACTTTCAGGCTAGTTTTCATACAACTAAAGTTCAGATGACGAACCTCGGGTTGGGCTAATCGCATTCGTTTTGTAAATTGATAGATCTTATAAACTCTTTCGAATTCAAATATCAACTCTAGTTAAGGTTTAAACATTAGCAAGTTATTGCTTGCATGTGGTTTGAGATAAATCAAGGTTGTATAAAATTTAAATATATGGAAAAGTTACTAGATGTGACATATATAAAGGGTATAAAAAGTGGTTGTGAGTAGAGGAGAGAGAAAATGTTACTGTTCATCTGTATATTTGGGGGGACATTGTTCACCCGTTATAATTTTTTAATATATTTTGAAAGTGGTTGTGAGTGGAAGTGAGAGAAAAATGTAATGATAATATTATTTAATTGAAAGGAGAGAGAAAAAAATATTTGTTTTTAGTGGAAATATATTGATATAGGAGTTGTTTTTTAGTGGAATGTATATATAATTTGATGGATTGGATGTGAATGCTCTAATACTGTTAAACTAAAAATTTAGGACCATATCATGATAATCGCTTAAAATAAGTCACAAACGTTTAGAGTCACACCCATATATATATCATGCTAGCATGTTTTTTCTCATATTTATTGGGTTTACTCCTGAACTGGTGTATGGGCATTATGCCTAGTGGAGATGGATATGATCGGGTGGTTCCGCTGGTGGCACGATAATACTGCAGTGGTCCGTCAGTGATCCAAATTTGTAGTTCAAAAATAAAATTAACTTTTACATGATTTACATTTTTTTAACATCTGAATACTATCTAACCTTGTATTTGTAAAAATTTAAACTCACATTTTTACATAAAATAAACATTATACAACTAGACCACTAGATAATCGATGTTACAGTACATACCCACTAAATAATGGACATCATATACATAGATAAAATACATGGCTTGTAAAACTTCAGAATACTTCAACTTAACTTGTATGGCTTGATATAATTTGACTCATATTTTGAGCTTATAATATCATATGTTTCTTTTTTACAATCAGAGTAAATTACAAAAATCGTCATTTATGTATGTCACTCATGGTTGTAAAACAAGGTTTCCAAGGTCGAGTACTCCCCGAGTAGTCGCAACAAGGTAGGCTGCCGATGCGACTTTTTCTAACTCCGTCTAATTACTGGGAATCGATCAAACGCGGTCAAACTCGGCCAAAATCGGATCTAGTAGGTCAATTCAGGCCGAGTTTGATTTAAAAAATAATAAAACATAATTTATATGACTATCATATCAAATAATGAAAATCATTTTCACGTATTTTGATATAAATATTAGTAAATTTACGTTATTAGACATATATTTAATTTCCGAAAACTAATTTCTTTATAGTTTAACATGTCCGAGTACTCCCCGAGTAGTCTCAACTCTCCGGTCGACCGACTAGGGAGCGCCTAGCGACTTTTGCAACCATGATGTCACTTATTGCAAACTGTGTCCTTTGTCTTCAATAATTACAGAAAACGTACTCAATGTTTGCAAACCCTTGCAAGCTATGTCCTTTAACCCTAACTCAGTTAATTTTTGTGGTTAAATCTGACCAAATGGACCCCATATGGGGGAATTTTTGTGGTTAATTATGACCAAAATGGACCCCACATGAGAGTAAAATGACCAAAATACCCTCTTGTGGGGTCCATTTGGTCAGATTTAACCACAAAAAATTAACCGAGTTAGGGCTAAAGTACATAACTTGCAACGGTTTGCAAACATCGAGTACGTTTTCTGTAATTATTGAAGATGAATGACACAGTTTTCAATAAGTGACATAAATAGAACGTTTTTTGTAATTTACTCTTACTAGAATGAGCTTGAATCGATTTAATTTGAAACTTAAATAAGAGGTTTACTTTTTGCAGTCTCATTCGTAGATAATAATATCTACTTTTTATGTATGGTCGTGATATATGTAAAATCGCCCCATTATTATAAACACCATGAGACATATTCGTGCCAAGCTATATAAATTAAAATATTAATTTCACTTGGTAGATATGTGATACGATCGGAGTGACGCATGACGCATGAACAGGTCTATACCAGTGGTGGATCCATGGTTTATTTTCTAGAGTGCGATCGGAGGGTTTTACCATATTTTTAAAGGTGTGATTGGGATTTTTGCATTAATAATACACTATTTTTTTTCAAGGTGTGCGCCCGTCACCCCACGGACCTACCTAGGTCCGCCCCTGGTCCATACCCGATCAGTCAGTCTCCAAAGGACCCCTGCACGTTTTCTAGAATGATGACCGGGTCATGAGAAGCCTTCAGCAACTTTTTCCATCTTCCATTTTCACAGTAAGGTGTTTGCATAAGGTGTTTGCATGCATTTAGGAATCATTTTAGCTCCCACTTTTGTATTATTAATCCATGTTGTAGTAGTTCCAAATTGTTAGGAGATCATGCATTGTTTTTTGTTTTGTTTTGTTTTGTTTTTTTTTTTGTTTTGTTTTTTTTTTTGTCAAATGAGAAAATTTGTGAGAAAATTTGTGAAAGTCTTGAATTAACCATATCAATATGTGTCCTACTCTACAGTGGCGAAGCTTGAGATTTCTGACCGAGGGTCGAAAACGTATATACCAAAAAATTTCTATACGAGAAGTACATACTCTTCACTACTGAGCAAAAAGTTCGGGGGTCGGCCGCCCACTAGAAGCTGCACTCTGCTCCCCTATACTCATACCTTAGATACCCAACACCTAGCGGTATGGTGTATACTTATAGTTATAACGTTATGCTTATTGTGTTATTGTTGATTATAGTTCAGTTAAAATATAGTCTATATAACAGAATACATGGATTCGGTTTCAAGCCCATCTAATTCTTTTTGTTTAGCGATGGAACCAGAACTTTCTTGATTGGAGCATTATATATTTCTCGTTTCCACCGAATATAATTAGAGGATCTACTTATGTACTTTTTATAAAAGAAATTTCTCTAGAATTCAAGTAGCAATCAAATGGCTAGAACTCAAATATCCAAAACAAAGCAAATGTTACAAATTTTTTAGAACCCCCAATTTGTTTATAAGGTTTATTTATATACCCAATTGATAAAGACTTTAACTTTCAAGTTTTAAGTTTAAATGCATGTAAACAACTTGTCTAATCTAGAATTTAGCTAGTTTAGCTTAACAAAGTTTGAGCTTGAGTTTGACATATATATGATATCTTTATATAGTACATTTATACAATCGGGTTTATGGTGCATGATTCTATTATAAGATAACATGGATAGTAATGTCAATTTGAGTGGTTGTAGAATGATCCTATTGGGTATATTTTGTTATCGTGCTAGTATATATTTTTCATGTTATTCATTGGATGTAAGGGTGGAGGGGGCACCCCTCTCGCGTACCCTCACATTCACCAATCTCGCATTGTCACATTATTTTTACCTACAACTACCCTAAACCCACAAAAACACTGGTAGCGGTGTACCTCGGTGAGGGTACCTACCCTTTTACACTATCCACCAATTACACACACCCTAAGAATGGACCCCCACCTCTTTCACCTTCCTTTTCGCGGCGTCTAGTACCTTTCAAAGATTACAAAATAGAACCCGCAAAGGGGTGGCGACGATGTACCTACTCTCGAACCCTTACCCGAAGGCGCCCCTCCACCCTAAGGCCATCTTAATATATGAAAAAGAAATTACATTAGATTTGGTTAGAAAAGATATTTTACTTTTAACTTTTATTACCAACTACTCTCATAACGTACCCATTTCCTTAGTTTTTACCGATCATACCCCCTCTCTTCAAATTCACATTAACACAATTCAAACCTTTTTTATTTTCATTTTTGTCGATTTGTTATTTTTTATTTTTTATTATTAAGCTTTAAATTTTTTTAAGGTGTTACAAAACCTTGACAAGCATGATGTTGAAGAAACAAAATCAATTATAGATAAGTGGTTCAGAATTCCTAAACACTAACGAAAACTCCATACATAATAACTTGATCCTTTAAACACTTTAAACATCGACAATTTCGTCAGGAATCTTTACTCAAATGCCCATGCATTCTTGTGGCGAACTTCCTCTTCTTCCTCAGGGGTGAGGTCATTCTTGATGTTGAACATCTCGCGAATCTCTTCAGGAGTCTTGCCCTTGATCATGTCAGCAGTCGTTTGACGCGTCAGATAGAGTAAGCTTTTGATGTCAAGATAGTTCGCAGCCTGAAAAAGAAAAAACACACACAAAACATTAGTATACCATAACATATAACCATAATCACCTAACATTAATAATAAATAAATAAAATAAGACATTCACCACAATTAAATCAAAAAGAGAGTCTCGCTCCGTTTATTAACTAAGTTAACGAACCAGTTGGTCATAAATAACAGAAAGTAAAATGACAGAATGTAAATGCCAAACAACCGAACAAGGACAACCCGGGTGTGCCCTCTCAACATGGAAGGAAAGAACCAAGTGTTGGAGGCTGGACGTGGTTAACTCATTCTAGGTCTAGGAAACTGTTTGGCTATTCGTTTGCAAGTTCTAGCGAGGTGGTAGAACTAGATTGGAAGCCAAGGCTTCCACGGTTTACACTTTGTTAACAAAGAATCGTCCATATTGAAAATGGGGATTTGAGTAACATTCAACACTTAGAGAAAATACCAGAACGAGATGAAACAGACCCTTCGCGTGAATGGGAAGTCCATTCGTGTGAGAGGGATGACCCTTCGCGCGTAAGGGTTAACCCTTTGTGCGAATGGTCCTGTTTCGAGACGAATCGGTTCGGTTTTGTTTGAATAGTTCATCTTCTTGGCTGGAATCAACCTCAACACTAACCCACAGCTATAGAATTAGCTTGTGAGCTCGGTGGGTTCATGATTCTGCCAAGTTCAGAAAGTTGTTTATCAAAAGTAAAAGAACTTCAATCTTAAGATTGAACCTCAAAACAGTTAGCTTCATTGTCCAGACTGCCATGGCAAGTCTGTGAATGCTCCCAAGAGGATAGACAAGCTGCAAGATGAATGAAAATGGTAGAAAGTAGAAGAAAATAAGAGAATAAGTAATGCTAGTGAGCTTAGAACTCACTTAGAATGTTCTAGAAATCTTCTGCTCAAAAAGTGCGAAATCAGTAAGTTGGGAGAGAATTTCGGAGTGTGGAAGGTGAGAAATGAGGGTGATGGTTCGTATTTATAGGCTGAAATGGTCCTTGGGATGAGTGGGCTTTGGGCGAATGGGGCCTTTGGGCGAATGGAGTCTTGGGGCGGATGACCCCTTCGTGTGAATGGGGGGCACCCTTCGCACGAAGTGACTGGCCTAGTTGCTCGAAGGTTTCATTTTGCCATTTTCGTGCATTTTAACCGGTTTTAAGAGTTTAAGCGTGCAAGTGAAATGATTAAGTAAAATGTATGAATAAGAGCATGTATAAACTGATTTTGCATATAAAACAAGTATAAGTTTGCGTATGAGTATTTATCGAGCTTGCACATATAACGAGTATTGTAATAGATGTATAATAGGTATATATGAAATAAGTATAACACAATGTATACAAAGATCGAGTTTTATTATGATTCAAGTCTCGGATTACAATGCTTGGAAATGAAAGACGAATACAAAGAGATTACAAGTTTCCATAAATAGAAATGCAAACAAACTTTCTAAATAAGGAACGTTTCAAAATGCGAGGTGTTACAAACGGGCCTTCATGTTAACTGACGAGAAGGTCGCTACAACCAAGATAGGATGGGGTAGTTCCGAAACGTACAGATGTTCACAACGGAAGACAGATTAAAGATTATCAAGCCTCTGAGTGAGAGATTGTTGTGTTATGCGAGGAGGCTTGATTTGGGTTGGTCCTAATTCAATTATAGAAGACAACTTTTGGAGCAGACTAATTAATTTGAAGACCTGACCTGTTTCGTTTAATTATAGGTCATTTATTAGTTTTCATTGAGAACAAGTGTTGTAACCTGAATTTGTGAGTATAAATTGGTATAATAACCCTGCTAGAACCCTTAAACGTGACCCTAAACGTTCCAAATATACCTCGTATTCATGAAACGGACCCAAAATACCCTTATATTTATAAAAAACAAGAAAAACAAAATCTGGGAGTCGCTCGCGGGGTGCAACCCCCTTGGCTAAAGCCCTCACGGGCCGCAAGTTTCTTTGTTTGCTGGAGAAGGCATTGCGCCACGTGTCCAGTGACTTAGCAACCCTACACCTTGACTCGACAAGGCTATAAACGATACACACTCTCTCGCGGGTCGCGAAAGAACAAGAGAAGGCCCTCGCGGGCCGCCAGCCGACCTCCAACAAGCCTATAAATCGGAGGTCGAGGCTCATTTGTTCAACATTCAAAAATCTGAATTCTCTCTCAACTTCTGTTAGCAATTATTATACTCGGGTATTATACCCCTATAAAGCGAAGCTCTGCCTCGTTGTAAGTATTATAACCCTGCTGTTACCCTACACGATCGATCTAGGGCTCCGTAACATATGTCAAGGCTCTGCCTGACTCAGTCGTTGGAGTTCTGTCTCGTGTTACACCCGATTGATCTAGGACTCCGTAATGCATGTCAAGGCTCTGCCTGACTCAGTCATTGGAGTTCTGTCTCGAGTTGTACGGTTAATGTGATTTGGGTTATTTTACTAACACTTTTGCATTGTTTAATTTTAATAGATAATAACCAGGAGAATCACCAGGAAGCTATAGTAATATCATCTAAGTCAACAATGTGAGTACATTTCTCTTTTATAAATACTTTGTGTGAGTCAAATTGTTTTACCAAAACCTCAAATGTTTTCAAATACAATTACAGTGATTAAGTCTTTGTAATTCTACAATTGCTGCCAGTATTATGGGGTTTGTATACAATACTTGATAACCTTCACAATTGGGCACATGTATCCAGTGTGTGGTATGACCATAGTCACAGATCTGTCGAGTGACACTTACTGAACGAGTAATTGTGTAGATATAAACATTGTAATCACCCTTAATACTGTAATATGTAACAACTAATGCTTTACAGAAATGGAATGTAGTATTTCTTGCTGTAAAATGTTTTTAAAACGCGTTTCAGGTAACAAAATGTGAAAGTCAATAGAAGCCAACTGGAGAACACTGAAGGCTTGGAAATGTGGCTATAAAAGTTACCTAAATAAAAAGAAGTTTTTATTTTCAATAATCAGGGTTTATCCCTACAAAATGTATTGTCAAATGAACTTGGGTTTTACCCCAATTATTTGTTATAAAAATTTTGGTGTTTAACTCTAATAAAAATATTTCCTAACTACGGTCCTGATGTATTCCGTTGCCAAATTAATAAACACTGATACCACCAGCTGTGCGCGATGCTCGCGGCACCCGCCTCCCGGGGCAGGGTGTCGGGGGCTTCGACTGGAGGTGGTATTAGAGCCACAACCACTGGTTTAAGCCAAAAAAGTGTTATGCTGACACTTAAATTCTGTGTTAGGAAATAACTTATGTGATTACGTATTGATTTGTGTTATTTGATTATTTGTTTGTTTACAGTATGAGTGAGCAAGGTACTTCGGACGCCTATCGTCACTTAGCTAGTTCACCAAAAGATGAAGGAACATCATCTAAACCAAATCCCCGAGGATACTCAGCTGATACTGAGGAAGTGATATTTATTTTTAAGGCACAGTCTGAGGAACCCTTCACTACTAAAAAGAGAGGTTGGTTTAATAGAGGAGCACATGAGAGAAGAAAGAGAATGAAGAAATTACAACAACTGAGAGCAATAGTCAGAGCTAATAGGGAAGCAAATGCACAAACTCAGGAAACAGTCAATAGGCCACCGTGGGAAGAAGAACTAAATAGACAGTTGGCAGATTTCCATATGCTAGCCACTACATCAGTAGACTCTAACCTAAACCAAATAGCCGAACCGCCGTTGTTACCTTCATTCCAGACCAACAAATGCTAGAACCCAACCAAGAAAACCAATTCCTGATACCTGCATTTGACCCCAACGAGTTACCTAGAATCCCAACCCCCCATCCCTTTAGAACGTGATCCGTGGTGGGATGATGATAGAACATTTTTCGAAATGAAAAACACAGACCCTTACGAGGAACCCTGATGTATTGTAAAATACATCTTTATTCGCGTCCGGTTTTAGTCGTTAGATAGTTGTTTTTGGTTCCGTTTTAGTTTAGATGTACATACTTTTGATTTAATTGTGTTTTCAGGTACTTGAAGCTGAAAAGAACCGGAAACGAGTAAAATCTAGCAAAGGCGAAAGTCTGGAATGAAAACCGAGAGCTCGGGAGAAGGAAACGAAGCGAAATAGCATTCTGAAGGTCTCAGGCGGGCCGCTTCAGCTTATGAGACACTCTCAAGCGGGCCGCATTAACTAAAAGAATTGATCCGGAAAATTTAAAGGCGCGCAGGCCGCGTTAACTTATCTTCACCATTATGCGGGCCGCGTGGGGACTGAAATCGTGAAACCGACTTATTCAGCAGCAGGTTGTAGGGTTTCTTGGATATAAAACATCATTAACATCATCAGCCGAGGGGGACGAATGAACACGAATTTAGAGTTTTGGACGACTTTGGAGGCTGATTTCAGTGTTTTTGGAGCATTCGGGAAGCCAAGGAATCATTTAGGAAGCTCGGGAACACTCGGAGTTGAAGATTTTCGGGTTCTATAATTCCGTTTATCTTTCGGTTTCGTTTATTCTTAGTTTTTGATGATGAATTCTGAACTTATATTGATTGTTGCTATGATTATTGACATGATATTCGGCTAAACTTCTCGTACTACCTAGGTTATGACAATAGCTTAATAAAGTTTGGTTCTTTATTCGATTTTTGTCGTGGTTGTGGATCTTTCTTGTACTGTAAAAGCTATGGGAATTTAACTTGGTGCATATGCTTGCTTGACGATTATTTTATTATTGTTTATTGCTTCGTATAATCCTTGGTGACGGTCTTTATCACATAATAGGGTTGTCCTAGGGTTCTTGATTTAGGTGACGGTCTTTATCACATAATAGATCATTAATCCTTTAGGGTGAAAATTGCATAAGTAACCTTAGAAGTAATATCCGGTAATTTAATAAAATCAAGTGTTCTACTAAACTTGTCGCTGAGAGGCTCAAGGTTATTAATAGGTCTCGGTTTGGTTATAAGTCCTTAACATTCCATTGTCTATTAAACCAAGATTAAAACCCGTAGTTGCTTTAGACGTTCGCGCTGAGAGGTAGAGCGTCTTATATAGGCACTTTCAAGAAACTAGAGGACTGAGAGGAAATCTAGAAAACCGGTGAGCGTAACAGCCTAGGTAGTGCCATAAGAATCGCCTTGAGAGTGTTTGAGGGGCTTAGTGGTGTCTTAATAGGTTTAGTATCCAAAGATCCCAGTTCCACACCACAAAATCCGAGTTGGGGATAGCGATTGAAAATGATAGAAAAGTTGGGTTTTTGTTCGGGTTCAAATAATGATAATATGAGATAATATAATCGTGCTTGTGTCTAGTTTGGGATGTGCGGGTAGGCTCGGTTCGGTTCTAGGTTCCTTTGATCTTAAATTACCTAATTGTCGGTCTACTAGTGGGTTCTCATCTAGGGAAAGTGCGGAAACTGAAACCGCCAAAAATAGTATAAGGGATGCCGTTATAAGCTAAGATCGTTAGAGTTTTTGGTCATTATCTCGTTGAAAAAAAAAATGAAATAAACGAGCTAGAAACTAAATGAAAGTAGCCATTCCTATGTAGTCTGTGATTGGGGATAGCGACTCTACAGTCGGATTACCGCTAGGGTGTGTGAAATCGACTTGCCGAAACCTAAGTAATCTGTGGTTGGGGATAGCGACTCTACAGCCGGAATACCGC
The DNA here is from genome assembly GCA_030545235.1 of Helianthus tuberosus. Lineage (NCBI taxonomy): Eukaryota > Viridiplantae > Streptophyta > Magnoliopsida > Asterales > Asteraceae > Helianthus > Helianthus tuberosus. Next base: position 36,267,039 of record CM060411.1, on the reverse strand, counting down.
TTGGTTAGGGAAAGCATCGTCTGGTCTCGCGAAAGAAAAAAAAAGAGAAAAAAAACAAAGCAAAAATAGAAAAAAAAATGGAAAAATAGATTTGATTTTAAACTCTCTTGATCTTGGTATAAAACGGTTAGGAAATAACCCAGTGGTTGTTCCTTTTGTCCTATAAGCTTGATGGGGGATTAGGTGGACTTGCAATTCTTAGTGTGAGACCCTAGGTAGATTGACCGAACTTGAACTAAATTGCATGATAAGGGCTTGGAACCGGGTTGGGTTTAAGTGGATCAATATACTTGCAATCGCGGCTAACACGAGTTTCGGTTTTAATAAAAGTAACTTAAGTTTTTGGCCCGTTCGACTATTCCGACTATGATTTCGTTTGCATAATTCTTTTTCGAGGACGAAAAAAGGTTAAGTGTGGGGATATTTGATGTATTGTAAAATACATCTTTATTCGCGTCTGGTTTTAGTCGTTAGATAGTTGTTTTTGGTTCCGTTTTAGTTTAGATGTACATACTTTTGATTTAATTGTGTTTTCAGGTACTTGAAGCTGAAAAGAAGCGGAAACGAGTAAAATCTAGCAAAGGCGAAAGTCTGGAATGAAAACCGAGAGCTCGGGAGAAGGAAACGAAGCGAAATAGCATTCTGAAGGTCTTAGGCGGGCCGCTTCAGCTTATGAGACACTCTCAAGCGGGCCGCATTAACTAAAAGAATTGATCTGGAAAATTTAAAGGCGCGCGGGCCGCGTTAACTTATCTTCACCATTATGCGGGCCGCGTGGGGACTGAAATCGTGAAACCGACTTATTCAGCAGCAGGTTGTAGGGTTTCTTGGATATAAAACATCATTAACATCATCAGCCGAGGGGGACGAATGAACACGAATTTAGAGTTTTGGACGACTTTGGAGGCTGATTTCAGAGGTTTTGGAGCATTCGGGAAGCCAAGGAATCATTTAGGAAGCTCGGGAACACTCGGAGTTGAAGATTTTCGGGTTCTATAATTCCGTTTATCTTTCGGTTTCGTTTATTCTTAGTTTTTGATGATGAATTCTGAACTTATATTGATTGTTGCTATGATTATTGACATGATATTCGGCTAAAATTCTCGTACTACCTAGGTTATGACAATAGCTTAATAAAGTTTGGTTCTTTATTCGATTTTTGTCGTGGTTGTGGATCTTTCTTGTACTGTAAAAGCTATGGGAATTTAACTTGGTGCATATGCTTGCTTGACGATTATTTTATTATTGTTTATTTTTTTGTATAATCCTTGATGACAGTCTTTATCACATAATAGGGTTGTCCTAGGGTTCTTGATTTAGGTGACGGTCTTTATCACATAATAGATCATTAATCCTTTAGGGTGAAAATTGCATAAGTAACCTTAGAAGTAATATTCGGTAATTTAATAAAATCAAGTGTTCTACTAAACTTGTCGCTGAGAGGCTCAAGGTTATTAATAGGTCTCGGTTTGGTTATAAGTCCTTAACATTCCATTGTCTATTAAACCAAGCTTAAAACCCGTAGTTGCTTTAGACGTTCGCGCTGAGAGGTAGAGCGTCTTATATAGGCACTTTCAAGAAACTAGAGGACTGAGAGGAAATCTAGAAAACCGGTGAGCGTAACAGCCTAGGTAGTGCCATAAGAATCGCCTTGAGAGTGTTTGAGGGGCTTAGTGGTGTCTTAATAGGTTTAGTATCCAAAGATCCCGGTTCCACACCACAAAATCCGAGTTGGGGATAGCGATTGAAAATGATAGAAAAGTTGGGTTTTTGTTCGGGTTCAAATAATGATAATATGAGATAATATAATCGTGCTTGTGTCTAGTTTGGGATGTGCGGGTAGGCTCGGTTCGGTTCTAGGTTCCTTTGATCTTAAATTACCTAATTGTCGGTCTACTAGTGGGTTCTCATCTAGGGAAAGTGGGGAAACTGAAACCGCCAAAAATAGTATAAGGGATGCCATTATAAGCTAAGATCGTTAGAGTTTTTGGTCATTATCTCGTTGAAAAAAAAATGAAATAAACGAGCTAGAAACTAAATGAAAGTAGCCATTCCTATGTAGTCTGTGATTGGGGATAGCGACTCTACAGTCGGATTACCGCTAGGGTGTGTGAAATCGACTTGCCGAATAAAAGTACCGAAACCTAAGTAATCTGTGGTTGGGGATAGCGACTCTACAGCCGGAATACCGCTTGGTTAGGGAAAGCATCGTCTGGTCTCGCGAAAGAAAAAAAAAAGAGAAAAAAAACAAAGCAAAAATAGAAAAAAAATGGAAAAATAGATTTGATTTTAAACTCTCTTGATCTTGGTATAAAACGGTTAGGAAATAACCCAGTGGTTGTTCCTTTTGTCCTATAAGCTTAAGGGGGGATTAGGTGGACTTGCAATTCTTAGTGAGAGACCCTAGGTAGATTGACCGAACTTGAACTAAATTGCATGATAAGGGCTTGGAACCAGGTTGGGTTTAAGTGGATCAATATACTTGCAATCGTGGCTAACACGAGTTTCGGTTTTAATAAAAGTAACTTAAGTTTTTGGCCCGTTCGACTATTTCGACTATGATTCCGTTTGCATAATTCTTTTTCGAGGACGAAAAAAGGTTAAGTGTGGGGATATTTGATGTATTGTAAAATACATCTTTATTCGCGTCCGGTTTTAGTCGTTAGATAGTTGTTTTTGGTTCCGTTTTAGTTTAGATGTACATACTTTTGATTTAATTGTGTTTTCAGGTACTTGAAGCTGAAAAGAAGCGGAAACGAGTAAAATCTAGCAAAGGCGAAAGTCTGGAATGAAAACCGAGAGCTCGGGAGAAGGAAACGAAGCGAAATAGCATTCTGAAGGTCTCAGGCGGGCCGCTTCAGCTTATGAGACACTCTCAAGCGGGCCGCATTAACTAAAAGAATTGATCCGGAAAATTTAAAGGCGCGCGGGCCGCGTTAACTTATCTTCACCATTATGCGGGCCGCGTGGGGACTGAAATCGTGAAACCGACTTATTCAGCAGCAGGTTGTAGGGTTTCTTGGATATAAAACATCATTAACATCATCAGCCGAGGGGGACGAATGAACACGAATTTAGAGTTTTGGACGACTTTGGAGGCTGATTTCAGAGGTTTTGGAGCATTCGGGAAGCCAAGGAATCATTTAGGAAGCTCGGGAACACTCGGAGTTGAAGATTTTCGGGTTCTATAATTCCGTTTATCTTTCGGTTTCGTTTATTCTTAGTTTTTGATGATGAATTCTGAACTTATATTGATTGTTGCTATGATTATTGACATGATATTCGGCTAAACTTCTCGTACTACCTAGGTTATGACAATAGCTTAATAAAGTTTGGTTCTTTATTCGATTTTTGTCGTGGTTGTGGATCTTTCTTGTACTGTAAAAGCTATGGGAATTTAACTTGGTGCATATGCTTGCTTGACGATTATTTTATTATTGTTTATTGCTTCGTATAATCCTTGATGACAGTCTTTATCACATAATAGGGTTGTCCTAGGGTTCTTGATTTAGGTGACGGTCTTTATCACATAATAGATCATTAATCCTTTAGGGTGAAAATTGCATAAGTAACCTTAGAAGTAATATCCGGTAATTTAATAAAATCAAGTGTTCTACTAAACTTGTCGCTGAGAGGCTCAAGGTTATTAATAGGTCTCGGTTTGGTTATAAGTCCTTAACATTCCATTGTCTATTAAACCAAGATTAAAACCCGTAGTTGCTTTAGACGTTCGCGCTGAGAGGTAGAGCGTCTTATATAGGCACTTTCAAGAAACTAGAGGACTGAGAGGAAATCTAGAAAACTGGTGAGCGTAACAGCCTAGGTAGTGACATAAGAATCGCCTTGAGAGTGTTTGAGGGGCTTACTGGTGTCTTAATAGGTTTAGTATCCAAAGATCCCGGTTCCACACCACAAAATCATCGAATAGAGATCCATTCTGAGTTTAGCTTGCGTCTAGCCTAGGTAGTCTTCATCACCACTGGTCAAAGTCTTCGTTCGAGTTTGTGTTAGTTATTTAGCTAATCTAGTTATTCGTTATTTGCATTCTTAGGATTTTTAGAAAACCCCCCATCAATAAACAATTAGTTAAAGTCCGTGCCAGTCTAAGTCTAGATAGAGTCATTAGCGTAATTTAGTAGAGTCTCTTGGGTTCGATACTCGGACTTCCTTAGGCTGTACTGCATCGATCGGTACACTTGCCGGTCATGTGGTTTAGGTTTTAGAGAGTCTTTGTTTTATAAATTTAAAACTTAGAGAGTCTAGTTTAGGGTTTAATTTAGTTAATTTAGTTAAACCACTTTTAGCACATCAAGTTTTTGGCGCTGTTGCCGGGGATTCTGTGGCGATTGCGTTGACTACTTTGTTGGACTTATTTGACATATTACGTGCTATTTGTGTTCGTTGAGTCGTAGGAGTCTAAAAAAATTATAAAAATCCAAAAATATTTGCTTTAGTGTCTTTTCTAGATTAGTGAGTCAGTTGTTAGAGTCGTAGTACTTGTATTCGGTTTTGTAGTGGATGCCCCATACGCGTTCGCAGGGACCTCCGCCTGAGCTGTTTACGATCACGCCCACCCCCGCTTTCGATTTCACACCGAAGTTATCACCTCACGTATCCCCACACGTTTCCCCACCACCCTCCCGTTCTCGTTCACCTAGTCCTCCACCCGTAGTTCAAATGGCGAATCGCCCCGTTTACCAGCAGGCTACCACCGGTTTCACCGGTGCTACTTCACCCATCACCCTTCCGAATATTGCAAATGATAGGTCTTGGCAGATTCCTTCTTACATCATGACAGCCATATCCAATTCATGTCAGTTCCATGGTCGTGACGACGAGGATGCTCCAGCCCACATAAATCACATCACTCGTCTTTGTGGCACCTACTCCATTGAGGGTGTTAATCTAGATGCCAGGTACTTACAGGTCTTCCCGTTTTCTCTCGCTGGACGCGCAACTGTCTGGTTTGATTCTCAGCCCGCAGTCACTTTCACTACTTGGGCTGGTCTTCGCGATGCTTTCATAGCTAAATACTTCCCGCCAGCCAAGGCGTCTCGCCTTCGTGATCAGATACACTCCTTCCGTATGGAGCTTGATGAGCCGTACCACTTAGCTTGGGAGCATTTTCAGACGCTTCTTTCTCGTTGTTCGCAGCATGGTTTGTCTGATTGGGCGTTAGTTGAGAAGTTTTACAATGGTCTTGCTCCTGAGATTAGAGCTCGTTTCGATACTTCAGCAGGAGGGCAGCTTATGGGAAAGAAGACGGTGACTGAGTGTAATGATTTGTTTGAGAGCTTTGCACATTCTGATATGGATTACAGCACTATCAGCAGGACTTCTATTCCTGTTTCTACCACCTCGGCCGGTCGAGGGGTAAACCAAGTTAGCTTGGATCCATCGGTAGCTGCTGTCGTCGAGAGTGTGAGGAAAGATTTGAGGCAAGAGATGAGGAGAGAGTTGGATGAGATTAAGAAGAAAGTTGATAGGTGTGAGGTTTGTAGGGGAGGTCATGACACACTCGATTATCCCACACTTACGTTAGAGCAGGTAGAGTACATAGCAGGTCAGTCTAGGGGTCTATTTAGTAATAATAATAATGGTTTTAACCCCAACTGGCAGGGTAGTGGTAGTAGTTTTCGCCCTTCTGGCAATCCCCCTGGGTTTCCACCTGGTCAGTATCAAAAAAGGGGGCAGGGTCTTTATACGAGTAGGGGTTCGGGTCAGTATAGTGGTTCAGGAGGTCAGTTTGCTAGTGGGGGTTCGAATCAAGAGAGTCAAGGTAGTGGAAAGAGTTCAGAGGGAAATTTGAGTAGGATAGAGGAGATGTTAGCTCAGATGATGACACGGAGTCAGTCGAATCAGAAATTCCTAACTGAATTTATTCAAACTCAAGATCAAATTAATAAGGGTCACGATTTTCAGCTTAAAAATCAAGAGTCTACTCTTTTAGATCTTAAGAGAACAGTAGGGGATATATCTAGGCAGTTGAAAGAATACCCTTCTGGTCAGTTTTCAGGTACTACTCATCCAGTCAATCATTCGGTGAAAGCTATTACGACTCGTAGTGGGAAGAGTTTGGAAGAGTATGTGAGAGAGAGAGAGTGGAAGAAGAGAAGGATGATGAAGTTGATGAGGTGATTGAGATGGAGGCTCCAGGCAAAGTGCACATGAGGCTAGACCCAGCAAGTACCGCACACGCCGAGAAGTCTCCAGTAGAGAAGAAAGTAGAAAAGCAGCCGAAGAAGGTTCGGCCACCGCTAGTGATTGATATTTCTCGCCTTCCGTTTCCCGCTCGTGCTAGGCAGCAGTTATATGCTAGGGAATACGAGAAATTTCTTGAGATGTTCACCCAGCTGAAGGTGAATCTTCCGTTCATAGAGGCTTTGAGATCCATGCCTAAATACGCCAAGTTCCTTAAGGATTTTCTCAAGCGTAAGGATAGGGTAGGAGAGTGTTCGAGTAATTCATTGAGTGGAGAGTGTTCTGCTGTGATCCTAAATAAACTTCCTGAGAAACTTACCGATCCAGGCATTTTCACGATCCCATGTTTGTTTGGTGGTGATGTTAAAAACCACGCGTTGGCAGACCTTGGTGCTAGTATTAATTTGATGCCATATTCATTTTACGAAAAACTAGGCCTTGGTGATTTGAAGTCAACTCGTATGACCCTCTCGTTAGCGGATAAGACAGTTAAGTATCCTAGGGGGATAGTAGAGAATCTGTTGGTGAAAGTGGATAAGTTTGTGTTTCCGGCTGATTTTGTAGTGCTAGATATGGAGGCCGATGATAAAGTTCCGTTGATTTTAGGGCGCCCGTTTTTGAACACTGCTAAAGCGCTTATAGATGTCTTCTTAGGCACAATCACACTTAGAGCGGGCGACGAGTCAGTAGTTTTTGAGGTGAATAATGCGAGAGGGTCGAGTGAGAGAGTTGAGGCGATAGCATCGGTAGAGGAGAGTGAGAAGAGTGAGAGAGACGAGAAAAAGGTAGTAAGTGAGCCGAGTCTAGAAAAGGTGTTAAAACCCAAGTGTGGGGATCCACCTGATAGGAGGGTCGAAGAGTTGGAAGAGAGAATGATTAGGTTGGAATCTAAGTTAGAGATGCTGAGTAAGGCTCAGTGTGGGGATAGATATAAAGATGATATGTTTAGGTTCAAACCGCTTGATGACGAGTCAATGGAGTATGAGAGATTTAGGAGAGATGTGGGCGATTTTACGGATGGTAGTGCTACGACCCGGAAGAGTTGGTTTGGAGGGGAGCTCCGATTATATGATCCTCCGTAAGTGCGTGAACAGTTGTGAATTACTTGTAGAGTTTGTATTTTGAGTCGTAATTCGTGTCGTGTCGTTAGTTAGGTCGTTAGTGTCGTTTGCGTCGTTTCGTGTTTTTGCGTCTTTTGTGTGTCGTAAAAGTTTTTGCAGGTACACGCCTCGTCATGAAGGCCGAACTCAGCAGACGAGCGTTTCCCAGGTACGTTTACTGTTCAAAACGAAGAAATAAGGTGCAGGGGTAATTTGGGTATTTAAAAAATCATTATTTTTGAATTCTGCTGTTGCTGTCAATAGAACGGCTGATGTTTGCTGTTCAGGCGGCCCGCGTTAACCATATGTTACTCTTAGGCGGGCCGCATGAACTTAATGAAAATCTTGAACTTTTGGACGCGCGCGGCCCGCGTCAACTTAATCTAAATTCTCAGGCGGGCCGCATGGGTCTTGTTTTTTCGATGAGCAGCAGTCTTGGCCCAAATTTGTTTCACAAATCACTATCCATTCATCCGTCAACCATTAAACCACCATTTACACTATCACCACCACTGTTCGTTTTCACCATACCACCATCGTTGTTGGTTCGAGTCGTCATACACGGGTTTGTGCTTGCATTATGCTTTTATATTTTGTACCATGCGTCTAAGTTAGTAGTATTGAGTCAGTCATTTGTGTCGAGTCGGTATTGCTTTGGTATTTTGCTTGTTTTTGTTGATGCAGGTTCGAATATGTGCCACCCGTACTCAATCTCCATTCAGGTGATTTTGGAGCTGTTTATCGAATTTCGGGCATTTATCAAGCATACTAGTTAGTGTCAAAAGTCGATCGCGAATGAAATGCTATACGATCGAACGGGATTGGACGAGAGATTTGGAGCATACGCGTTATAAAATCAGTTAAGTCCTTTCCGATTTGCCCTTGTGTTTTTTATTTTTTATTTTTTTTAGATTTTTGAGTCGGTTTCCATCCTACATTGAGGGCAATGTAGAGTTTAAGTGTGGGGATGGGAAACTATCGTTTAGTGTTTAGTTAGTAGAGTCTTGGGTCATAAAAACGAAAAATAAAAAAAATATTAAAAAAATTGAAAAATCCAAAAAAAATGAAAAAATAGAAAAATGTCTTTTGAAACAAGAAGTTTGCAAAATAAAAGCGGAAAATGATAGAAAAGTTGGGTTTTTGTTCGGGTTCAAATAATGATAATATGAGATAATATAATCGTGCTTGTGTCTAGTTTGGTATGTGCGGGTAGGCTCGGTTCGGTTCTAGGTTCCTTTGATCTTAAATTACCTAATTGTCGGTCTACTAGTGGGTTCTCATCTAGGGAAAGTGGGGAAACTGAAACCGCCAAAAATAGTATAAGGGATGCCGTTATAAGCTAAGATCGTTAGAGTTTTTGGTCATTATCTCGTTGAAAAAAAAAATGAAATAAACGAGCTAGAAACTAAATGAAAGTAGCCATTCCTATGTAGTCTGTGATTGGGGATAGCGACTCTACAGTCGGATTACCGCTAGGGTGTGTGAAATCGACTTGCCGAAACCTAAGTAATCTGTGGTTGGGGATAGCGACTCTACAGCCGGAATACCGCTTGGTTAGGGAAAGCATCGTCTGGTCTCGCGAAAGAAAAAAAAAAGAGAAAAAAAACAAAGCAAAAATAGAAAAAAAAATGGAAAAATAGATTTGATTTTAAACTCTCTTGATCTTGGTATAAAACGGTTAGGAAATAACCCAGTGGTTGTTCCTTTTGTCCTATAAGCTTGAGGGGGGATTAGGTGGACTTGCAATTCTTAGTGTGAGACCCTAGGTAGATTGACCGAACTTGAACTAAATTGCATGATAAGGGCTTGGAACCGGGTTGGGTTTAAGTGGATCAATATACTTGCAATCGCGGCTAACACGAGTTTCGGTTTTAATAAAAGTAACTTAAGTTTTTGGCCCGTTCGACTATTCCGACTATGATTCCGTTTGCATAATTCTTTTTCGAGGACGAAAAAAGGTTAAGTGTGGGGATATTTGATGTATTGTAAAATACATCTTTATTCGCGTCCGGTTTTAGTCGTTAGATAGTTGTTTTTGGTTCCGTTTTAGTTTAGATGTACATACTTTTGATTTAATTGTGTTTTCAGGTACTTGAAGCTGAAAAGAAGCGGAAACGAGTAAAATCTAGCAAAGGCGAAAGTCTGGAATGAAAACCGAGAGCTCGGGAGAAGGAAACGAAGCGAAATAGCATTCTGAAGGTCTCAGGCGGGCCGCTTCAGCTTATGAGACACTCTCAAGCGGGCCGCATTAACTTAAAGAATTGATCCGGAAAATTTAAAGGCGCGCGGGCCGCGTTAACTTATCTTCACCATTATACGGGCCGCGTGGGGACTGAAATCGTGAAACCGACTTATTCAGCAACAGGTTGTAGGGTTTCTTGGATATAAAACATCATTAACATCATCAGCCGAGGGGGACGAATGAACACGAATTTAGAGTTTTGGACGACTTTGGAGGCTGATTTCAGAGGTTTTGGAGCATTCGGGAAGCCAAGGAATCATTTAGGAAGCTCGGGAACACTCGGAGTTGAAGATTTTCGGGTTCTATAATTCCGTTTATCTTTCGGTTTCGTTTATTCTTAGTTTTTGATGATGAATTCTGAACTTATATTGATTGTTGCTATGATTATTGACATGATATTCGGCTAAACTTCTCGTACTACCTAGGTTATGACAATAGCTTAATAAAGTTTGGTTCTTTATTCGATTTTTGTCGTGGTTGTGGATCTTTCTTGTACTGTAAAAGCTATGGGAATTTAACTTGGTGCATATGCTTGCTTGACGATTATTTTATTATTGTTTATTGCTTCGTATAATCCTTGGTGACGGTCTTTATCACATAATAGGGTTGTCCTAGGGTTCTTGATTTAGGTGACGGTCTTTATCACATAATAGATCATTAATCCTTTAGGGTGAAAATTGCATAAGTAACCTTAGAAGTAATATCCGGTAATTTAATAAAATCAAGTGTTCTACTAAACTTGTCGCTGAGAGGCTCAAGGTTATTAATAGGTCTCGGTTTGGTTATAAGTCCTTAACATTCCATTGTCTATTAAACCAAGATTAAAACCCGTAGTTGCTTTAGACGTTCGCGCTGAGAGGCAGAGCGTCTTATATAGGCACTTTCAAGAAACTAGAGGACTGAGAGGAAATCTAGAAAACCGGTGAGCGTAACAGCCTAGGTAGTGCCATAAGAATAGCCTTGAGAGTGTTTGAGGGGCTTAGTGGTGTCTTAATAGGTTTAGTATCCAAAGATCCCGGTTCCACACCACAAAATCATCGAATAGAGATCCATTCTGAGTTTAGCTTGCGTCTAGCCTAGGTAGTCTTCATCACCACTGGTCAAAGTCTTCGTTCGAGTTCGTGTTAGTTATTTAGCTAATCTAGTTATTCGTTATTTGCATTCTTAGGATTTTTAGAAAACCCCCCATCAATAAACAATTAGTTAAAGTCCGTGTCAGTCTAAGTCTAGATAGAGTCATTAGCGTAATTTAGTAGAGTCTCTTGGGTTCGATACTCGGACTTCCTTAGGCTATACTGCATCGATCGGTACACTTTTCGGTCGTGTGGTTTAGGTTTTAGAGAGTCTTTGTTTTATAAATTTAAAACTTAGAGAGTCTAGTTTAGGGTTTAATTTAGTTAATTTAGTTAAACCACTTTTAGCACATCAAGTTTTTAGCGCCGTTGCCGGGGATTCTGTGGCGATTGCGTTGACTACTTTGTTGGACTTATTTGACATATTACGTGCTATTTGTGTTCGTTGAGTCGTAGGATTCTAAAAAAATTATAAAAATCCAAAAATATTTGCTTTAGTGTCTTTTCTAGATTAGTGAGTCAGTTGTTAGAGTCGTAGTACTTGTATTCGGTTTTGTAGTGGATGCCCCATACGCGTTCGCAGGGACCTCCGCCTGAGCTGTTTACGATCACGCCCACCCCCGCTTTCGATTTCACACCGAAGTCATCACCTCACGTATCCCCACACGTTTCCCCACCACCCTCCCGTTCTCGTTCACCTAGTCCTCCACCCGTAGTTCAAATGGCGAATCACACCGTTTACCAGCAGGCTACCACCGGTTTCACCGGTGCTACTTCACCCATCACCCTTCCGAATATTGCAAATGATAGGTCTTGGTAGATTCCTTCTTACATCATGACAGCCATCACCAATTCATGTCAGTTCCATGGTCGTGACGACGAGGATGCTCCAGCCCACATAAATCGCATCACTCGTCTTTGTGGCACCTACTCCATTGAGGGTGTTAATCTAGATGCCAGGTACTTACAGGTCTTCCCGTTTTCTCTCGCTGGACGCACAGCTGTCTGGTTTGATTCTCAGCCCGCAGGCACTTTCACTACTTGGGCTGGTCTTCGCGATGCTTTCATAGCTAAATACTTCCCGCCAGCCAAGGCGTCTCGCCTTCGTGATCAGATACACTCCTTCCGTATGGAGCTTGATGAGCCGTACCACTTAGCTTGGGAGCGTTTTCAGACGCTTCTTTCTCGTTGTTCGCAGCATGGTTTGTCTGATTGGGCGTTAGTTGAGAAGTTTTACAATGGTCTTACTCCTGAGATTAGAGCTCGTTTCGATACTTCAGCAGGATGGCAGCTTATGGGAAAGAAGATGGTGACTGAGTGTAATGATTTGTTTGAGAGCTTTGCACATTCTGATATGGATTACAGCACTATCAGCAGGACTTCTATTCCTGTTTCTACCACCTCGGCCGGTCGAGGGGTAAACCAAGTTAGCTTGGATCCATCGGTAGCTGCTGTAGTCGAGAGTGTGAGGAAAGATTTGAGGCAAGAGATGAGGAGAGAGTTGGATGAGATTAAGAAGAAAGTTGATAGGTGTGAGGTTTGTAGGGGAGGTCATGACACACCAGAATAATGAGAATAACGGAAACCAAATAGATAATAGTGCCATCCAACATATAGTAGCACAAGGGATTATAGATGATATGCCCTATATTATCAAGACTGTTAAAGAAGCAGAAAATAATAAACCTGCAAATGGAAGTAAACGCCAACACAGCTCCAATTCCTAAAAGAAGAAGAACCACTTCTTACGGTTGTTCTTATAAAGAATTCTTGGCCTGCAAACCAATAGAATTCTCAGGCAATGAAGGAGCCATTGCAGCCTTACGTTGGATAGAAAAGACAGAAGCAGTTATAAAATTAAGTAAATGTGCAGACGAAGATAAGATTATGTTTGCTTCTAATCTTTTAAAAAATGCAGCCTTAGAATTATGGAATACTATTCTCCAGTGTAGGGGAAGTGACAAAGTTTATAATATGGAATGGAACAATTTTAAGGAAATGGTTGAAAGAAAATTCTGTCCTCCTAATAAAAAGTAACAAATCGCCAATAGTTCCTAAATCTTAAAATGACTGGAATAAATTGCAAAGGTTACACTACCATATTCTCCGAATATGCTAGGATAGTGCCAACCTTAGCCTCACCTGAACCAGTGTTAATCTTTTGTTATATTTGGGAATTAATTAGTGAGATTAGACACGTAGTCAAGGCTGCTAGACCACAAACCGTAGAAGAAGCAGTAGAACTAGCCAATACCCTGACTAATGAATTGGTACGCACCCAAGAGGAAAACCAGAGAAAGAACCTAGCTCAAAAGCTTAGCCAGGAATTTCGCTACGGTAATTCCTATCGTGGAAAGGGAACAGGTTCTTCTGCACCCTACTGCAAGTTTTGTAAAAAGAAGCACTCAGGAAAGTGTGACGTGTCCTGCAACTTTTGCAAATACCCAGGACATAAGGAAGAAGATTGTAGGAGAAAGGCTAGTGCCAGAATATGCTACAATTGTGGAGAGGCTGGTCACATCAAACTGAACTGTCCGAAACTAGCTCTAGCCACAACCAACAAGGCTAAGACAACTGAAGGACCTAAGAAGAATGCCAGAGTGTTTGTTCTGACAGCTGAAGAAGCCAAGATGATTGCCGGTACGTTCTGAGTTAATAATATATTTGCCAAAGTATTATTTGACTCTGGTGCAAACCAAACTTTTATCAATACTTCTTTCTACAAACTTCTCGACCAACCCTTAGCCAAACTTCAACGAGATTGTCTGGTAGAAACAACAAACGAAGAATCCATTAAGATAAGTGAAATCTTGCAGGGAGCAAGAATAGAAATTTTGAATCATAACTTTTTAGCTAACCTGTACCCAATAAGTCTAGCCGGGTTCGATGTTGTATTAGGAATGGATTGGTTGGTAGCCAATCGTGCCAGTATTTTAATTGTGAAAGATCACAATTAAAGGAGATAAGCCAACCAGATCGACAAAATCCATCTCTGTGATGAAAGCTGCAAGTTTTGAAAGGAAAGGAGGAGTAGTATATATGATTTCTATAATCATCAATACTAAAGGAAAAGAATTAAAAGATATCCCTATGATATCCAAATTCTCAGACGTTATAACAACCTTCCAAAATTATTTCCGACACCCCTAATTTATTTAGAATGTCCCTATACGACCTAAAATACACCCCGTATACTAAATACGACCCTAAATACCTTTAATTTTACAAAAATAAAATAAAAACAAAACTTCAGAGGTTCTCGCGGGGCGCGACGACCCTAGCTACCTCCGTCGTGGGCCGCGACAAGCTAGGCCACCAGGACACCTCCGGTGCCGCCACGTGTCCCAATTCGTGTCAAGTATAGGAGTTCGAATCAGCGTAGCTAGAACCTAGACCCCCTATGTCACGGGCCGCGTAAGACCACCCCTAAGTCCTCGCGGGCTGCGAGAGACTGCGAGATCAGCACTATAAATAGATGGCATTGGCCGTTCATTTGAAATCGTTCACAACAACTTTCTCTCTCGAAATTCTACATAGTAAACTTAATTTTCGGGTGTTATACCCCCTAAAATAACGAATTTCTGCCCCGTTGTAAGTATTATAACCCTGGTTACGTATTAGATACGCGGCCCGATTGATCTAGGGTTCCATAACGGCTGTCGTGGTTCTGCCCGACGTAGTCGTTGGATTGCCGTTTCGGGGAGGGTATTACTAATGTAAATATTGGGTTATTATACTAACACACGTGCATTGTTTAGTTAATAGATTATAACCATGAATCCACCAAGAAAAGTCTAAAGTAGAAATGTGAGTAATCTCCTTTTTGTAAACCTTTTTACAAACTATTTTTACAAAACCTTAAATAATTTACAATGTGATTAGGAGTGATTGAGTCTTTGTAATTCTTCAATTACTGCCGGTATGTTGGGGTTTTGTATACAAAATGTGGAACACGTTACCATTGGACAACGAGATAGCCAATGTGTAATATGACCCACCAGTCAGGATTGACAATACTGAATGAGTAATTGTGTAGATATAAACATTGTGATTGCTCTCAATACTGTTAAAGGATAAATGCTTCTTGATTAAATTGGGATTCACTCACCAGTATTTCCCATTGAGAAATGTTTTTAAACACGTTTCAGGTAATAAAATGTGAAAACCAATTAGAACCCAGCTGGAGAGCACTGAAGGCTTGGAAAAATGTGGCTATAAAAGTTACCTAAATAAAGACGTTGTTTTAAATTCAATAAAATGGGGTTTATCCCTATAAACATGTTTGTAATGGAAACTTGGGTTTTACCCATGTGTTTATTAATATGAAAATGTGGTATTTTACTCTGATAAAATATTTCCTAACTACGGTCCTGATAAATTTCCGCTGCCAATTAATGATAAACCAATGATACCACCACATCTGAGTTCGCGTCCGCCCGATCCCAGGAGATAGGGGCCGGGGGTTGCGACAGAAGGTGGTATCAGACCTAAGCCACTGATTCAGCCACAGAAGTGTTCTGCTGACATTGAATTTATCAATTTTGTTAGGAAATAATCAATAAGATTATGTGCATACGTGTAGATTATTATTTTGTGTTATTTGACCATTTGTTAGTTTACAGCATGAGTGACCAAGGACCTTCAGACGCTTACCGTCAACTGTCTAGTTCACCTAGGGATGAAGGTACCTCTTCACAGCCTACCCTCTCAGGGTATTCGGCTGACAACGAAGATGAGATATTCGTGTTCAAGGCCCAATCTGAAGAGCCATTCCCTCCCAAGAAGAGAGGATGGTTCAGCAGAGGAGTGTATGAATGTAGGAAAAAGGATGAAAAAGTTACAACAACAGCGTGCTTTAGCAGCCATTAAAAGAGAAACAGATGCTCACACCCAGGATATGCTCAATAGGAGTCTAGCAAATTTTCATATCTTAACAACTACAGCTGCAGACCCTAATTTAGAGCAACTCATAGCACCTCAGCCATTACCGTTGTTTCCCACACAACCCGCGGATATTGAACTAAACCCAGCTGAGATTCCTAGGATACCTGAACCCCCTCCTCTAGACTATGACACATGGTTTGACGACCATAGGGATTACTAGCAACGTTACCCAATCCCCATAGAGGAGCCCATGCAAGACCTAGTAGGACCCTATCCTGATTTGGATCCCCTAGACCCATATTACGATAATGACCAATATATCAGGGAAATTCTAGAGAATCCATACCCTCAGGAAGAACAGATGCCACAGTTCCCAGACCCAATACCAGCACTTGCTGTCATACCCTGACTTTTTGCGGAAGCGTGATTATGGTGTGACTTTCTTAATACCATTGAATTCAATCATAACAACAACTATATGATAAAAACCATAGATGCTCATCCATTAATTAAGTTTAAAAGCATAACAACATTGTCTTAAAACATAGAAATTCAAATTCGAGTACAAACCATGCAACTTGTGTAAGAGTTCACAAAGACTCGACAGATGACATTAAATAAAACCAGGATGTAAGGACTCCCAAAATTATCCTAAAAATACCCGTAAGTAATAATCCGGGCCCCTGAAACCCTAAACCATATTAAAAATCAAGAAAAACAAAATTCTGGGTCTCAGGCGGGCCGCGTAAAAGACAACACATGTCTTACGCGGGCCGCGTCAACCCTTGGTTTGACCGGATAAGTATCCGGATCCACGTATTGACCAGCTGTTGAACCTATGCATGACCGATCAATCCTACTCGTAGACTAGGCGGCCACGCGGGCCGCGTAAGATATATGGGGTGGTTTACGCGGGCCGCGTGAACCCTATTTTCAGCTATAAATAGCTTGTTGCATGCACAGTCTGTTGGTGTCGAAAACAAAGTTCAAAAACGAATTCTTGTTACTCTAAAGTCGAAATTACTTTCAATATTAGCGAGGCTCTGCTCCGATACCGGGTATTAACTTGATCGCTGCTACGATTCAATGCCCGATCGATTAAAACTATCCAATGGATGTTTAAGTGCTGCCCACATTAGGGTTATGCTTTGTCATTCGTCGTGAATTCGATGGATGTTTAAGCATCGCACTTTGTCATTCGTTGTGAGGGTTTAATCTCGTGAGTTATCGTAAATGTTGTATTAGTTACTAACCTAGTTCGTGTGCATGTTGTTTAAATTTAGGTTAACAAGGCTAATCAGTAGACTAGACTCTGTCCGTGTTAAATCTGCAATGTGAGTCATTCTCTTTTTATCAAGATGCTTTATAAATTCTTAAATATTTTCAAAGTTATAATTACAGGGATTAAGTCTTTGTAATCACCAAATTACAGCCGGTATGTGGGGTTTTGTATACATTACTTGATAATCGTCACCATTGGGGCAGCCAATGGGGGATATGACCATAGTCACAGAAACGAGTCGAGGGACAAATACCGTGGGTAGTTGGCTGATATCTAGAAACATTGTAATCGCTTTTAATACTGTAAATTATAACAACCTGAAAGGACCACTTTTTCGTCTTTATAAAATAACTTACAAGAGTGATTTAAAGACTTCAAACTAACAACTTTAATACATAATTTTGCAAAATTTGGGCATGACCCGTTCGTAAAACGAGTATACCCCTGTTTTAACCATAATCAAGACAATACCATTCTACAAGATACTACTAAAACCAAAACATCAAATACTAAAAGGTGTGTCTACCAACAAATTTTACAAAAAGTATTTTGACCCAAAACATTAACATAAACTAGCGGAAGCGCTTGGTAAGACATATTTTGATCACGTGCTCGCTCCAATTCGCCGAGTCGCCTAAGTCGAGGATTTACCTACATTTAACAACAAGCTTTAGAAAGTTAGTCATAATACTTGTTTCACTTACAACACCAACCATTTTTAATTGTATTCCTTTATCTACTTTCAGTACTCTTACGCATTCGATTACCCCATTAAATGGGTATGGCATATACTCTCATAATGAGATTCAAGCATATCTCTTACGACCCGGTAACATCGGGTTAATAGCTTACAACATAAATCTTTCGTTCTATCCGTATAACGGATTGAACTTCATACATTCTTTATTGCATTCATGACCACCCGTTCTAAACGGATGGTACCATATTCTTACTCGACATGGTTCGACTTGAACCGGTCGACTTGCATAGCTTAATGTAACCTTCGTTAACATAACCAAATCCGCAAGGGATTTGTTATCTACTTACTAATCACCATAATCATTGTAACAAGGGTTGTTTTTCATAATATAAACAAAATTTAAATAAGGCTTTGTATGCAACGGAACATACCTCGGTCTTGTGAACCTTCCGATTTCTTAGTATTTGAACCTTCTTCCTTCACGCCTATATCAACACATTCATTCATTCGTTTAGTACCCAAATTTCATTCCTTTATGTTCCAAATTACACATAATTATTCTTTCAAGCATTTCATCAAACACCTAGTGTGCGTTACATTAATAAAGCATAATGTACAAGCAGTTAAAGCGTGACTTTGCTAATTCATCCTATATGTCATCAATAATCAATCTAGTTCTTGTAATTCCTTTATTCTACATCAAATTATCTAGCATTCAAGTATTACAAGCAGGATCACATATCAAGATTACATACAATCATAATCCCTAATAATCTTCCTAATCATAACACAATTTCACAAAGTGGGTTTTCATTACAATCTTCCATATAACCCAAAATCAATCATGATTCTTGTTCTAGAAAGCAATTCTAACTCAGAATTCCCACATTTGATACAAGAAATCGAGTTTGGGTTGAACCCCTCATTCACAAATCATAATTTCAGAAAACTTAACTTACCACTTCGGAAATTAGGGTTTGCCATTCGAATTTATAGACTCATGCACTGAATTTCCCTATGAATTTCACTTCAATTCTTTAGTTCTTAAGGTTAGGGTTTCACCTCCCCTTTCCTGCTCTTCCTGATCGATCGACCAAACCCAGATGTGGGTGTTTTTAATTTTTTGTTTATTAATAAAAACCCTTCTAGTTTACTAATTACACTTTGAACCCTTCCATTTTGAAAGAGTGTTTAAATTAGGTTTTCCCCCATAAACTAACTACCATGTTGCCATATTTCATTAACTAAGTTAAATTCTTTATTTATTTGAACTTATCATAATACTAAACATTTTTTTTTTGGGGTGTTACAACTTATGCCTAGTTAACGTTTTTGGGGTGTTACAAGTCTACCCCCCTTAAAAGAGGTTTCGTCCCCGAAACCTTTCTCATTCCAACTAGACCAATTCTACTCCTACTTTTTCGTCTTTTCATTCACGATGCTTACTACAACATAGATGCATTCGAGATCTTGGCAAGAGTTTCATTCATGCATAAACGTCTTTGTACACATTGTCCCTCCGTTCTTTAATCAAGTAAATTACTTTCATAATCACCTATAAGTCAGAATCTGATCCAGGGCTCTTATTAGTGTCGTTTTTACTTTATAATGCCAGTTCCTTGCATACATCATCACTAGCGATTCGTTCATTGGAATTTATTCCAATGTATACTATTGGTCGTACAAGCTTATGCTTACGGCTTGTTTCTATCTTTCTAAATAAGCGTATCATATTTATACATTTACTAATATAAATAAATTGATTTATTTTATTCCGCACACGAATCATGCACGACATAATTCATTATTGTAATTATAAGCAACCCCATCATCCCATTACTAACATTCTTCCAATTACTTTCTTGCTCATATGAGGGCTTAGCACAACATTATACATATACTATAGACATTTAATGACTTAGTGGTACTTATACAAAGCTTCCCACTTCCTGATTACTTTTTCATACTTAATACGAGTATAAGGCATCATTCTACGGTTACCACCGTCACTTGAACTAATTACAAGTTTGAGTTTAGCCTTGAATTTAATCCTTCGCACATTTTATTATTAGCTCCTTGCATGAACTACTTATGATAACAACTAGGTATGTTGTGTACGAGCACCATACTAGCGTTTAACCAATTCAGCTCAAACTTTCATTTAAGGCCTTTAATTCTCCCTCTTAATGACATTCATACCTTCTCACGCTGACCATTACAGGTCGATCACTGTATAGCCTACCATAATTATTCTACCGTTCATTTTGTTCACATTTACAAATAAATCTACGGATTCTTAATCATTAACTAAGAATTAAACATTTTACTAACCTCGCTTTCAATGTATAAGTCGGTTATCCGTGTGCTGGATCGATCCGCTTCTTTATATGTACCTTCCGTACTAGAATTGGTCTCATTCATTCATGAAATATGCTCCCACTCGTGGGCATCCTTCCACTAGCTTCAATACTGTCATTTCACTAAGAATTCCATCATATTTATCTATAAATAAATAGTTAGCACATAACCTTTCATAATTGTGTCCTACAGGGTGTTTGTTCGCCTATTGTCTCTTTCAAAATTTTCTTACGTGCATGCTAAACATATCATACATTCCATTTCTTTTTATTGGTTATCTCACCAACTTTCGCAGTTTGACCTTTCAGTGTCAGATTAACACCCCCTTACCTATTGTGGTCGCATCGAGGTACACGTTCGTACCTTATACTTGCATAATTGCAAGGACTTCATTTATTTCGTTTGACATTTCGGAAGTCTAATTGTAAATACATTCTCACATATAGGTATCAGTTATCCTATTCTGACACACCATTCTCTAGTCGAGCCATATGCTCCTATTAAAAATATAATCTTTTTATACCTACCTGGCGCGGGTCAGAACCCTTGACTCGTCATTCATACTTTGCGACGGTTAATACTTTCCAAACTGTGACAATGCATGCCCATACATTATGCTCACCTATAAGTAATAAACTTGACAAATCGAACATTAAATACCGGGTTCAAATGGCGATCGCCATTTGACCCGTATGACTCATTTGAGTCTCGATTTTAGTTTCTATTCTTATTCGTTTAATCCGTCTTCATTTACGGATTCGAACTTTTAATTCATTACCTTTCATTCTTACTGGTTTGACCCGTGCTTGCTTACGGATTCAACCTTTCATTCCTTACATGGTCGAATCCATTTCTCAGATTCATACATTTTCCTCCGTACCTTCCTTTCTTCTGCCGTATCATTTACCATGTCATTTCTTACGAAACGTTTTCATATTAATCTTCTTCATCCAACTTCGAGTGTTGGGTCCTATCACTTAATTCCATGTCCTATTTCATGTGGCGGGTCTCGACGCGACACTTTACATCTTATTTCTAGTGGTGTTCCCACCCTTCTTTCTTAAGTCTGTCTTACATTCAATCGTAGGCTTATACTTTTCGTTCTTATCCTTCTTTCTTTCTTATATTGATCCGTTCCTTTAAGAATTGTTGGACCCCTTTTTGCTAGCTTGACCGGACATAAGTGAGGTGATTCCCATGTTTTTGTCGAGCTTCGGTCAATACATGACCATCCCTTAATATACCATTTCCATTTGTTTGTTCACCGTATTAGGTGTTAATTCACCTACGCTCTCTAACATGTCTTTTACTAATGAGTATCCTACTTTACACGTATTTCTTACGTAATACTTCCAGCATTTGTAAGTAATTATTATTCACTGACTTCTACAATATAACCTTTTAAGGTCGACCACCACCCAGTACTTTTGTATATAAGTATTGTAGTACGGGTTGTTCTTACTTTCAATTCGAACACACTTACAAAACGCCTTTAGCTAACATCTGAACTATTATCCTCTCCATACCTTTCATTAACATTACCAAGTTCTCATTTATTTATACGTTCCACTTAATTTCAATTATTCAAACACGCATACATCTTTATGTAAATACATTCGAAGTGATTGCAAATTCACCTTCCTTTAGTGTCCATGTTCATGCTTACTTTATTACTTCCTCTTAACCCTTTTTGCCATCCATACTCAAGTAAATTGACAGGATTCCCATCCTTACATATCAGTACTTTCGTAATATCATTAGTTTATGTGAGCATATATACGACTGTTCACTTTCTTTCTATTCATACGTTAATCGACTTTCGTTAGTAGAATTTCGTATAAGTGAGACGTTCATTAATAGTTATCTCATATCAAATCCATACAACTAAACTATCATCCATCATAACACGTAATTCATCTAGTACGTAACACATTAACTTTTTACTTAAACAATTGTGTCTAATGACCATCTCATGATATTCCTATACTGTTGACCTAAAGAAAGTCAACTGTCTCGGTTACACACTTCAAACCTTTGGACATGTATTCATCTAAATATGGTAGGTCATAATAATAATATCCTGCGTATCTCATACTCGTATTGTACGACATGTACGATTTACGTGATCCTCTAAACAATACACATATACATTCACATACACGTATTTTCACATGCTAATGCTCCATGATTCTACAATTAGCAAATTTCATCCGAAACAACTATATAACATAATTTCAACATATCCTTTACTAATTAGCTCGTACAATTCACATTTAGCACATATTCGCCTCTTAATCATACTAAAGCAAATCATTAAATACACATAAGCATCACACCATTCATGTACAAGGTACAAGCCTCTAATGCATAATTCTATCAAAGCATACATTCATCCGAATTCTCATACGAATTCCAACTCCACTTTATACATTCGTCATTCATTTCGTGCCATTCCATACGTTACATTCGACTTTTATAAATTTTACTTTATCGCCGACGATCTACATAACTTTACATAACATATTATATCTTCTTATAACTTGACAGGAACATAAAATGGGCATTTCTGAGAAGTATGGGAACTTAAATCATAATTCACAAGCTTCAATACATCCTAGTTCATTAGTCCATAATTACTTCGTTTGCATTCTTATATTTTAAACTTTACTCGCTTTTTCAGCTTTCATCATTCTTTTGTGTCATTCGACACATTACTTTCAAATTTTCATAATTCCGTCTATCTTATCCACTAATCGTGGTCACATATATCGTACTAGGCCTTATATAGATCTTACACGAACATTCATTAAGCTTTTAAACAATTTAGAAACTCAAAATACGAAAACAAAACAAAATAAAAGTTTCAGCGGATTTGATTTCCGCTGGCCCTCAGCGACGGGCTTTGTAAACGTGCGTCGCCCACAAAAGTCCGTAGATAGGAAAATAGGCCGTCGGCAAGCATGGGCGTCGGCGACGGCATCACAGCCCGTCGGCGACGGCCCCTCCTTTGTAAAAACGCTGCTGAACTTTATTTTATTTATTTATTTTTTTTTACTGTTCCGACCATTTTCCAAATCCGTTTTCAGCTACACGGGTCCAGGGACTTCTCATTATACCCGTTTTATCACTTCTTAGCATACTTAATCTTAAAACTTATACCATATCACACTATGCATACTCATATTAAACAAATATTTAAAAATTTACCTCATTGGCGATCTCGGAGCGAGCACACTTTTGCACGAGCCATCGGTTTGAGTTCAAGCACTATTACTCTTGCTCGAATCCCTCAAACCTAGGCTCTGATACCAACTTGAAAGGACCGCTTTTTCGTCTTTATAAAATAACTTACAAGAGTGATTTAAAGACTTCAAACTAACAACTTTAATACATAATTTTGCAAAATTTGGGCATGACCCGTTCGTAAAACGAGTATACCCCTGTTTTAACCATAATCAAGACAATACCATTCTACAAGATACTACTAAAACCAAAACATCAAATACTAAAAGGTGTGTCTACCAACAAATTTTACAAAAAGTATTTTGACCCAAAACATTAACATAAACTAGCGGAAGCGCTTGGTAAGACATATTTTGATCACGTGCTCGCTCCAATTCGCCGAGTCGCCTAAGTCGAGGATTTACCTACATTTAACAACAAGCTTTAGAAAGTTAGTCATAATACTTGTTTCACTTACAACACCAACCATTTTTAATTGTATTCCTTTATCTACTTTCATTACTCTTACGCATTCGATTACCCCATTAAATGGGTATGGCATATACTCTCATAATGAGATTCAAGCATATCTCTTACGACCCGGTAACATCGGGTTAATAGCTTACAACATAAATCTTTCGTTCTATCCGTATAACGGATTGAACTTCATACATTCTTTATTGCATTCATGACCACCCGTTCTAAACGGATGGTACCATATTCTTACTCGACATGGTTCGACTTGAACCGGTCGACTTGCATAGCTTAATGTAACATTCGTTAACATAACCAAATCCGCAAGGGATTTGTTATCTACTTACTAATCACCATAATCATTGTAACAAGGGTTGTTTTTCATAATATAAACAAAATTTAAATAAGGCTTTGTATGCAACGGAACATACCTCGGTCTTGTGAACCTTCCGATTTCTTAGTATTTGAACCTTCTTCCTTCATGCATATATCAACACATTCATTCATTCGTTTAGTACCCAAATTTCATTCCTTTATGTTCCAAATTACACATAATTATTCTTTCAAGCATTTCATCAAACACCTAGTGTGCGTTACATTAATAAAGCATAATGTACAAGCATTTAAAGCGTGACTTTGCTAATTCATCCTATATGTCATCAATAATCAATCTAGTTCTTGTAATTCCTTTATTCTACATCAAATTATCTAGCATTCAAGTATTACAAGCATGATCACATATCAAGATTACATACAATCATAATCCCTAATAATCTTCCTAATCATAACACAATTTCACAAAGTGGGTTTTCATTACAATCTTCCATATAACCCAAAATCAATCATGATTCTTGTTCTAGAAAGCAATTCTAACTCAGAATTCCCAAATTTGATACAAGAAATCGAGTTTGGGTTGAACCCCTCATTCACAAATCATAATTTCAGAAAACTTAACTTACCACTTCGGAAATTAGGGTTTGCCATTCGAATTTATAGACTCATGCACTGAATTTCCCTATGAATTTCACTTCAATTCTTGAGTTCTTGAGGTTAGGGTTTCACCTCCCCTTTCCTGCTCTTCCTGATCGATCGACCAAACCCAGATGTGGGTGTTTTTAATTTTTTGTTTATTAATAAAAACCCTTCTAGTTTACTAATTACACTTTGAACCCTTCCATTTTGAAAGAGTGTTTAAATTAGGTTTTCCCCCATAAACTAACTACCATGTTGCCATATTTCATTAACTAAGTTAAATTCTTTATTTATTTGAACTTATCATAATACTAAACATTTTTTTTTTGGGGTGTTACAACTTATGCCTAGTTAACGTTTTTGGGGTGTTACACAACCGTGTCAATTTAGTAAAAAGAATGATTCACCAATATTTCCCGCTGACAAAACCTTTTTCAAACATGTTTCAGGTGATCTGTTGTGATCCAGGAAAAGTGCCGCAAAGCACTACAAGCTTAAGGAAGTGGCTCAATATAAAATAAAGAAACATGTTTTGTAAAAATAAAGATTTCTTCGTGAAATCTTATGATTGTAAACTACCGGGGTTTTATCCCGAGTTGTGAAATAAAATAATCGAGAAATTTCAGTTTTAAAAAGATCCTGATGAAAACTTCCGCTGTCAACTTAATTAAATAAATACCACGGGATTTTCTGTCCCGCGGCTCCTGAAACGGGTCAAACCGGGTCGGGGGCCGTGACAGAAAAAAGGTGGTATCAGAGCCACTGAGTTAAGCTAATTAAGTATTTAAAAATACTTAATTTTTCCTGATTGCCCTTTTGTGATTATGTATTTTATTAACTGACTATTTGTTAGGGTAAGCAAAAGCTTTCAAACATCTATCTTAAATTAGATAGGTCATCAAATGAGAAGGGAAGTTCATCCCAAACAAATTCCTCAAAACCTTATGTAAATCCTGAAGAAGGAATATTTGTTCGAAAAGTCCAATACGAGGAACCACTTTCTCCTAATAAAAGAAGTTTGATTATTAGGAAAAGTCAGGAGAAATTAAAGAAATCCAAAGAAAAGAAAGTTAATCAGAAAACTCAAGAAATAGGCAGTAACCCACCATGGGAAGACAAGTTAGATGAAAAATGGACAGATCTCTATATGCTAGCTACTGTAGCAGTAAATGCAAATCTTTAAATACTTTGTCTCAATTTTAGCACCCTTATCACCTACAATTCAAAAACTTGATCCAGTAAATAAATAAATTACAATAAACCCTAGTGTGTTTTAATTTTTCAGTTGTTTTGTAGTTACACGGTATGCAATAATATTTGAAGGTTATCTGTGAAATTTGTTATAAAATTTTAACTTATTATTTTTACATATATGCTAAACAACATGAATGAATTATCTGGAGCCCTAGAGAATCTAAACGTCTACCCTGTAAACATAGAAGTTTCTAAAGAGTTTACTGGGTACTTTGCTGATGTGGAACAACCTATAGAATTCAACGCTCCACCTCTGGGGAAACCCAAGCCTAAAAAGAGGAGAAGAT
Organism: Helianthus tuberosus; assembly: GCA_030545235.1. Taxonomy (NCBI): domain Eukaryota; kingdom Viridiplantae; phylum Streptophyta; class Magnoliopsida; order Asterales; family Asteraceae; genus Helianthus; species Helianthus tuberosus. The sequence goes on along the minus strand of CM060411.1, from coordinate 36,240,990 downwards.
TGGTAGGATGGAGGCGTGTGCGTAGAAGGAAACCCGCCACTAGGAAGAATTCTAAAATAAACAATCCTTTAGAAAAAGGAAAAGGAATTGAAATCGGGGAAAGTTCTAAACAGATAGAATTAGAGATTGGGGAAGATTCTAGACAGATAAAGATGGAATTTGGAGAAAGCTCTAAGCAAACCCAGGAAATGACATTACAGGAGGAGCTAGATTTTATATTGGCAAGCTGTAATACTATTAAGCCTGTCAATGAAAATGTTTTTACTCATCCTATTGAAACCCAAATTCCAATGAACTTGGAACCAACAATCCCAGAACCTATAATCCACACCCAACCTCTAGGAATGGACGAGTGGTGGACTAATGATTGGCAGTTCCAATACCTTCTCAACAATCCTTATACGTTTTCCCCTCAGGTTGACCCAGAGCCTCTCCCAAATCCACCGATGAGTAATGAGAATATGGCTGAACTCCGCCATTTTGGCGAAGAGTTGATAGATACTGGGAGTAGGATCCGAGAGATAGGAGGACAAATCTCATGGAAATATGATGAGAGGGAACATCGTTATTAAAAATGCAAGTTGACGAGGGAGAAGTGGATTGTGAATCTGTGTTTGTAATAAAAATTAATAAAAATCAGCATGTGTAAAATAAACAATAAAACGGTTGTAAGATAAAAGTGTGTACGAAAGTATATTATAATATATAAAATGAAAATTTAGAAATTTACAATGTTGGTATATAATTGTTTACGTGATTATGTGCGATTAATTATTATATTTGGTTGTTTCTTATATATACTAATTATATATAAATTAATTATCAGATGGCAAACGTTGCTAATGAACCAGTAAATGAAGTAAATCAATCTGAGCAAAATCAGGAAGAGCAATTGTTAAAAAGGCAAGATATCGAGGATATTGTTGCTCAAGGAATAGCCAATGCTATTCCAGCAATTCTTGCTGCTGCTCAGAAACCTGTTGAACCTCAACCACTCATTCCTAGTAAACGAACTCAGGAAGATAACTTCAGTAATAGTATAAACGGAGGAGGAAATCATATTAATAATAACAATAATGTTCTGCAAGCCCCAATTTTCAAGAAAATGAAAGCTGCAACACCTGGTTGCACTTACAAAGAATTTCTTGCCTGTAAACCAGCTGAGTTTGCAGGTAACGAATGGGCAATTGCAGCACTGCGTTGGTTAGAGAAAACTGAGGCAGTGATTACCATAAGTAAATGTGCCGAGGAAGATCAGGTCATGTATGCGTCAAATCTTTTTAAAGAAGGGGCGCTAGAATGGTAGAACACAATGTTACAAGCTAAAAGAATGATCGTGGCGTATGCTATGAACTGGGAAGAATTTAAGAATCTTGTAGAAAGAAAATTCTGTCCCGAATATGAAAAAGGAATAAATGGCAAATAAGTTCCTGACCCACCGGATGGTGAATGTGGACTGTCGAGGATATACTTCGACATTCTTCGAATATGCTAGAGTGGTACCAACGTTGGCTTCGCCAGAGCCGGTACTTATTTCTCGCTATATTTGGGGATTAATTAGTGAAATCCATAATATCGTAAAGCTGCGAGACCTCGCACTATTGACGATGCGGTAGAATTAGCTAATACCCTCACTGACGAATTGGTACGCACAAGAGATGAAAACAAGAAGAAGGAACTGGCTCAGAAAATTACCCAAGGATTTCGTGTGGGTAATAGTAGTAACTTCAAGAAAAGAGGAACAGGGCAATCCTCAACTCCTCAGTTCTGCAGGAATTGCAGAAAGAAACATTATGGAAGATGCAATATAACCTGCAACTTTTGCAAAGCTGTAGGACATCGTGAAGAAAACTGCAGAAAGAAAACCATAATCTGCTTTAACTGTGGAGAAGCGGGGCATTTTAAAACAGAATGTCCTAAATTGGCCAAACCAGCAGACAACAAAACCAAGACGGCCGACGGAACTACTAAGAAGAATGCTAGAGCATTCCAGCTGACCACTCAAGAAGCAGAACTCATTCCAGATGTGATAGCTGGTACGTTCCTAGTTCACAACGTGTACGCAAAAGTATTATTTGACTCTGGTGCAAACCAAAGTTTTATAAATACTTTATTCTGCCAAGCTCTTAATTTACCTTTAACCAATCTTAGGCAGATTTTTACAGTCGAAACGGCACTGGAGAAGTAATCATGATTACACGAGATAAACCACGTAAACCCATGAAGTTCATATCAGTAATGAAAGTTGCTTGTTATGAACGAAAGCAAGGAATAGTATATATGATTTCAGTAATCATTAATACTAAGGGTAAAGAACTTAAGGAGATTCCTGTAGTCTCAGAATACCCAGATGTATTCCCAGAAGAACTCCCGGGATTACCACCCGACAGGGAAGTAGAGTTTAAGATTCATCTAATTCCCGGAACTACACCGATAGCCAAGGCACCTTATCGGTTAGCTCCTACAGAAATGTTAGAACTGAAAAAGCAGTTAGATGAATTACTAAGCAAAGGATTCATACAACCTAGCTCATCCCCTTGGGGAGCGCCAGTGTTGTTCGTAAAGAAGAAGGATGGTTCGATGAGAATGTGTATTGATTATAGAGAATTGAATAAGGTTACAATTAAGAATCGATACCCATTACCTAGGATTGATGATCTCTTTGATCAACTTCAAGGAGCTAGATACTTTTTTAAAATCGACTTACGCTCCGGATATCATCAATTAAAAGTACAAGAGGAAGACATACTTAAAACTGCTTTCAGAACTAGGTATGGTCATTACGAGTTTACAGTCATGCCCTTTGGGTTAACAAATGCTCCTGCAACATTTATGGACATGATGAATAGAATCTGTAAACCATATTTGGATAAATTTGTAATTGTCTTCATCGACGATATACTTATTTATTCCAAAAGTCAGACAAAACATTGTGAGCACTTGCATGCACTCTTAACCTTGTTAAAAAAAGAAAAGCTTTATGCCAAATACTCGAAGTGTGAATTTTGGCTAAAGGAAGTGCAATTTCTAGGTCACATGGTGAATCATGAAGGTATTCACGCAGATCCCTCTAAAATAGAGGCAATTATCAAATGGAAGGTTCCGCAATACGCAATGGAAATTAGAAGTTTTATAGGTTTAGCCGGATATTATAGACGGTTTATTAAGGATTTTCCAAAATAGCTGTACCATTAACTAAGCTAACCTGTAAAGCAATTAAGTTTGAATGGGGACCTAAACAAGAAGAAGCCTTTAGGATCTTGAAACAGAAATTAACAAATGCTCCAATTCTAGCTTTACCAGAAGGAACTGAAGATTTTGAAGTATATTGTGATGCCTCTAAACTAGGATTAGGATGTGTGCTAATGCAACGCAAGAAGGTAATTGCGTATGCTTCAAGGCAATTGAAAAAGCACGAGGAAAATTATACAACTCATGACTTAGAATTAGGAGCCATAATTTTTGCCCTTAAAATTTGGAGACATTATCTGTATGGAAGTAAGTTTACTGTCTATACGGATCACAAGAGTTTAAGGTATATATTTGGGCAAAAAGAGTTAAACATGAGACAAAGGAGATGGATGGAAATTCTAAGCGACTACGACTGTGATATCCAGTATCACGAAGGAAAGGCAAATGTAGTTGCAGATGCCTTAAGTCGTAAGTATCATGAGAAACAACGGCGGGTTCGTGCTTTTAGATTAAATCTACAGTTAGATTTAATGGAACAACTAAGGAATGGTCAGGAAACAGCAATCAAGGATGATGCTGAAGGAATGAAAGGACGAATAAAAGAGTTAGAACAAGGAGCTGATGGAATTTGGAAATTCCACAAAAGAAGAATTTGGGTACCTAAGCAAGGAGAATTAAGAGATAAAATTTTAGAAGAAGCCCATAAATCTAGGTATACCATGCACCCTGGAAACAATAAGATGTATCAAGATTTAAGAAATAATTTCTGGTGGATAGGCATGAAAAAGGATATAGCTAGATATGTTTCTAAGTGTCTTACTTGTTCACAAGTTAAGGCAGAACACCAGAAACCTTCAGGTCTACTACAACAATTAGAAATGCCAGTATGGAAATGGGAACTCATAACAATGGATTTTGTTACTAAGTTACCCAAAACCAGAAAAGGTAATGATGCAATTTGGGTAATTGTGGATCGATTAACCAAATCAGCTCATTTTCTACCCATGAAAGAAACCTTTAGCATGGAAAGGTTGGCAAAATTGTATGTAGATGAAGTAGTATCCCTACATGGAGTTCCACTCTCCATTGTATCGGATAGAGATAGTCGTTTCACTTCCCATTTCTGGACTAGTTTCCAAGAAGCAATGGGAACCCGATTAAATTTAAGTACGGCCTATCATCCACAAACAGACGGGCAAAGTGAAAGGACGATCCAAACCTTAGAAGACATGCTCCGAGCATGTGTGATAGATTTTGGTGGAAACTGGGATGACCACCTACCTTTAATTGAATTCTCCTATAACAATAGTTATCATTCAAGTATCGAATCTGCCCCATTCGAAGCACTATACGGACGTAAGTGCAGAACTCCAGTATGTTGGGCATAAATAGGAGAAAGTCAATTATCAGCACCAGAGATTGTACAAGAAACTACAGACAAGATCACTCAAATCAAAGAAAGATTAAAGACGGCTCGAGATCGTCAGAAGAGTTATGCAGACAATAGAAGGAAGCCGTTGGAGTTCCAAGTTGGAGACAAAGTACTATTAAAAGTATCTCCTTGGAAAGGAGTAGTTCGATTCGGTAAGAAAGGAAAGCTAAGTCCAAGATACGTAGGACCATTTTCAGTGATTCAACGTATAGGACCAGTTGCTTATCGTTTACAACTACCAGAAGAGTTAGCTGGAGTACATGACGTATTTCATGTATCCAATCTCAAGAAATGTTTATCAGATGAATCTTTGGTAGTACCTCTCCAAGATATAGAAGTAAACGAAAAGTTAAAATTTGTTGAGAAACCTCTTCAGATAGAAGACAAAAAGATTAAGTTTCTCAAACACAAAAGATTAGTGCTAGTTAAAGTCAAGTGGGATTCAAAGAGAGGACCCGAATACACTTGGGAGCTGGAATCAGAGATGAAGCGAAAGTATCCTCACTTATTCCGATAAATCTCGAGGACGAGATTCTAAATAAGGTGGGGAGAATGTAAGGACTCCCAAAATTATCCTAAAAATACCCGTAAGTAATAATCCGGACCCCTGAAACCCTAAACCATATTAAAAATCAAGAAAAACAAAATTCTGGGTCTCAGGCGGGCCGCGTAAAAGACAACACATGTCTTACGCGGGCCGCGTCAACCCTTGGTTTGACCGGATAAGTATCCGGATCCACGTATTGACCAGCTGTTGAACCTATGCATGACCGATCAACCCTACTCATAGACTAGGCAGCCACGCGGCCGCGTAAGATATATGGGGTGGTTTACGCGGGCCGCGTGAACCTTATTTTTCAGCTATAAATAGCTTGTTGCATGCACAGTCTGTTGGTGTTGAAAACAAAGTTCAAAAACGAATTCTTGTTACTCTAAAGTCGAAATTACTTTCAATATTAGCGAGGCTCTGCTCCGATACCGGGTATTAACTTGATCGCTGCTACGATTCAATATCCGATCGATTAAAACTATCCAGTGGATGTTTAAGTGCTGCCCACATTAGGGTTATGCTTTGTCATTCGTCGTGAATTCGATGGATGTTTAAGCATCGCACTTTGTCATTCGTTGTGAGGGTTTTATCTCTTGAGTTATCGTAAATGCTGTATTAGTTACTAACCTAGTTCGTGTGCATGTTGTTTAAATTTAGGTTAACAAGTCTAATCAGTAGACTAGACTCTGTCCGTGTTAAATCTGCAATGTGAGTCATTCTCTTTTTATCAAGATGCTTTATAAATTCTTAAATATTTTCAAAGTTATAATTACAGGGATTAAGTCTTTGTAATCACCAAATTACAGCCGGTATGTGGGGTTTTGTATACATTACTTGATAATCGTCACCATTGGGGCAGCCAATGGGGGATATGACCATAGTCACAGAAACGAGTCGAGTGACAAATACAGTGGGTAGTTGGTTGATATCTAGAAACATTGTAATCGCTCTTAATACAGTAAATTATAACAACCGTGTCAATTTAGTAAAAAGAATGATTCACCAGTATTTCCCGCTGACAAAACCTTTTTCAAACATGTTTCAGGTGATCTGTTGTGATCCAGGAAAAGTGCCGCAAAGCACTACAAGCTTAAGGAAGTGGCTCAATATAAAATAAAGAAACATGTTTTGTAAAAATAAAGATTTCTTCGTGAAATCTTATGATTGTAAACTACCGGGGTTTTATCCCGAGTTGTGAAATAAAATAATCGAGAAATTTCAGTTTTAAAAAGATCCTGATGAAAACTTCCGCTGTCAACTTAATTAAATAAATACCACGGGATTTTCTGTCCCGTGGCTCCTGAAACGGGTCAAACCGGGTCGGGGGCCTTGACACAGGATTCGGAAGACGTGTCTCGTCCAGGAGTAAGACACCCTAACCAAACCCGAAGACCATGGATGACATCTTTTATTCTTAAACCACACTTGGAACTTCCGAACGCCCGCCAGATCCACAACTAATTCCCTGAAATACATGTATTTTGAAAACATCAACAAAAGTTGAGCGAGCTCATGTGTTTGTTTGTATGTATGTATGAATAAAACCTTGTAATCATTGTATGTATGTATGTTTGTAAACCCTGGTATGAAAGCAAAACAAGGAAACAAATCGATTAATGGTTTGCAAGGCCATTAACATGCGTGCAACGACGTAGGAAGGTTCAAACCTAGCATATTTGTACCGGGCCTCCGGCTGTAAGACATAGTCACCTCATGGGCCAAACCCTGGTCCACATGGGTGTGGGCTCGCTACACCCAAATAGATCTATCACTCATGCCCCTCGGTCCTAACACGAGGATTAATGGTCTTAAGAGTGCGCCTACCCATTCACATGATCTACTGTACTTTCCAAGCTAACCATACCAATTGTAATTGTTTGTAATCATTTTGTAACATATACTTCACCCCCGAAGTTATAAAACAAAATAGTTTAAAGAAAGGGGGACATGAACTCACAGTCTTGCGTCTTCAGTCACTGTAACTCAAGCTCCTTCGGATAAACACGACTACCTACAACGTACTATGATCTATTAGACGAACTGGTCGTACCTTGACTTTGTATTATTGTATTTGAGTTACGATTCTTTTGTGTCTTCGATATTATTCTAAGTTATATATTTATTTGTTAAAATAATTTAATATTTTAACTTAAATTATATTTATAAATTTTGAAATAATTGTTAAACAATATTATTGTAACTTAATACTTCCCATGTATTTATACTTGTAATTCCTTACCAAGGATGGGGGTATCTTTCACTTGTATATCTTTGCCTTGTATCGGGGTCGTATTCCGGTGTGTATTTATACGTATGAGAATACGTATTTTTATTGTATTCATTAAGTATTCTTATACTTAATTTTACGTATTAATTTTCTGAAATATTATCTTTAATAAAAGTCCACCAATATATACTTCCAAAATATATATTTTAATAAATATTATTTAGGAAAATTATTTATAATTTTTCTTTGGAAAAAATATTTGTATTCTCTTATAAATTTCAAAAATGATATATTTTCATGTCTAGTTTGGAAAATATATATATAAACTCATTTTCTCAAAAATGACATATTTTGTATTTATTTATGAAACTATATCTTTCACCTCGAAAATATTGTATTTCGCGTTTGTGTAAAAAAAATATATTTCTTAAAAATAATATATTCTCTAAAATTTTCCAAGAAAAATATATATTCATACATGCAAAATAATATATTTTTCCCTTGTCAAGAATATGATATAAGTTTGTAGTAATTGTAAAAATCATATTTTTGTTTCCTTAGTGTCCAAAATATCGTTCACCAAATATAGACTTGCGAATAAATTTATGGAATATTCTAGTGAGTTATATTACTTGGTTTGGTTTTACCAATATTTTGTGTATAGCTTGTACATTTATTCCTTGGAATTTTAGTAATATTTTGGATGGTAATTCTTGGTATTTTTGTGAGTTATATTATTTCAAGTTCTAAAATAATATGACTAATACACAAAGTATACAAATAATCACTCACATGTGACTTCTAAATACATATTTTTCCTAAATACATATTTAGCCATTTTTATTTATGAAAACCAACCTCCAATATTTATATTTTTGTGACAAAATCTATGGCAAAGTTTTTGTAACAATTTAAGGTTTGAAATACACTTGTAAGTGTAGGTTAATAAATATTTTTCTAAGTGTTTAGATTTTTAGAAAATGTTGCCATAGTTTCCCCTAAAATGGAGGTTTCCATGCTTTCAAGCATATCATTTTCTTTTGTAAAAATCATCACAATCAATTCACAATCATCAACAAACAACCCTTACTTACCAATTTTGCCAAACTCATGAATATTCTACTACTTCATGAACTTGAATATTTGTAAAGATTTGTAGTAACTTACTAGTGTTCTTAGTAAGTCTTGTTACCCTTTAAAATGTGATTAGTTCTTCAAAAACTTCATTTTTAAAGAAGTTAGATGTTTACAACTTCTTGTCACATTTTCTAAAAATATTTCTTTATACACTTGTTTAACCACTAAAAATAAGATTTGTTTATGTAAGAACCAAGATTTAACAAAACTTGTATTTTTAACTTGGTTTCTTTTAGAAGTCATCCATAAATCTTTAGATCCATAAGTGTTACTACTCATTTTGATCATTATTTTTTAAGAAAACCATTTAGTCATTCAAGTTCATGATTCATATGTGGATGATCCATCATCCTACCATATTTCTACTTTCTTATCTTGCTAGATTATGTTTTTAATAATGATCTAGCAAGATCTTATGATGATCAACATCATTTCTACAAACATTCAATGATCAACAAGCATAACAACTCATATTCATCAAGATTACTTAATTAAACATGCTTATGTTCAAGTTTCATTCTTATGATCTTTAGTGTTTTTCAAGTTTTTGATTATGATTCTTCTTTAACCACTAAAAATGGAAGTAAAATGGAGTGTACAAGGTTCTTACCACTAGCTCAAGGCTAGGGATGATACAAGTGTAGAAAACAAGTGGATAAAAGCAAACAAGAGAGGTCCTTGATCTTCCACAAGCTCCTAGCTTCTTTGTATGATCTCTAGCACCCTTGTAAGTATGTAGAATGAGTGATGAAGGTTGAATGATGGTGGAGGTGGGTGTGCTTGGGGTCGGTCGAGAACAAGAGAGGGGAAGAGAGGAAAAGGTGTATGTTCTAGTGTGTGTTGTTATGAGCTTATGATCCCATAAGTTCTTCTTATAACCATACTTCCAATTTAACTCTTGTATAATATGTTGCACAAAGCACAAACATAATCCAATTAAATATTCAAAGAAAATCCTTGTGTGGGGGCCATGTTGGCCGTAAATAGGTGGGGGGGGGGGTCTAGCATAGGTTTTAACCGAGTTAGTTTCTTACTAGTTTAAATCCAAGTATTAGTTACATGTTCTAGTTATTAGATATTTTTAGGAGGTGTTATGGTGTTCGGGGATTATAACTAGCTTGGAAATGTTAAAACAGTGCTTCTAGTGTAAATTTGATGTTTCGGGTAGTGTCCGGTTGTTCAGTTGGTTACTGGTTTGTTAATGTGCTAAACTTGCAGTTTAGTGTGCTTTATGTACCTTTTTGTGACACTTTTGATTCCCGACACGTAGGAAAGCATTCAGGACCATTTAACCATATTTCTGCATAAAATTAGATTGTTAAAATGCTGATTTTTGCTGAATTTTGCTGAATTCAACACTTTGGGTGAGTTTTAGGCACTTTCCGGCACTTAAACTATCACTTGCAAGGCAGTTTTGTGATCCTTACTTTCCTACACACTACACTAATGCGGTACTTAGTTTCTAGCTCATTCTGTGTCTCAATGCACTGTCTGTCTATGTGCTGAGTTCTATCAGCATTTTCCTGATTTATCAGATAACTGTGCAAACTGTACTTAATGCATCATTTGAGGTAATAAAGCTTTCATGCAATATTGGTATGACATTAAACAATGTATGATGCACATGTATGTATATGGCAGTAATCAGAAAGCGGTTAATTGCAAATTCAGCACAGTCATTAAGCACTAATCATGGTTAATTAATTGTACGGATATCTGGATTTTTGACAGTTGTCACATTCTCCCCCTGTTAAGAAAATTTCATCCCGAAATTTTAAGCTTTACTACTAGCAGCAGGGGTGTTAGGAAACAGGTGCGGATATTTTGCTTTCATGCGGTCCTCACGCTCCCAAGTAAACTCTGCGCCGTGACGTGCGTTCCATCTAACCTTAACAAGCGTAACACTACTCCTCCGAGTTCTGTTAACTTTCCAATCAGTAACCTCAACGGGTTCTTCGGTAAAGTGGAGTGTGTCGTCAATGTGAACTTCGTCAGCAGGTATGATCACGGTTTCTTGAGTTGGACTCTTCTTCATATTAGATACATGCAATGTATCATGAACACCATTAAGTTCTGCAGGTAGTTCCAACTTGTATGCTACAGGACCAATCCTCTCCAGGATTTTGAATGGTCCAATGAATCGTGGGTTTAACTTAGAACGCTTCCCAAAGCGTGCCACACCTTTCCAAGGTGAGACTTTCAACAAAATCATATCTCCCACTTCGAATTCCAAAGGTTTCCTTCTTTGGTCCGCATAGCTCTTTTGTTGATCACGAGCCGCCTTAATGCGCTCTCGGATCTGTATGATCTTATCTGTCGTTTCTTGTACCAATTCGGGACTAACAAGCTGTCTATCGCCTGCGTCTGCCCAGCATAACGGCGATCGACACTTTCGTCCGTATAGAGCTTCAAACGGTGCAGCTTGAATGCTTGTATGGTAGCTGTTATTATAGGAGAACTCAACCAAAGGCAGGTGAGTGTCCCAACTGGCACCCAAGTCCATTACACAAGCTCGTAACATATCTTCAAGCGTCCGAATCGTTCTCTCACTTTGGCCGTCAGTCTGTGGATGAAATGGGGTGCTCAAAGTCATATGTGAACCAAACGCTTCTTGGAAGGATTGCCAAATCCTTGACACAAATCTCCCATCTCTATCAGATATAATCGAGATAGGCACTCCATGACGTGCAACTATCTCCCTTAGGTACAACTCAGCTAGCTTACATGTGTCATCCTTTTCTCTGATTGGCAAAAAGTGCGCAGATTTTGTCAGACAGTCTACGATTACCCAAATCGTATCATGACCTCTGGGTGTCTTTGGCAACTTTGTTATGAAATCCATCGAGATCTGTTCCCACTTCCACATGGGTATCTCAGGTTGTTGCAGGATACCTGAAAGCTTCTGATACTCGGCCTTCACCTTGGCACAAGTCAAGCATTTCCCAACATAAGTTGCAACATCACCTTTCAATCTTGGCCACCAGTAGAAATATTTCAAATCTTGGTACATCTTATCCGATCCTGGGTGGATCGAGTACCTTGATTTATAAGCTTCATCAAAAATCACGTCTCTAAGACCACCAAAGAGGGGAACCCAAATTTATCCCATGAAACACAATGTTCCTTCCTCATTGGGTATCAACTGGTTCTCCATCCCACGGAGATATTCATCCTTCAAGTTTTCCTTTTTGAGAGCTTCTCTCTGCGCAGCACGAATGCGTAACGAGAGGTCTGTTTGAATGATCATCTCCAAAGCCCTAACCCTTATGGGCTTAATCCTCTCTTTTCGACTCAAGGCGTCTGCCACCACATTCGCCTTTCCTGGGTGATATTTGATTTCACAATCATAATCGTTTAACAACTCAACCCATCGTCGCTGTCTCATATTCAGCTCTTTCTGATCGAATATGTGTTGTAAGCTCTTGTGATCAGTAAAGATCGTGCACCGGGTGCCATACAAATAATGTCGCCAAATCTTCAATGCAAACACCACTGCGCCTAATTCCAGATCATGCGTGGTGTAGTTCTTCTTATGAACTTTCAACTGGCGCGAAGCATAAGCGATAACCTTCTGTCGTTGCATCAGCACGCAACCTAATCCCTGACGCGAGGCATCACAGTATACCACGAAGTCATCAGTGCCTTTGGGTAGGGATAAAATAGGTGCATCTCAAAGCTTGTTCTTCATCATCTGAAAAGCTTCTTCTTGTTTATCTCCCCATTCATACTTCTTATCTTTCTGAGTAAGGGAGGTCAGCGGTTGAGCGATTTTTGAAAAATCCTCAATGAATTAGCGATAATACCCTGCCAAACCCAAGAACTTTCGGATCTTGGTCGGCGTCTTTGGAGTTTCCTAATTCTTATTCGCCTCGATCTTGGCGGGGTCCACATGAATCCCATCTTTATTCACTACATGACCAAGGAATTGTACCTCACGCAACCAGAACTCGCACTTCGAGAACTTTACGTACAGTTTCTCCTTCTTGAGCAACTCTAAAATGGCTCTAAGGTGTTGCTCATTCTCTTCCTTTGATCACGAATAGATTAAGATATCGTCGATAAATACAATCACGAATTTATCGAGATATGGCTTGCAAACTCGGTTCATCAGATCCATAAACACTGCCGGCGCGTTTGTCAAACCAAACGGCATTACTGGAAACTCATAATGTCCATAACGAGTTCTAAAGGCATTCTTTGGTATACTCTCTTCTTGAATCCGCAGCTGGTGATAACCTGATTGAAGATCGATCTTGGAGTAATAGCTCGAACCTTGAAGTTGATCGAAGAGATCATAAATCCTCGGCAAAGGATACCGATTCTTGATGGTCAACTTGTTCAGCTCTCGGCAGTCGATACACATACGAAAGCTACCGTCCTTCTTCTTTACAAACAGAACTGGAGCTCCCCAAGGAGAGAAGCTTGGTCTAATAAATCCCTTGTCCAAAAGCTCCTGAAGTTGCGTCGACAACTCTTGCATCTCTGAAGGTGCAAGTCGGTAAGGTGCCTTGGCTACAGGCGCGACGCCTGGAACCAAGTCAATATGGAACTCGACTTGTCGTTGCGGCGGTAATCCTGGCAAGTCTTCGGGGAAGACTTCAGGATATTCCCTTACCATCGGGATATTTTCTAGCTTTGGCTCTTCGGCATCTTTATCAACAATGTGAGTCAAAAAGGCAACACATCCTTTCTGCAAAAACTTTCGTGCCTTCAAACAGCTGATAATCCTCAAAGGCGTATCATGCTTTTCTCCGTGCACTACAATCGTCTCTCCATTCGCCAATGGAATGCGGATAACCTTCTCATGACATATGATTTCGGCTCGGTTGCTTGATAACCAATCCATTCCGACTACCACGTCAAAACTTCCCAACTCGACTGGCAGAAGATCAAGCGTAAACTCATGCTCTCCGAGCTCTATTACACAACCTCTAATCATTTCGTTTGCCTCTACTAGCTTTCCATTAGCTAGTTCTACCGAGTATGGAATATCTAGCTTACTAGCTACAAACCCAAGTATTTCCTTAAATTATAGGGATACAAAGCTATAATCGGCACCGGTATCAAACAGTACAGATGCAAAGTGTTGGTTGATAGGGAACGTACCCGTAACTACGTTCGGATCCTGGCGAGCTTCCCTAGCTCCAATGTTAAAGACTCTCCACTGAGCTTGGTTGTTCTTTGGGCAATCTTTCTTGAAATGCCCAACATCTCTGTAACTAAAGCATCCTTGCTTGTTTCCAGTACCACCCTGGTTGTTGTTTTGGTTGCGGTTTCCATTACCGGCTTAGTTTCCAGAACCACTACGATTCGCATTACCGCCACTTCCTCCTTGATTGCGGTTTCCATAACCGTTTCCACCATGGTTTCCACTGCCATTACCATTACCACTACCTCTCTGACCACCATTTCCATGACCGGTGATGGGTGTCGAGTGTTATATATATATTAGGTGTATATTTTAAGCCCCTTTAACACTTTTTTTAGTCAAGTTTTAAATTTATAAAACACGATATTTACTAACACTAGACACACATATGGGCAAGTGCACCCATCGTGAGCGTAGTATAGTGTTGGTAAGATAACGAGGTCGTCCAAGGACACAAGAGCTTTTAGTACCGGTTTATCCTCAACGTCTAATCAAATCAAAAAGTTTAAAAAAATGTTTTAAGCTAAGAAAAATAAAAACTAACTAAAAAGCTGAAAGTAAAAATAAAAATAAAAAGCAGATAGACAAGATGAATCACTTGGTTCCGACTCGTATCTAGTGTAACCTTTGATTATTTCCACACTTTTGCATTTTTTTAAGAGATTATCTTAGTTATTGTAGTAGGCCCCTCTTTTGAAGGTGACGTTACCCTCACCCCAGTAGTTTGAGTCAGCAAGGATACAATCCTAAAAGGGTGGATTATTGAAAGATAATTAATTAAGTTATTAATGCAAATTATGGTAGGCCCCTCTTTTGGAGCTGACGTTACCCTCGACTAAGTAGTCTGAGTCAGCAGGGATACAGTCCTAAATAGCCGGGTTATAGTATTAATAGTAGTTAACTTATGAGGGGATCAAAGAGTTTGGACCCCTGCCATCCAATACCGTTAAGTATTGAAGGAGGTCCTACTAAATTTGACCCAGGTCCATTGCAGGATCTCTAAATGCTGAACAATGGCAAGACCTTTACCAAACCGTTCCCTTAACCCCCGACCAGGTAGCCAACATACCTCCATATAGACCGTGGAGATATGAATGGTGAAAATCTTTTATTTTATATAGACAGTAAAATAATGTCAAGACACCACGGACAAACGATAAGGAAAGATCACCTTCAACATAAGAAACTAGTTATTAAAGTCATTAATACAAAACCAAGTAAAAAGTGCGAAAAGATTAAAAATAAAAAGTATTACACTAGACACTTTGTCTTCACCAAGTGATGTAAGAGACTTAGGCAAACATGGCCTTGATTGTCAAGAACTCTTACGATCAATCTTGGATCCCGAGACGACTCACACACTCTACGATGGACAATGGATGATGGTGGTGGATGATGGTGTTATGGTGGTGGTGGGTGGTGGGTGAAGTGTGAGAGAGGTGGTGTGCCAAGGGATGGTTTGAGCTTGAGCCAAGCACTCCTATTTATAGGCTGAACAGAAGCTCGGGCACGGCCCCGTGTCCAGTGGGCATGGCCCCGTGTCCACATCTTTCTCTTTCTTCATTTAATGCAGCTTGTCTTATTAGTTGACCACGCCCTCGTGTCCGCTGAGCACGACCCCGTGGTGCAAAAGAATCTTTGTACTATGAAGTTTTGCTTAGATTGTGCGAATCTTATAGTAGACCACGGCCCCGTGTCCGCTGAGCACGGCCCCGTGGTGGGCAATAGAAGCTTCTACCACTTTGTCTTTTCTGCTGACACTTGGGCACGCCCCCGTGCTGGCTGAGCACGGGGCGTGTTCAGTCTTCTGTTATCTTGTTTTGCTTGGGAAGATGTTGTCGTGGGGTCGGGCATGTCACGTCTTGTTCCTTTTCTTGTATTTATGTTAGATTTTGATGTCTTTTTGCTTCTTTTGTTAATTTGAGCTCATTTAATCCTGGAAATACAAAAGGAAGACAAAAGCACACTTTTTCCAACATTAGTACTAAAAAAGGGTTAGTTTTATGCCACAATTGATGTAATTTATATGTTGCATTTTGCACACATCAAATACCCCCACACTTGAATCTTTACGTGTCCTCAAGCAAAACTCTTTAATAAGTGGCTATTACACTCCCAAATGGAATGGGTAGAGAAGAAGGTTTTTAGGCTTGTTATAGAGTGTCAGGATGTCCAAGATTCTTTATTTAGTTTTATTTTTATTTATTTACAATCCTATTCGTCATGATTTATTTAAAACTTTTCATAAGATAAATTACTTATTAGGGCATAACATGCCTGTTTAAAATTCTATTTATATACAAGTTCACATACCTCACGGGGATCACTCAACACTCGGCCGAAAATGTATTTTTGTGGATCACTCGAGAGCGGCATGGGACTTACTCCTACCATAGGCTTGCCAAGCAATCAATCCTCCTCCTTTTTAACTTATATACCTTTGTAAATATCAAGAGGACTTTGTGGGTGAAGGGTTAGGCTTGGGTTAAAGGTAGACGGTTGGGTTAGTGGTTAGTAGAAAAAGGGCGAAAAGCGTAACAAGCGTCGGTTTTCGTAAGACTTTTTATTTTTGTACTTTTTATTTTGATGAAGCTATTACGCAAACAAAGTTATTTTTGATGAACTTGTTTGTTTATTTTCTTTTGCTTCATCATCAACACATTTTTTTATAGAAAAGTCATATGAAAAACCGAACTTGTTACTAAAACAAAGGGTTAAAAATGAAAAAGGTTTTGGTGGAAAAAAGGGTGTTTAGTTTGGGTTATGAAATGAAAAAGGTTTAGGCTCAAAGGGGCTATATAGGGGGATTTTGGGTAGGTGGTAAAAAAAGAAAAGAAAAATAATGGTGTAGAAATAAAAAGGGTTAGTCCTAATGCCTCCATCATTTACTTACTCGGGTTTAAGTTGGTAAGGACCGGGAATGTATCGTCATGGCAAGTTCTAGAGTCGTAAGAACCAAGCGGCTATTCACACAAGAAACGAAAAATGAGCATTTAGTCTAATGATATGTAATTGTATGCTCAATAAAGGCTCAAAACTCACTTTTATGGGAATGGGTTTTTATGTGATCAAGTATATATAATCAAATTTTAACTAAGCCTGTCATGCCTTTTCATAATTTTCTTATGTTGGTTCTTTTTATCACGACGCTATTGGTTGTAAATTCGTAAAAATATAACCTTTTTGGAACTTGAAATTTCCGAGTTAAACTAGACAAGTAAAAAAAAATGAAAAATTTTGAAAAAAATTTGGGGTGATTAGCGGTTCCAATAGAGTTTTGTGTAAGGCTTGTATTTAGGACTTGCAAGATTCAAGGTTTTAGCATCCCCCCACACTTAAATTACACATTGTCCTCAATGTGTCCCAAAAATAAGTTTTTAGGTTGATTGAATGTGTAAAATGGTGTAAAAAGCAAAAAATTTGTGTTACTGGGCGCTGAACACGGCCCCGTGTTCAAGTGCCAGTAACAAAATTAAATCAAGAGAAACAGAAGCCTGGACACGGGGGCGTGTTGGGTGAACACGGCCCGTGTCCAGTTACCTGAACTGGGTCTTTTTCTGCAGACTGTGCAGCACGGGGCCGTGTTGGGCGGACACGGCCCGTGCCGAACTTACTGTAAACGAAGAATTTTGTCGGACGGCTCTGTTTTCCTGCATGGGGTGCTGGTTCAAGTTTCCCTTGTATCCTTTGCCATCTCAAGTGTGTTTTATTCCTGAAAATTAAAACTAACTAGAAAACATGAAAATTAATCTAAACTAAGCTAAGGATAGTTCCGCGGAATGCCTTCGTGGTGCGCCACGTTTATAAGGGTCCTTGGCTAGACCCAAAGCCTGGTCATATGTTACTCAAGTGGGATGTATTGCATCCCATGTTACACCGTCGAAGAGCGGCATCCAAGCTTGAGTCTATGACCTTAATGTAGTTGACCGGGTCTTCGTCCTCTACTCTCTTTCCACATTCAAACTTCACTTCCTTGTCCCCAAACTTCAATGTTAACGTTCCGTCATTCATGTCCACCACTGCTTGGGCGGTGGTTAGAATGGCCTCCCGAGGATGAGAGGGACATCGGTATCTTCCTCCATGTCTCGGATGACAAAGTC
Source organism: Helianthus tuberosus (assembly GCA_030545235.1). Lineage (NCBI taxonomy): Eukaryota > Viridiplantae > Streptophyta > Magnoliopsida > Asterales > Asteraceae > Helianthus > Helianthus tuberosus. Next base: position 36,223,203 of record CM060411.1, on the reverse strand, counting down.
GGTTGGGAACACGAAGTTGTCAACCTTGACCAATAGATTTTCAGCGACACCTTGTGGAAATTTGACAGATCTGTCGGCGAGTTGTATGCTCATCTTTGTAGGGCTTGTTGTTCCTAGGCCGAGTCATTTGAACATTGATGTGGGCATGAGGTTAATGCTAGCCCCAAGATCGGCTAATGCATTACGAACGGGGGATTCCCCGATCGAGCAAGGAATCGTGAAACTTCCGGGATCAATTTTCTTTTGTGGGAGTTTGTTGAGTACTAGGGCGGAGCATTCTTCGCCTAAGTTAACTAATTGCAATGATTCAATTTTCCTTTTGTGAGTGAGGAAATCCCTCATGAATTTTGTATATTTAGGCATTTGGGTTAGGACCTCAATAAAGGGAATATTAACATGCAACTGTTTTAGTAAATTTTCGAACTTTGCGAATTGCTCATCGGTCTTTTGACGATTTAACCGACCGGGGTATGGAACTGGAGGAGTCTTTGTGGGCTCTTGATTGGGTGGAGAAGCCTTTTCTGGTTGAGGTGTGGCTGAAGTCGTGCTTTGGCTGAGTTGACTTCCTTCAACCGGTGGTAATGGGGCATCCTCGGGACCCACGGTTCGGTTTCTCAATGTGATGAGGTGTACTTGCGCCTTTGGGTTGGTTTCGGTATTACTCGGTAACGCGCCTTGTGGTCTCTCGGAGAAATTTTGAGCTAGTTGATTTAATTGTTCAATGTTTTGAATGCTAGCTTGTTGATTTCTAAAATTCGATTCCAATTGTTGAAATCGATCCGAGTGTTTCTTTTCGGTGTCGGAGATGAGGCGAGATACAGTATCTTCAAGCCTTTCTCTTCCACCTTGTTGTTGAAAAAAATTTTGTGGTTGTTGAAAGTTAGTTCGTTGGTTTTGTTGGTTACTACTATTGCCGGGATCTCTCCAACCAAGGTTTGGGTGGTTACGCCATCCTTGGTTGTAGGTACCCGTTGGAGGACCCGACGGCCTAGGTCTGTTATCAATGTAGTTTACCGTTTCTGTTTATTCATCTAATTCTTTCATACAACTCCAATTTTCATGTGGCCCACCACACCCTTCACAAGCCATAACCGAGGCCGTTTTTGTCATTTCTAGCTTTTTGATTTTCGAAGAGAGGGCCTCGATCTGGGCTTGTAAAGAGGTGCTTTCATCAACCTTATGGGCGCCCGGGGAAATAGATTTATTACCTCGGGGAGTGTGCCATTGAAAATTGGTTTGAGCAATTTCCTCAATTTGATTATATATTTCATTTGGGCGACGATTACCTAAAAGTCCCCTGGAGCTAGAATCAAGTGTTTGTCTTGTGTGTGGCAACAACCCATTGTAGAAAGTGGATACTTGCTGCCATACCACAAGACCGTGATGAGGACACTTTCTTAGTAGCTCCTTGAACCTTTCCCAAGTTTCATATAAGGATTCCCCATCTTCTTGTGAATATGTATTAATTTCAGTCATTAATTTAGCCGTTTTAGCAGGAGGGAAATACTTATATAGAAACTTTTGGGCTAGTTCATCCCAGGTGTTTACCGAGCCAACTGGGAGGGTGTTAAGCCAAGCCTTAGCTCGGTCTTTTAGTGAAAATGGAAACATCCGAAGGCGAATGGCGTCGTTTGATGCTCCATTGATCCGAAAGGTATCACATATTTCCAAGAAATTGGTAATATGTAGATGGGGATCCTCGTCCGCAATCCCATGGAAGGTTGCGGAGTTTTGAAGCATTTGTATCAAATGCGGCCGAAGTTCGAAGTTGTTGGCTTCGACATTCGGTGCATTGATAGCGGCGCCTAGATTACCTACGGTGGGTCGTAGGTAATCCATGTGGGTACGATGGTCCGCCATTGGAAGTGGGTCCCCCGAAACTTTCTCTTCATTTTTAGCTTTAAGTCTTTTTCTGAGAAAGCGTAGGAAGTTTGAATGTGGGTACGATGGGTACGATGTCTCTACTAGAACTGGAGCTCTTGCACTACGTAGGAAGTTTGAATGTGGCGCCAAGGTTCCAAGTCCTGCGATAAAAACAGAAAAGAATGTTGGTCAGAAGGTTCACCACGGCCCCGTGCTCAGCGAACACGGCCCGTGGTCAAGTTTACAGTAATTGTTCTCTGGATCCCTGTTACTGGGAGTTGGGCACGGCCCCGTGTTGCACCGACACGGCCCCATGCTCAGCCCTCTGTAACTCGGAAAATAAAAACTGCCAGTGATAGTGCTGGGCACGGCCCGTGTCTGACCAGGCACGGCCCGTGCTGAGCTCTGCAGAAAAAGAAAAACTAAGAAAAAATCCTAAAAAAATGAAAAATAAGAAAAATGGTTAGGCCGTTGATTCCTAACTTTCTTAAAATCCTTGTGTCCCCGGCAACGGCGCCAAAAACTTGATGGGTGTCGAGTGTTATATATATATTAGGTGTATATTTTAAGCCCCTTTAACACTTTTTTTAGTCAAGTTTTAAATTTATAAAACACGATATTTACTAACACTAGACACACATATGGGCAAGTGCACCCATCGTGAGCGTAGTATAGTGTTGGTAAGATACCGAGGTCGTCCAAGGACACAAGAGCTTTTAGTACCGGTTTATCCTCAACGTCTAATCAAATCAAAAAGTTTAAAAAAATGTTTTAAGCTAAGCAAAATAAAAACTAACTAAAAAGCTGAAAGTAAAAATAAAAATAAAAACAGATAGACAAGATGAATCACTTGGTTCCGACTCGTATCTAGTGTAACCTTTGATTATTTCCGCACTTTTGCATTTTTTAAGAGATTATCTTAGTTATTGTAGTAGGCCCCTCTTTTGAAGGTGACATTACCCTCACCCCAGTAGCTTGAGTCAGCAAGGATACAATCCTAAAAGGGTGGATTATTGAAAGATAATTAATTAAGTTATTAATGCAAATTATGGTAGGCCCCTCTTTTGGAGCTGACGTTACCCTCGACTAAGTAGTCTGAGTCAGCAGGGATACAGTCCTAAATAGCCGAGTTATAGTATTAATAGTAGTTAACTTATGAGGGGATCAAAGAGTTTGGACCCCCGCCATCCAATACCGTTAAGTATTGAAGGAGGTCCTACTAAATTTGACCCAGGTCCATTGCAGGACCTCTAAACGCTGAACAATGGCAAGACCTTTACCAAACCGTTCCCTTAACCCCCGACCAGGTAGCCAACATACCTCCATATAGACCGTGGAGATATGAATGGTGAAAATCTTTTATTTTATATAGACAGTAAAATAATGTCAAGACACCACGGACAAATGATAAGGAAAGATCACCTTCAACATAAGAAACTAGTTATTAAAGTCATTAATACAAAACCAAGTTAAAAGTGCGAAAATATTAAAAATAAAAAGTATTACACTAGACACTTTGTCTTCACCAAGTGATGTAAGAGACTTAGGCAAACATGGCCTTGATTGTCAAGAACTCTTACGATCAATCTTGGATCCCGAGACGACTCACACACTCTACGATGGACAATGGATGATGGTGGTGGATGATGGTGTTATGGTGGTGGTGGGTGGTGGGTGAAGTGTGAGAGAGGTGGTGTGCCAAGGGATGGTTTGAGCTTGAGCCAAGCACTCCTATTTATAGGCTGAACAGAAGCTCGGGCACGACCCCGTGTCCAGTGGGCATGGCCCCGTGTCCACATCTTTCTCTTTCTTCATTTAATGCAGCTTGTCTTATTAGTTGACCAGGCCCGCTAGAAATCTAATAGGTTATTAAAAACCTTCGTTCCAGATTAAGAGCCCCAGTAGAAGTACTTGTGCTTGCTGAATTGATATACGGCTGGGATTGAAATTATATTTAGCTCAGGTAAATACTCTTAACTTAGTTTCCCTATACGGGCTTGGGATACGGTATTATAATAATACCGCTTGGTCGGGTATTGAATATTTAATCATATTGTGGTTAAATTATTGAGGTAACCCGCTTTAATCTGTATTGTTTGAAATAAAAGCCTTTAGGGGTTAATGACCATGTCCCGGATATCCTTGACATCATTGTATTATAAAATGGCCACGCCTTAAGCACGGGGTGTAGGCATACACTGAAAGTGGCTTAAAGGGAAACGGTATCTCACTCTCTTGTGGGCTTATACTTGTGGCGTGTCTGTTAATCTTGACTCGGTTTCTACATCGAGCCCTGAACGTACAACGAACATGTAAATCTGTATACAAGATTATAAATATAATTGTCCCAAGTTATAAAAGATATTTTTGTGCCTGGTGCATCTAAATCAATTTTCTTAAACTCTTTTTAAAATGAGTCGGTTAATTGTATTTACCAGTGTAAACTGACGTATTTTCCAAAAAGGTTAAGTGACAGGTACTGAACGTAATTGGCTGGAAGCTCAGGGTGTTAATAAGGAATCTTGCAAGTTCTAGGCTTCTAAAGTCTGTTGAACAATGTTTAAGGTTTAAGATCCGCCTGTGGATCCTTTACTTTCCGTTGTAATACTTGATATTACTTTATAATTCGGATTGTAATATATTTATCTTTTGCTTCCGCTGTGCATTTAAATATTGTGTTGTTTGACTATGATGATATCAACTACGTCACGATACTCCCCTACCGGGCCCACAGGTGAAATGTGGAAATATTGGGGTGTGACAGGTTGGTATCAGAGCCAACACTGAGTGAATTAAACACTAGTCTTTTTTGTTTAATCTCAGTTACACAGTTGCACATTCTTGAGTCTAGACGAGAACATAGGACTAATCCAAATTCGTTTTATTTTGTCCTTATTTGTTCCTTTGTTATTTTTCTGATTAGCCCTTGCATGGGCGAGTCATTTTCTGTAGAAGTCCTGTTTAGGGCAACCATATACTTGTTTAAATTTTAATGGAACGATTATATTTAAAAATATCATGCCTATAGTATAAGATCTACCATTATAATAAGATGGCAAAATCTAAAAAGGGACAAGACCTAGCTCATGTGTCGTTTTAAGACAGGGCCAAGACGGTAGTTCCACAATTAGATTCAGATCCTTGTTTACATCTCAATTTAGGATGTTCTGCGCTAAATATTAAAAAAAATCTTAAAGGTAAAAACCTAGCCTAAATGTCATTGCAGACATGGCCAAGACGGTAAAACCTATCCAAAAGATTCAAATCCCTGTTAACATATGTAAGTATGTTAACATTTTTGGCAAACTGTGAATCATTAAAGTCACACGGGCCATCTTTAAGGATGAAGTGCCTACGGGCTATAATTAACGTCCTCTGAGACTAAAGACAGTAGTAGTCTTTGACTCTCTGTCAAGAAAAGGTAATGAAATATGTTCAAACCTTAATGCCTCGATTCTCTGAAATCATGGCTTGTAAATTTAAAACCGTCCTTGTGACTAGGCCCTTTGCGCCACCTTAATATCCTTAATGTTTTATAACTAGGATAAATTATAATGAAAATGTTAATTAAATATAATTAACAAATTAACCAATATGGTTTATATTACCATGGTTAATAAATCGTTTAAAACGTTAAACTATATGGGCTTCTAAATAAACCTCGCCCTTATTTTCTTTTTGTAGTAATTAAGACTACATGGTTGACTCTGACGAGATCAACAGTCATCCCCTGGAGAATAATGAGAATGATAAGATTAATATAACCAGAGGAGAACTTCGTACACTGATTGATACAGCTGTATCTAAAGCTGTAGAGGAGCAATTTAGGGAGTATAGTGGGACGCATAGTAAAGCCTCATCTGTACCCCACTCTAAGTCTGTCCTTAAGACTCACTCAGAGGCTCACAGCAAGCCACCCTCTAAGAAAGACGAACCAAAGAAGGATGATGATCGACATTCATCAAATCAACACAGTGTTCCATCCAAGAGGATAGTGTTCGATAATGAAACGCGTACCAAGTCCTGTACCTATAAATACTTTGTTTCTTGCAAACCCCGGGATTTCACTGGGGAGAAAGGAGCAATCGATTGTATGACCTGGTTGGATGAAATGGACACAGTTGTCGATATCAGCGGATGTGCTGAGAGGGATGTAGTGAAGTATGTATCCCAATCGTTCAAAGGAGAGGCACTAGCATGGTGGAAGGCTCTCATTCAAGCTGATGGGAAGATCCCACTCTACAACATGTCATGGGAACAGTTTGTTGCTCTCATTATGGAGAACTACTGCCCTCAACACGAGGTCGAAAGAATTGAATCAGATTTCTTATCATTGGTGATGACAAACTTAGATTGTCAAGCTTACCTCACCAGTTTCAATACCCTGTCCAGACTAGTTCCTTACCTAGTAACACCAGAACCCAAGAGAATTGCTCGCTTCATTGGGGGTTTAGCCCCAGAAATCAAAGCCAGTGTTAAGGCTTCAAGACCTACCACATTCAGGTCAGCGGCAGATCTGTCGCTATCTCTCACACTCGATGTGGTCAGAAACAAGGCGGCCAAAGCCTCTGAAGATGGAAAGCGTAAAAGGGAGGATGAGAATTCTCATCGCTCCAATAGGAAGAGGAACTTTGAGGATAAGAAGAGTTCCGGGTTTAAGGAAGATAACTAGCAGTCGGGTGAGAAGACCAGGTGCAAAACCTGTCAGAAATACCACCTCGGAAAATGCAGATTCGAGTCTCAGCCTCTACCCTGTGAAATCTGCAAGTCTAAGGAACATAAAACCTTGGATTGCAAGAAGTTGAAAGATGCAACCTGTTATGGTTGCAACGAGAAGGGGCATATCAAGACTAATTGCCCTAGGAATCAGAAGAAGCCCGAAGAGGCCAAGAGAACAAACGCATGAGTCTTCAGGATGAACGCCCAGGAGATGGTGCAGAATGATAATTATATAGCAGGTACCTTTCCTTATCAAGCAAGCTATGCAGAAATTTATTTAATACTAGCACATATGATTCTATAATGAACGATAAATGTTGAGAACTGTTGTCTCCGCCTATTAGGATCTTAGGCTTTTAGCGTGAGGTAGAATTGGCCGATGACATTTGAAGAAAGCTCCAACAACCTTAGATGGATGCTTATTATCCATTAGGAAACACTCTTATCCAATATCCTAACGTCAAACTTTTAAGCTATCCAAACTCATCAATATGATCAAGACAGATGCGACAATTGATCCCCTGTCAAAAAGGTGGTGGACTAGGTCCAAACCTTGATTGCCATTAATGGTCTTCTATGGCCTAGGCTAAGTATAAATGATATATATATACATACCTACAGGACATTCATAGAGAATGTTCGCACTATATTAGCCTGTATGGTTTAACGATACCATGGTTAGTATATTAGGTCATCAGGAAGAAAATATCGGATGTTGAATTGCAACTAATTGTTTTATTTGGCATTAGGAACCAATATCGAGTATGGCAAACTCAGATAAGACAGCCGTTGATCGTGTTATGGATGATGCGGCCCATGTCAATGATGATAAATTATGAACCTTAAAATTTCCAAAGATGTCCTTCAAACTATGATAGACGCAGCTGTTGGAAAAGCTATGAAGAAGGCTGTGAAAAAGATCAAGGATCCCCATGCTACTCGCTCCAAATTTTATCTAGGACCACATCTCCTTACTCATAAGGGGGATCTTGTACATGCCTCAAATGCAAATGCAAAAGATGAGCTAAAAAGAAAAAGGGAGGAAGATAACTCCCAGAGCTCTAAGAAGAAGAACAAACAAAAGTCCAACGAGAAACCTGTATGCAAGACATGCAAAAAGCGCCATTATGGGAAGTGCAAGTTCGAATCAAAATCCCAGTCGCAGCCTAGGGCTTGTGGGATCTGCAAATCTAGAGAGCATAAAACATTGGAATGCCAGAAGATAGGAGATGCGACTTATTACAACTGTGACGAGAAAGGGCATATCAAATCCAATTGCCCAAAGTATGCGAAGAAGCTTAAAGGAGATAGGAAGACAAACGCTAAGGGCTCTCAGATGGAAGCAAAAGAGGTCATACAAGATGACAATATTATAACCGGTACGTCCTTATCCATGATGTGTATGCAAGGGTATTGTTTGATGCAGGTGCAGATAAGTCACTTGTGGAATAAATTTTGTAAGTTATTAAATCTGCCTATTAGAACCTTAAGCATAAAATATGAAGTAGAATGAACGCTAAGAGTTCTGCTTTGATTCGGATGCCAATCAATCCTTCATAAATTGAAAATATTGTGGACTCTTAAAAATCTACCATAAGAACCCTAGATGTTAAGTGTAAGGTAAAGCTTACAAGTAGAAAATCATAGGAACCGTTTCTTCTATTCCTGTCAGAAATCTTCAGTCGTGAAATTCTAGTGTACCCTCTCTCCAGATGAAGTACAGCATCATATGTAATTGATATCTCTTTGATCTCCAACGATTACGAATACCAGATGGTATGACAAAAGCGCCATATGAGGATTGGTGTATCTTAATATGTTCCATAGATTACTTCCATGCCTGATCAGTATGGGGGTTTAATGCATGAAACCACAAAGATATTCCAATGGTCATACGGTATTAAAGTCAACTAATGGTATTCAAAGATGATATCCAGAATGGAATTTTTCCAAGAAAACGTCTTTGGCTAAATCTGTGGACTCGTAACGTAAATATGCCACTTATCTAGGTAAATATGAATGAACTGGAGCCCGAGATCTGGAAAATCTCTGTAATCTCCGTGCGTCTTCATTATCTTCTGCAAAGATTACCCTGTTTACCTCCTAGAGGCAAGTAGAGTTAGGAATTTATATTCCATTTAAGGCTGTAATGATATAAAATCTCCAAAACGGCTAGTACCATCATTGGAGGAATCGAAACCCTGATTTAAGTAAGTTTTAAAATAGAAGATTCATATAGCCTAACTCAATATCCTGAGAATTGCGTATAGCTAATTAGGAAAGACGGTTCATTTTGCTTATGCATTAATTACCGCAACCCTATTTAGGCAACGATTAAGAATTTGCCATCAGCTGCCCAGGATCGTCGATTTATTCGACTAACGACAAGGATTAGCTATTCCTTAAAAAGTAATTAAGCAGTGGTTGGAATAACCATCTCACCTTAAGATAAGCTTTTCTATAATAGTTAATATATAAACATTAAGACTGCTCCTTTGGAGACCTTGTATAGATGGCATGCTAAACATCTATTGTTAGGACAATAGATTGGTAAGTTAAAATATCAGGATCTGAAAGTTGCATTGGAAAATAACAAATAAGATCATTCGAATTCGTAGTCATCTATAAGTTGCCAGCATTCGGCAGAAAATCAAGAATTAATAAAAGTAGCAACCCTCCTAAATTCTTGTTAAGGGATAAGGGTCAACAAAAGATATCACCAAGAAGGGTGTGCCAATTTGTTAAATTATCGGGCTAGTTAAGCTCTGAGTATATAGAATCATTCGAAGGAAATAGAATGTATCAAGATCAAGTAGCTCATAAGCTAAAACTTATTTAAGGAGCTTAGCGGAGCTCGCAATACATTACACACTAGTGACTGAAGGATGTGTTTCGCCAATAAGTCAAGAAGCACTATCACATACTGATATGCAGATTTATGATGTGATGAGCATCCTGTACCGATTGAGAATCGACAGGATTAGAAGCTCCAGAAGGATAAATGTACCTAATATAGGAGTCACTTTGGGAGCTTGGAAGGACTCCACATATGTTATAGAAGTTAAGTCCATTATGCGACAAAAAGTACATCCAGCATTTTAGCAAATCTCGAGGTCGAGATTTCTTTTAAGGGGGTGAGGATGTAACACCTCGAAATTTCACGTCCTATAATGTATTGACACGTGTAATCAACCCTAATGAAGTCAGACATTGAATTCAAGGGACTAATTTTTCGAAAAATCGAAAAACCTTAATTATAAAAGAACTGGAAGTATTAACATACCTAAAATAAGTTTCTAAATAACCTTCTATGTTTTTATATTCACAAACGGTGTGACACCTGTGTCACTCCAACCATCAAACAAAGACTGATCGGTGCATTTTGGGTACGCGTTATTGAATATTATTTTTGTTATAAATGCATCGATGTTAGTTAGAAATATTATATCTTTATTAGTTTTTCTATTAGATTGGTAATTTGGAAAATAAGTTTGATTGAAGTATTTAAAATAAACAAATAAATAAAAGATGAGATGCAAAGTTTACTAAACATGTTATAACTATCATTGCAATGAATATATTAAAATTGATTCATTTGTTTCCTTTAAATTTCGTACAGAAGGAAAACATGGGTATGCATTACAAGCTTACAACATTTAAATGAACTTTGGAGTGGGAGCTGAGTTTAATAGATGGGCTGGCCATAAGGGAAATCAAATAAAATAATAGGCAAGTCACGTGGATTGTTTGGTGGGCCGATTTGCAAGACAAGGAGAAACACAAAAAATTATCCCATCATGCATCATATAAGCAGCCGTCATACATTACGAACGAAAGGGACGAATTTGGCTTTACTTCTTCATAATGCGCGGATAAATCTTTCGGTGACTTCCGCCCGGATGAACGTTTACGCGGTTTGACATAATTATTTGTTTTTCTGATTCTTGTAACTGGTACAGCTTGACCACTTGTGTTGGATTATTGGTAAACGTTTCTTGTGTTTGAATTACTTGTCATTTATTAAGCGTATTGACAACTTTCTTGCGTTGTTAGCGGGTTGGTAAATTGGTGGGTAATTGATACAATCAAACGGGTTATTAGGTTGCATAGTGAATCTTAAAAACTATCCCTATTAACTAATCAAATTCATTAATTCCGAGGCCAAGTCTATGTGGTGTTTTGAATCAGAAAACGGATTTTTATATTAAAACGGGTATTCGGCATTCCGGGTGGAGGTTACTTCTTCTCATCTTGATAACTTTTATCGTGACAAATCGTGTTTTCTTTTAAATCTACAAACAAACCCCCAATTTAGATAATTTAGTTTAATTTAATTTCTTTAACGCTAACCACAAATTCCCCGTGGATACGATACCCTACTTACGCTATCTACGTAGTTTAATTAGGTTTTTGATTGACCCTTACGACAGTCATCAAAATGGCGCCGTTGCCGGGGAGATTAGTGTCTAAAAAAAATCAAAAATCAAAAATTAGCTTGACCACTTGTGTTGGATTATTGGTAAACGTTTCTTGTGTTTGAATTACTTGTCGTTTATTAAGCGTATTGACAACTTTCTTGCATTGTTAGCGGGTTGGTAAATTGGTGGGTAATTGATACAATTAAACGGGTTATTAGGTTGCATAGTGAATCTTAAAAACTATCCATATTAACTAATCAAATTCATTAATTCCGAGGCCATGTCTATGTGGTGTTTTGAATCAGAAAACGGATTTTTATATTAAAATGGGTATTCGGGATTCCGGGTGGAGGTTACTTCTTCTCCTCTTGATAACACTTTTCGTGACAAATTGTGTTTTCTTTATAATCAAACAAACAAACCCCCGATTTAGAGAGTTTAGTTTTAATTAATTTCTTTAACACTGACCACAAATTCCCCGTGGATACGATACCCTACTTACGCTATCTACGTAGCTTATTTAGGTTTTTGATTGACCCTTACGACAGTCATTAAAATGGCGCCGTTGCCGGGAAATTAGTGCGCTTAGTGTTAGTTAGTTAGTTAGTTAGTTGTTCTTGCTTTCTAAAAAAAAAATCTAAAAAAAAAACCCAAAAATATTTTTTTTTGTTTTATCTGGTTTGTTCGTGATTTACGTGGGTAGTTGAGCTGTGTATGTGCAGGATGACAGATCTTACTATATTTTGCGGCTCTTCTACATGCAAGTTGTGCGGGGAACCACTTCACCCGTGTATCGGTTGCCACGAGGCCCGATTTAGACGGGAAAAAACGAAATTGGAAGAACTACCGATGCCTTGCTATGATAATCCTTCCCCTCCACCATATTTCTATGATTCTGATACGACGGTGGAGGATGGTTATTACTCTGATGGATGGGATCGGGATGAGGATGCTTATTATGAGCCAAGGACGGATGGACAATGTTTCTGTTGCGGTCGTAATCATACTTATGATTATGATGATGTGTGCGCGGTGTATTTGAAAAATCCAGAGTATTGGAAAGAAAAAATGATGGATGCGTACATCTTAAGACCGTATCAGGGATACCGACAGTATCATCCTGAGGAATATTCTAAGCCCGAGGGTGTCTATGCTTATCAGACCGAGGAGGAGAAAAAGCTTGCTATGTTGGAAGTGACTTTGTCCAAACTCGAGCAGTATTTATCTGCACCCAACCTTTCCGATGAAGATCGAATCAGCTGTTTAGTTTCCAAGTGTCAGAAGTTAAAAATGAAGATAGAAATAGAAGAGCGTCTCTCACCATTACCTGATGATATTAGAGATTATTCTCACATGGAGGAGGAGGTCGTGGAGGATAATACCACACCAATGAATCCTTTATCTGATGAAGAGTCACTGGTGGATCAGATGGTGTGTGAGGATGATGAGGCAGAGCAGTCTGATGAGATGAATGGGTGTACCGAACCACTTCCCATATCAGTCATTTCAATTAACAAGTGTGGGGAAGAGGGTTCGAGGAAGAAGATGAAAAGGGCGAAGCTACAAGACATCGGTGTATATCTCGTGAAGTGGATCAGCCAAACCCGCAGGTGCTTTCTGAACATGCCAATTATACTGACGAGCTTATGGAGATGGCATGTAAAATTCCGGGCATTCATTGGAAGTACAAGGGGTAAATGTGCATTGAAACCACCGTAGCGCATATCAGGTACAATCTGGCTGAAGATCTAAAACTTAGCGCTCTCGGGAGGCAGCCCGAGGATGTAGAGTATTGTATTTTTGTTTTGTTTTGTGTTGTGTTGCGTGTGTGTTCTTGCAGGTTTTAATTATCTTCACGGATGCGTTTACCCAAGTGTGGGGAAGTCTGAGGAGGTGACGATCACTTTTGTCCATACTCAATCTCCATTTGGACGAAAGTTATTCGAATAATTTCAAGTCAAGTGTCCCATGTTGAAGCAGCCGCGAATGAAATGCTATACGGTTGTGGTGGAACAAGGCTCATAGGATTTCAACCGCGTCAAATCAGGGGAGTTTGTTCCATTTATCTGTGTATTTTTATTTATATTTGTAGTGTGTCAATAGTTTCTCGCTCCATTGAGGACAATGAAGGAATTAAGTGTGGGGAGGGGAGACTAGCGTCTGTCTAGTTGTGTCTTAGTGTCGTGTCGTGTCGTAAATATAAAAAATTTAAAAAAATCAAAAATCAAAAATAAAAAATCCAAAAAAATTGAAAAAAATAGAAAATGTTTCGAGAAAGTTTTTTCAATAAATGGAAGATGATAGGTATAATGAGATCGTTGGCTTTTCAAATATTATATATAAGAGATAATGAACGATCGGTCATGCGTCTAACTTAGGATATGTGGGTAGGCCCAGCCAGTTAAAAGGTTCCTTAGGCTTGATATAAAATACCTTAAATTAGGAATCTTGTGGGTTCTCGCCTTAGGAGCTATGGTAAAACTGAAATTGTGGAGAGTATAAAAGGTACGTCATAAGTAAAAAACTTATAAGTTTGTCCGATTAAACTGGCACACCTGTTTCTTTTTGTGAAAACAAATCCGAAACAGTGTGGCGCCCAAAAAAAAAATTCCATCCATTCATCTGAGCACATGTAAAAAAAAAAGAAGAAAACAAAGCCTATGGTATTGCCGCGGGGATAGCGACTCATGCGGTACATACCCTCTAGGTGGAGTTATATATATAAAAAAAAACGTGAAGTTTATGGCATTAACCATGGGGATGGTGACTCGTGTGGCGTATGTCCGCTGAACTGATCGTATACAAAAGCATGTAAAGCTCACAACATCATCCATCTATCCATCATAAAGTTTAATCGGAATAACATAAGAGTTTTTTATATAAGACGGTAGATATTATCTTTTAACCTTATAAGCTTGAAACGGGATTAGGTGGAGTTGTAGTCTTTTGAGTGTGAGATCCATAGATGACTATAATTCACTTGAACTTAAATAAATCGTGAATAAGGGTTTGGAAGCTGGCGGTTGGGTTTAAGTGGACCGTATATTCACAATCTTGGTTAACGTGTGATGTGATTTGTTTTAATAAAATAATTGAATATATTGAAAGCCATTTGTTTTGATTGTGATTCCATTGCGAATAATTTTTTCGGGGACGAAAAAAGATAAGTGTGGGGATGTGATGTCAGGTTAAAATAAGCTATAATTTTATATCGTTCGTGTCAGTTTTTAGCATGTAAACATAATAATTTCTATGTGTATATATATGTTTATAGTGTGTGATGTGTTTTGGTTAATCAGGTGTTATCAAGGCTTAGCGGGAGAGAACGAGTCGGAAAACAGGTTCGGTGGTTTAATGCGAGACTTGAGACGAAGTAAAATCAAGTGGATGGAAGCCGCAATACGCGTGGGTGTTAGTGATGATTCTCCGTGACGCGCGGACACAAGCAAACGCGAGAAACAAGTGGTTGTCGGCTAAGACGTGTTATTTAAATCCAATTCTTATAATTCCATCCATCCAGCCAAATTTGAATAATCTCATTCATCAGCCAACATTCGTGAACTTTAGGGATGAATTTGGAGCATTTATTTAATCATCAATTATCGTCATCACAATATTGGGCCATATATTCACGAAATCAAAGAGATAGTGGGCTGACTTTTGGACGCACATAAAGGTAGGCAAAAACAAGATGTCAACAACATTATTATTACTTGGGGGATTTTCGATGGAACATTGAAAAAGAAAGGAAGCATATACACGTGACACAGTGAACAAGTTGGGGAAATAATTAAATGGGCTTTTAAACTCTCATCATATACACTCACATGGGCTGGGCCGATATTTGTGAATTGGACTTTTAATATTCGTTCATCAGCAAATCACGGGGGGATTCGGATGGGCAGCCGTCATCATCGAACTCAAGGACAAATTTAGTTTTTCCATCTCATCTTCGAAGCTAATCCATGAAGTCTAACCAATCCGGGATGACAACCGAAGCGGCGAAGATCACCATGAGCGGCTAAACTTCTTGTGACTTCTGCCCGGATGAACGTTTACGCGGTTTAACATAGTTATTTGTTTTTCTGATTCTTGTAAACTGGTACAGCTTGACCACTTGTGTTGGATTATTGGTAAACATTTCTTGTGTTTGAATTACCTGTCGTTTATTAAGCGTATTGGCAACTTTCTTGCGTTGTTAGCGGGTTGGTAAATCGGTGGGTAATTGATACAATTAAACGGGTTATTAGGTTGCATAGTGAATCTTAAAAACTATCCCTGTTAACTAATCAAATTCATTAATTCCGAGGCCATGTCTATGTGGTGTTTTGAATCAGAAAACGGATTTTTATATTAAAACGGGCATTCGGGATTCCGGGTGGAGGTTACTTCTTCTCATCTTGATAACACTTTTCGTGACAAATTGTGTTTTCTTTATAATCAAACAAACAAACCCCCGATTTAGAGAGTTTAGTTTTAATTAATTTCTTTAACACTGACCACAAATTCCCCGTGGATACGATACCCTACTTACGCTATCTACGTAGCTTATTTAGGTTTTTGATTGACCCTTACGACAGTCATCAAAGACCAAGCCAATAAAATATTATATTTTATACTTGGGATTTGTATAAATATGTGTATCATTTGCACATATCAATTCTTGTTCGATTTCAAGCTTTAAATCGCTCTCTGGAAGGTTATACGCGCACTGATGCGTAAATATAACCAGTTCAATGCAACAAATACTCCGGAACATCAACATATGCTTAACATACCTTAAATAACCTTTACATAACTTAGAAATAAGTTTTGAAGGCTTTGGTATGGCAAAATCAAGTTAAATCGCTTACAGGGACTAAAGTTGACAAACTATGAAAGTATGCCAATTTGAACTGTAACAGACATTCCGGAACATGACCATAAGTTAAACACACCTTAAATATCCTTTACATAGCTTAGAAATAGGCTTTGAGGGGTTCGGTGTGCTAAAATAAACTTTTGGGTCATTCAGGGACTAAAAGCGTCAAAAAATGCACAAGTTTGCACTTTCGCGCATAACATACGTTCTGAATACATCCGGACATCCAAAAATTTGTGTAAGCACTAAAATATTTTATTTTAGTGTTTGGCATAAGAAAAATCCATTCTTCGCGCAATTTGGATCGTTTTTCGCGCTTATGCGCATTCCGTCGTAATTAACCGAACATCGCGATCGTACGACCAAACGAACGTTGGTGACCGACCGGATAATATTTAAATCCCACAAATATTCTGTTATGATTAAAATCTTATTTTAATCAGGTCCGTTGAAAAATAAATTAAAACGCCTAAAAACGTTATTTTTCAAAGTTTAAGCGCGTACCGTGTGTTTCTGCACAACACAGTGCTTCTACTGCAAAACGCAGACAAAGCAGCCAGTCCTGGCAACTGAAATTTATTTCAGTAATATCTTGGCGAGTTTATTTTTATAGAGTAATAAAAATAATTTAGAACGCCATAAACCGGGATTTAAACGCTAGATAAAATACTCGGTACCCAGTTAAATACCCGTTTTAGCCATATGCCAGGTATATGCTAAGCTATATGCTAAGGAATATGCCAGGAATATGCTTGGAATATGCTTGGAATATGCTAGGAATATGCTTGGAATATGCTAGGAATATGCTAGGAATATGCTTGGAATATGCTAGGAATATGCTTGGAATATGCTAGGAATATGCTTGGAATATGCTAGGAATATTCTATATGGAAGATCCTATAAATACCCAACCCATTCACTTACAAAACCCACAAATCTGATCTAAGAATGCTCTAAGTTGAAGCCATTGCTTCATACCTGAGTTACTTGGATCAAGATTAGCTTTCGGGGACCCTTTGTAAGTGTTCCTTCGTTCTTTTGTTTGACTTTTTGCATTGACCAGTTTATGGTCAATGCGAAGTTCGTTTGAACTTCATAATGTGAGCGTAATCACGATGGTTATAGTCCCTAGTGACTATACCTACTGATTACCACGTTATCTAGGCTCAGTGACGAGTCGTAGTTTCGGCCAAAATGCGTATTCTTGCATATTTTGTAACCAAACTACTCTTAGGTATCAAAACCGTTTGTTTTGATACCAAACCTATTTTCTAAACTTAGTTAAGCATGTCTTAACATGCTTAGCTCGTCACTTTTAGTTTAGTGCTTATATCGGGCCGTAAGGTAAGCGATCTAAACAATCGCTTATACTTTCGAACCCGACCCGTTTGGTCGATCATTAGGATCCGACCAAACACATTAGGTGACCATAGTATATAGGGAATAACCTTTCGAGGTTATACCTTATGGTCACGACGTTTAGTTAGTTGTATGATAGGTAGTATATATGCCTTAGGTAAATGGCCAAAATACCCCTTCGGGGCTTATATTGAGATTAAACTCGTTTTGGGCATAATGGAAGGTATCCTACTAATATTACAACATATTTAAGGCATATTAACTTAGGAAAGCTGCATATAACTCTTATGGTTACTCGTTACGCGCTTGTCGCGTTCGGATCGACTTATGTGACTAGTTTACATAAATTAGCCGAAACGGGTCAAACCATATCTTTTTGGTCCCAAAATCCAGAATGTGTTTAAGTTACCCATATTAAACAAGCATACAAGCTTGTCGGGTAAAAAACCACACTCTAAACCGGTCTTCGGCTTATCATGCGTTCGAACCATATCTTCCTCTTTAAAACTAACCGGTCTAAGCATAGGCTTAATTAAAGACCCGTTAGAAATCTAATAGGTTATTAAAAACCTTCGTTCCAGATTAAGAGCCCCAGTAGAAGTACTTGTGCTTGCTGAATTGATATACGGCTGGGATTGAAATTATATTTAGCTCAGGTAAATACTCTTAACTTATTTTCCCTATACGGGCTTGGGATACGGTATTATAATAATACCGCTTGGTCGGGTATTGAATATTTAATCATATTGTGGTTAAATTATTGAGGTAACCCGCTTTAATCTGTATTGTTTGAAATAAAAGCCTTTAGGGGTTAATGACCATGTCCCGGATATCATTGACATCATTGTATGATAAAATGGCCACGCCTTAAGCACGGGGTGTAGGCATACACTGAAAGTGGCTTAAAGGGAAACGGTATCTCACTCTCTTGTGGGCTTATACTTGTGGCGTGTCTGTTAATCTTGACTCGGTTTCTACATCGAGCCCTGAACGTACAACGAACATGTAAATCTGTATACAAGATTATAAATATAATTGTCCCAAGTTATAAAAGATATTTTTGTGCCTGGTGCATCTAAATCAATTTTCTTAAACTCTTTTTAAAATGAGTCGGTTAATTGTATTTACCAGTGTAAACTGACGTATTTTCCAAAAAGGTTAAGTGACAGGTACTGAACGTAATTGGCTAGAAGCTCAGGGCGTTAATAAGGAATCTTGCAAGTTCTAGGCGCCTAAAGTCTGTTGAACAACGTTTAAGTTTTAAGATCCGCCTGTGGATCCTTTACTTTCCATTGTAATACTTGATATTACTTTATAATTCGGATTGTAATATATTTATCTTTTGCTTTCGCTGTGCATTTAAATATTGTGTTGTTTGACTATGATGATATCAACTACGTCACGATACTCCCCTACCGGGCCCACAGGTGAAACGTGGTAATATCGGGGTGTGACAGTAGGGTGCCCATATACCCTTTTCCTCTAACTTCAACACCAGAAGTAGCACCAGTCTTAGCTTCTGCCGGTGGAATTGCATCTCTCTTTTTGTTACCACTGTTGTTTCCCGGGGTACCCTTCTTGAAATTGGAGAACTTCCTTTTGTTCTCTCCTGATGACTCGACATGAGTCTCCTTCTTCTTGTTATCAGAAATTGAGAACTTGTTCAGCCTAATTGCTTCTTCAGTCAGCGCCACGCTCAAATCAGTGGCTTATGTAATTGTTGGAGGCTTTGAAGTAGTCACCATGCTCATAATTTGTTGTGCCAATCCCCAGATGAAGCGTTCAACTCGCTTGAACTCCGGCTCTACCATGTAGGGGACCACACGAGACAGATCATGGAATCTCTGTACATACTCAGCAATCTTGGGACCATCCATCTTCAGATTCCAGAACTCGGTTTCCAGCTTCTGAATCTCAGCTCTCGAACAGTACTTCTTGCGCATCAGTTCTTTCATCTCATCCCAAGTCATAGCATATGCAGCTTCCTCTCCCAGAGTCTGAACCTGAAGGTTCCACCTGGATAGAGCTCCGTCTAGGAAAAATCCATAAATGTAAGTGACTTGGTGCTCTGGCGCACACTTGCTCATCCGAAGCACAGAATCGGTTTTCTCCGCCCATCTAACGAAAGCTACAGCACCTCCAGTGCCGTCAAAATCCAGAGGCTTGTAGTCAAGGAACTGTTTGTAAGTACAGCCTGTACAGGCAACATCATTCACAGAAAGCATTAGCAAACGCACATGGAATGTCCAAACGTATCGTAATGTGTCTTAAATGACTTAAACATTACCGTGAGGTGGGTTATTTCCTGTGGTACCTCCGCTGTGTTCGGAGCGCAAGGCCTCATGTTGTGCGATTGCTTGTGAAATCCGTTCTTGCAGTTCTGCCTCTGTTGTGGGCATGATGTGTGCAAAATGCAACATATAAATTACATCAATTGTGGCATAAAACTAGCCCTTTTTTAGTACTAATGTTGGAAAAAGTGTGCTTTTGTCTTCCTTTTGTATTTTCAGGATTAAATGAGCTCAAATTAACAAAAGAAGCAAAAAGGCAGCTAAATCTTACATAAATACAGGAAAAGGAACAAACGTGACATGCCCGACCCCACGACAGAATCTTCCCAAGCAAAATAAGAGAACAGAAGGCTGAACACGCCCCGTGCTCAATGAGCACGGGGGCGTGCCCAAGTGTCAGCATAAAAGACAAAGTTGTAGAAGCTTCCATCGCCCACCACGGGGCCGTGCTCAGCGGACACGGGGCCGTGGTCAACTATAAGATTCGCAGAATCCAGGCAAATCTTGATAGTACAGATATGCTTCTATACACGGGGTCGTGCCCAGCGGACACGGGGCCGTGGTCAACTAATACAGACAAGAGCAATTAATGAAGACAGAGAAGGATGTGGACACGGGGCCGTGCCCACTGGACACGGGGCCGTGCCCGAGCTTCTGTTCAGCCTATAAATAGGAGTGCTTGGCTCAAGCTCAAACCATCCCTTGGCACACCACCTCTCTCACACTTCACCCACCACCCACCACCACCATAACACCATCATCCACCACCATCATCCATTGTCCATCATAGAGTCTGTGAGTCGTCTCGGGATCCAAGATTGATCGTAAGAGTTCTTGACAATCAAGGCCATGTTTGCCTAAGTATCTTACATCACTTGGTGAAGACAAAGTGTCTAGTGTAATACTTTTTATTTTTAATCTTTTCGTACTTTTTACTTGGTTATGTATTAATGACTTTAATAACTAGTTTCTTATGTTGAATGTGATTTTTCCTTATCGTTTGTCCGTGGTGTCTTGGCATTATTTTAATGTCTATATAAAATAAAAGATTTTCACCATTCATATCTCCACGGTCTATATGGAGGTATGTTGGCTACCTGGTCAGGGGTTAAGGGAACGGTTTGGTAAAAGTCTTGCCTTGTTCAGTGTATAGATCCTGCAAGGACCTACGTCAAATTTAGTAGGACCTCCTTCAATACTTAACGGTATTGGATGGCGGGGGTCCAAACTCTTTGATCCCCTCATATGTAAGCTACTATTAATACTTTAATCCGGCTACTTAGGACTGTATCCCTGCTGACTCAGACTACTTAGCCGAGGGTAACGTCACCTTCAAAAGAGGGGCCTACCATAATACGCATTAATAACTTAATTAATTATCTTTCAATAATCCGACCCTTTAGGATTGTATCCTTGCTGACTAACTACTGGGTTGAGGGTAACGCCACCTTCAAAAGAGGGGCCTACTACAATAACTAAGATAATCTCTTAAAAAGTGCAAAAGTGCGGAAATAATCAAAGGTTGCACCAAACATGAGTCGGAGCCAAGTGATTCATCTTGTCTATCTGTTTTATTTTTATTTTTAGCATTTTAGTTAGTTTTTATTTTTCTTAGTTTAAAACCTTTTTCTAAACTTTTTGATTTGATTAGACGTTGAGGATAAACCGGTACTAAAAGCTCTTGTGTCCTTGGACGACCTCGGTATCTTACCAACACTATACTACACTTAAGATGGGTGAACTTGCCCATATGTGTGTTTAGTGTTAGTAAATATCGTGTTTTATAAATTTAAAACTTGGCTAAAGAAAGTGTAAAAGGGCTTAAAATAAACATTAAAACCATAACACACTTCACGCACATCAAGTTTTTGGCGCCGTTGCCGGGGACACAAGGATTTTAAGAAAGCTTAAAATCGACGGCCTAATCAGTTTTTCAAAACCTTTTTAAAACGCGCGCACATTTTTCTGCATTTTAGTTTAGTTTTGCATTTACAGTGACCTAAACACGGGCCGTGCTCGCTAAACACGGGGCCGTGCTGCACATTTTTCATAAAACACCCAGTAACAGTAACTTGAACATGGGCCGTGCTCACTGAACACGCCCTGTGCTCAATGAAATCAGTAACTTTAATTAAAACGCCCAGATACAGATTCTGTACACGGGGCCGTGTCCACTGAACACGTGGTCGTGTCCAGCCTCTGTTTCCGTTTTTATTTTTGTTTTCTGATCTCGAGACTTGGTTGTGGTCTGCTGAGTGATTCTTATGGATCAATACTCAAGAGGTTACAACTACACCTATGAGGAGGAGGATTATTGGAATAACTATTGCACTAATTGTGGTGACCTGCACTCGGTTCAATAGTGTAACTTATATCAACCGTCCACTTCATACACCTACTATGAGGAGCCCAGGTATGAGCCATCAACTTCATACACATCCTATGAAGACCAAAGGTATAAACCTCCTCCCTCATACTCATATTTTGATGAACCAAGGTATGAGCCTTCTTACTCATACTTTGAGGAACCAAGATATGAGCCACCACCTTCGTATGCTTATTATGAGGAACCATGGCGTGAACAACCCACCTCATATGAGTATTATGAAGAACAAAATGACGACCCTTATCCATCATATGCTTACAATGAAGAACAATGGTGTGAACCATCTACTTCATATGGGTATTATGAGGAACAAAGGATCGAACAACTGGATTCAAGCTTTGAAAATCCCGATCCTTTTTCTATAACCGAAATGACCGATAGGATATTAGAACACCTTAGAGTTATCGATCGCTAGATAAAAGAATCTCGCGCAAGGGAAGAGGAGTCTCGCGCAAGAGAACAATTAAATAAAGAAGAGATAACTGAAAGTGTGGAAATGGAAGAACAAATAAGTGAAAAACCGACACATGAGTTAAAAAACGAAAAGGGTGAGTCTGACAACGTTAAAATTCAAGAAGAGTCTAATTTTGAAGAAATTAATTTCTTGTCACCTTCTTTTGAAAATCATTGTTTAGTTCCAACTCATGCTAAGTTCTTAAAAGAGTTAAACACTAACACTAAAATTGACGAAACGGTAAGTGTTAAGTTAACTATTGATCAAACCTCACTAATAAAAGAAGACACATTTGAAATTAACATTACACCGGTTCCATGTTTCTTTCAAAATTCATTTATTAGTAATGTCACAATCGATAAAGATCTTTGTGTTAACATAATGCATAACTACATTTTTGAAAAATTAAGTATTAGTGATTTTTCTCCACTTCAAATACCCATTTTCCTATCCAATCGGAAGGTAATAAAATCAATCGGTGTAGTTGAGGATGTCTTGGTTCAAACAAATCAAATGCTAGTCCCCACCGACTTTGTCATCCTCGATGACGCTCCTCTAGTGTTGGGACGACCATTTGTAAAAACTCACAAAGCTTTGAAAAACCTGAAGTACAACAATCTACCTCTTCAATTAGGGGCATTTAAAAAGAGTGTCGATCTTGAGCGGTCAATGAAATATCCATTCGGCAATAATGACCCCCTAATTGAAGATGAGGATGAACCACCCGATACAAGTGAAAAGTTTGACCACTTTGTTGAAGAAGAGGTCGCCATAGAACAAACTTTTAAGGTTCTTGATCAAAATGAGCAACCAAATAAGGAGTCTCCTAAAGACCCACCTCTCGAGCTCAAAGAACTTCCAAAAGGTTTGGAATATGCTTTTCTAGACAAAGATGGTAAATTACCTGTAATTATTTCATCTAACTTAGGTAGTTTAGAAAAATAAAAATTAATTTGTCTTTTGAAAAAACATAAAAATGCGATCGCTTGGAAACTTGTAGACATTAAAGGAATAAGTCCTTCCATGTGCACGCACAAAATTTTAATGAATGATGATTACAAATCGGTAATACAACCACAACGTCGAGTAAATCCAAATGTTCAAGAAGTGGTTAAAAACGAAGTCATCAAATTACTTGACGCCGGACTTATTTATCCTATCTCCGATAGTCCTTGGGTAAGTCCCGTCCAAGTTGTTCCAAAGAAAGGAGGTATAACGGTAATAACTAATGAAAAGAATGAACTAATACCAATGAGAACCGTCAGTGGATGGAGAGTATGTATAGATTATAGACGATTAAATGAAGTGACAAGAAAAGATCACTTTCCTTTATCCTTCATTGATCAAATGTTAGAAAGATTATCCGGTCATAAATTTTATTGTTTCTTGGATGGTTTTTCAGGTTACTTTCAAATCCCGATAGCACCCGAAGACCAAGAAAAGACAACCTTCACATGTCCCTATGGAACTTTTGCTTATCGACGCATGCCGTTTGGTCTATGTAATGCCCCCACAACATTCCAACGTTGCATGGTAGCCATCTTCCACGACATGATAGAAAAGACAATGGAAGTCTTCATGGACGACTTTTCTATCTTTGGGGATTCATACGAACAATGCCTCGATAACCTTGAACGAATGCTATCCCGATGTGAGGAAACTAACCTCGCCCTTAACTGGGAAAAATGTCATTTCATGGTAACGGAGGGAATAGTACTCGGTCACAAAATCTCAAGCGAAGGAATGGAGGTGGATCGAGCCAAAATAGACACCATTTCTCGACTACCACCCCCATCCTCCGTTAGAGCTATCAGGAGTTTCCTAGGGCATGCCGGATTTTATAGGCGGTTTATCAAAGACTTTTCTAAAATCTCAAGGCCTCTAACAAAATTACTTGAAAAAGATGCCCCTTTCATCTTTGACAAGGATTGTAATCAAGCATTTCTAACCCTTAAGGAAATTCTAGTCAATGCACCTATCATGATAGCACCTGATTGGAAATTTCCTTTCAAAATCATGTGTGATGCAAGTGACTTTGCAGTTGGAGCTGTCTTGGGACAAAGAAAAGAAAAGCATTTTCACCAAATTTATTACGCTAGTAAAACATTTAACGATGCACAAGAAAATTACACAACAACTGAAAAAGAATTACTAGCTGTGGTATTTGCTTTTGATAAATTTCGTTCTTATCTTGTTCTTTTCTAAAACTATAGTCTATACAGATCATGCAGCCATTCGATATCTCTTCAAAAAGCAGGACGCAAAACCACGTTTGATTCGGTGGATTCTACTCCTCCAAGAATTTGATATTGAAATCAAAGATAAAAGAGGAGCAGAAAACACCGCGGCAGATCATCTTTCACGCTTAGAAGACCCAGCTTTGGAGGCAACCAGGGACGAGCAAATTAACGAAAAATTTCCAACGGAGTCCCTAGAAATGGTGGAATACAAGGAAGAACCATGGTACGCCGACTATGCTAACTACCTAGCTAGCGGTATAGTCGCAAAAGGTTGGCCACATCATCAAAGAAAAAAATTCTTTGCCAATGTGAAACATTATTTTTGGGAAGATCCATATCGTTTCAAAATGTGTGCCGACCAACTCATCCGACGATGCGTACATGGTAGCGAAGCACGAAGAATTCTCCGCCATTGTCATGAAGGTCCATACGGAGGACACCATGGTGCCGCTAGTACCGCATGAAAAGTATTTGATTCAGGATTTTATTGGCCGACCATTTACAAGGACACCAAAAGTCTTGTCAAGACTTGCGATGCTTGCCAAAGAACAGGTAATATTTCTTCCAAAAACGAAATGCCACAAAATGGCATTCTTGTTTGTGAAATTTTTTATGTGTGGGGACTCGACTTTATGGGACCTTTCCCACCGTCGAAAGGAAACAAATATATACTTGTGGCAGTAGACTACTTGTCTAAATGGGCCGAGGCCGAGGCACTTCCAACAAATGATGGAAGAGTAGTGGTAAGATTTCTAAAAAAAAATATTCTCTCGTTTTGGCACACCTAAAGCATTAATAAGTGATAGAGGTACCCATTTTTGCAACCATCAACTTGAAATTTTTTTAACAAGATATGGGGTCTATCACCGGGTCTCAACAGCATATCACCCTCAAACAAACGGACAAGCCGAAGTGACTAATAGAGGTTTAAAACGAATACTCGAAAAAACCGTAGGGTTAAATAAAAAGGAATGGGCAGATAAATTAGATGATGCTTTATGGGCTTTTCGTACTGCTTATAAAACAACAATATGTACAACCCCATATAAGCTAGTCTATGGAAAAAGTTGTCACTTGCCAGTAGAAATTGCACACAAAGCCTACTGGGCAATTAAAAATGTAAACTTAGATTTAGAATTTGCTGGTAAAAATCGATTTTGTCAAGTAAATGAATTAGACGAACTTAGGAATTATGCATACTCAAACTTAGAAATTTACAAGGAAAGAATGAAAAACTTGCATGACAAACATATTAAGCCTAATGAATTTCGAGTAGGAGACCAAGTTCTTTTGTTTAATTCACGACTTCGATTGTTTCCTGGTAAATTAAAGTCTAGGTGGTCAGGACCTTTTTCCATCACCCATATTTTCCCACACGGTGCAGTAGAAAATAAATTTCGAAATGGAATTCCATTCAAAGTCAATGGCCAACGGCTGAAACTCTATCAAGGGTTCATTGACGATGAAGAGGAAGAGATCTCGCTTCAAACGGTCGAAGAATGAAAGCATCAACATCATACCTGGTAAGTTACGAACAATTGGGACGACATCGAAATCGGTAAGTCTTCTAACCAAAATTTTTGGGAAACAAGGGCACTCACATGAGCACTAAAAAAATAAAAAAAAATAAAAACTTTGCTCGGCACGAGGCCGTGTCCGCTGGACACGGGGCCGTGTACGCGCTACTGTCGGGATATATTCCCCTTTTCATAACAGTTACGCCATTCCACACGCCCCGTTTCCCCAAAAACGCTCTGGTCCAAGGCGATTTTCCGCAGATTTTCAACGTCTCCTCTAGTTCTAACAACATCAAGGTATGATTCTATCATCATTAGTAGTTAGATTTAGCACTTGCATGTAGTTAAACATCAAAAATTTGGGGAAAATCTAGGGTTCATGAACTCCATCCGGATTGAACTTAAAATTTTTGCCTAAATATGTTAGCATTTAGTTAGATTACTGTTTTAGGAAGTAAATCCACTTGTATTGTTCATAGATTCGCCAGATTTCTCACAAAAACCCCAAACCCTTGTTTTTGAACCGAAAAAGACTAAATTGAATGGGTAAACGGGTTGTTTTGGAAAAAACGGCACTTGGGGTTTCATTTTCAGGGGAAACCGCACCTATTGGACCAAAAATTTTCAAGTTTTCGAAACCGGGTCGAAAAATGATGTTTTTGAGTAACAGACGTCTGGACACGGGGCCGTGTCCGCTGAACACGGGGTCGTGTCCAGCACGCTGTTTGCAGTTTTGTCCGAAAATTCTATTGTTTCGTGCTAACTTTTGGTGTATTCTTTCAGATGTCTAGGAAGTTCATGAGGTTTAACGCAAATGAGCTCGATGCTAGGGCTAGATACGAAGTACTTCAAACACGACCGGAGGAATACCCAAGACAAGCATGCACGGATTTGTTAGCATTGGTGAACCAACTTGACCGCTTCAACAACCTTGTCACCGACCCACTAAGAGTCGCTTTAACAACTCGACTTTGTTCCGTCCACGAGTGCACTTTGGAATTCTATAGCACCTTCACGTTCAATTCAAGGTGCGACCCATTTGACAATGATGGGGTAGCATTCCGATGTGGTGGAACTAGGTATTCGATTTCAATGGCATAATTTGGGTCGATCGTCGGGCTGTATGCGGAGGAAGATGCGGGTAATGAGGAAAATACTGGAGGGATGCGAGAGATAGATGACAACGATCGCCAAGCTGCGTGGGCTCAAATTGGTGAAGGGCACTACAATCCGAGCAGCACTAAGAGCACTAAGTTGAGGGATCCGCTCTACCGATACATCCATAGGCTCCTCGGCTACTCTCTTAGCCAAAGGCATGATAGCGGTGGCGTTGTTTGGTTTAGAGATTTGGTTGTCCTCCACTGCATCCATACCCGCAGACACCTTGATGTTCCGTTCCTCCTGCTCCGAAACATGCATTTGAACCGACTTGCAACTTCACCAACCCCTATCTTCTTTAGAGGATGGGTATATCTTCTCTTCAAGCACTTCACCAACATACCTAGGTCATTCGAAAGGAGCCTATGGTCGGGAAGGGTAGACATACACATTTGCCGTTCAATGAACCTAATTTATGAGGCTGAAGACGGAACGGTTAGCTTCCAAAGGATGCAGGGGCATGCATGGAACCCGCAAGAGGCACTTGTCCTTCACGCTCCACAACATCATCAGTACCAGTACCAGCCCCATGGTGATCCGGGCCAATCCTCCTCAGGAGGCGGTTTTCCTAACTTCCAAAGTTTACATGATTTATTGCAGGAAAACCTCATGTGCACCAGGAACACCTATAACATGGCGAGCAACACGTACAACCGGGTTGGAGCAATCGAGAGAAACATATCTGATATCCAAGATGATATTGGAAATATTCGGGAGTACATTGCGGGGCACGGTGGAGATGATGATGATGAGGACATGGACTAGGCGGGAGGAGCGGAGGCAGAAGTGGTTGGTTGGTGATCCTACAGGTTAACCCTTTTCATCTTGAACAATTTCCGGCATGCGTGCCGTGTGTCAAACAATTTACTTTCCTTTAACTCTTTTTATTTTCTGCATTTGTTTTTCTTTCTAACTTTGTTTTGGATGGGATGTTGAACGTTGGTAATTTAGGATGTTTGCTATGTTTTGGTGTAGTGTTTATTGCTAAAACTGGTACATACGAGGCTTAGAGCACTAAACCTTAGTGCTACTAAAGCCGGGACAGGAAAACCAGAACCAGAAACCTGTTTCTCAACCTTGCAGATTGTCTGCACGGGGTCGTGTCCAGCCGACACGCCCCCGTGTCCACCTTCTGTAAGTTTTCATTACTGGCACCTGAACACGGGGTCGTGTCCATCAGACACGGGGCCGTGTCCAGCGACCAGTAACACAATTTTTTGCTTTTTCACACCTTTTTACACATTCAATCAACCTAAAAACTTATTTTTGGGACCCATTGAGGACAATGTGTAATTTAAGTGTGGGGGGGGGGGGATGCTAAAACCTTGAATCTTGCAAGTCCTAACTACAAGCCTTACACAAAACTCTATTGGAACCGCTAATCACCTCAAATTTTTTTTTGTCTAGGTTTAACTTGGGAATTTCAAATTCTAAAAAGGTTATAGTTTTATAAATTTACAACCGATAGCGTCGTGATAAAAAGAACCAACATAAGAAAATTATGAAACGGCATGACAAGCTTAGTTAAAATTTGATTATATATACTTGATCACATAAAAAACCCATTCCCACAAAAGTGAGTTTTGAGCCTTTATTGAGCATACAGATACATATCATTAAACTAAATGCTCATTTTTCGTTTCTTGTGTGAATAGCCGCTTGGTTCTTACGACTCTAGAACTTGCCACGACGATACACTCCCGGTCCTTACCAACTTAAACCCGAGTAAGTAAATGATGGAGGCATTAGGACTAACCATTTTTATTTCTACACCATTATTTTTCTTTTTTACCACTTACCCAAAATCCCCCTAGTTAACCCCTTTTGAACCTAAACCTTTTTCATTTCTTAACCCAAACCAAACATCCTTTCACCCTCCAAAACCTTTTTATTTCTAACCCTTTGTTTTAGTAACAAGCTCGGTTTTTCGTTTGACTTTGAAAAAAAAATTATGTTTTGTTGATGAAGCAAAAGAAATAAACAAACAAGTTCATCAAAAATAACTTTGTTTGAATAATAGCTTCATCAAAATAAAAAAAATTGCCAAAATAAAAAGTCTTTCGAAAACCGACGCTTTTACGTTTTTTTCGCCCTTTTCTACTAACCATTAACCCAACCACCTACCTTTAACCCAAGCCTAACCCTTCACTCAAAAGTCCTCTTGATATTTACAAAGGTATATAGTTAAAAAGGAGGAGGATTGATTGCTTGGCAAGCCTATGGTAGGAGTAAGTTCCATGCCGCTCTCGAGTGATTCACTAAAATACATCTTCGGCCGAGTG
This sequence comes from Helianthus tuberosus, assembly GCA_030545235.1. Lineage (NCBI taxonomy): Eukaryota > Viridiplantae > Streptophyta > Magnoliopsida > Asterales > Asteraceae > Helianthus > Helianthus tuberosus. Next base: position 36,193,655 of record CM060411.1, on the reverse strand, counting down.
TTGAGTGATCCCCCGTGAGGTATGTGAACTTGTATATAAATGGAAATTTAAAGAGGCATGTTATGCCCTAATAAGTAATTTATCTTATGAAAAGTTTTAAATAAATCATGACGAATAGGATTGTAAACAAATAAAAATAAAGCTAAATAAAGAATCTTGGAAATCCCGACACTCTATGACAAGCCCAAAAACCTTCTCTTCTAACCATTCCATTTGGGAGTGTAAAGCCACATTATAAAGAGTTTTGCTTGAGGACAAGCAAAGATTCAAGTGTGGGGGTATTTGATGTGTGCAAAATGCAACATATAAATTACATCAATTGTGGCATAAAACTAACCCTTTTTTAGTACTAATGTTGGAAAAAGTGTGCTTTTGTCTTCCTTTTGTATTTTCAGGATTAAAGGAGCTCAAATTAACAAAAGAAGCAAAAAGGCAGCTAAATCTTACATAAATACAGGAAAAGGAACAAACGTGACATGCCCGACCCCACGACAGCATCTTCCCAAGCAAAACAAGAGAACAGAAGGCTGAACACGCCCCGTGCTCACTGAGCACGGGGGCGTGCCCAAGTGTCAGCATAAAAGACAAAGTTGTAGAAGCTTCCATCGCCCACCACGGGGCCGTGCTCAGCGGACACGGGGCCGTGGTCAACTATAAGATTCGCAGAATCCAGGCAAATCTTGATAGTACAGATACGCTTCTGCACACGGGATCGTGCCCAGCGGACACGGGGCCGTGGTCAACTAATACAGACAAGAGCAATTAATGAAGACAGAGAAGGATGTGGACACGGGGTCGTGCCCACTGGACACGGGGCCGTGCCCGAGCTTCTGTTCAGCCTATAAATAGGAGTGCTTGGCTCAAGCTCAAACCATCCCTTGGCACACCACCTCTCTCACACTTCAGCCACCACCCACCACCGCCATAACACCATCATCCACCACCATCATCCATTGTCCATCATAGAGTGTGTGAGTCGTCTCGGGATCCAAGATTGATCGTAAGAGTTCTTGACAATCAAGGCCATGTTTGCCTAAGTCTCTTACATCACTTGGTGAAGACAAAGTGTCTAGTGTAATACTTTTTATTTTTAATCTTTTCGCACTTTTAACTTGGTTATGTATTAATGACTTTAATAACTAGTTTCTTATGTTGAAGGTGATTTTTCCTTATCGTTTGTCCGTGGTGTCTTGGCATTTTTTTACTGTCTCTATAAAATAAAAGATTTTCACCATTCATATCTCCACGGTCTATATGGAGGTATGTTGGCTACCTGGTCGGGGGTTAAGGGAACGGTTTGGTAAAAGTCTTGCCTTGTTCAGTGTATAGATCCTACAAGGACCTGGGTCAAATTTAGTAGGACCTCCTTCAATACTTAACGATATTGGATGGCGGGGGTCCAAACTCTTTGATCCCCTCATATGTAAGCTACTATTAATACTTTAACCCGGCTACTTAGGACTGTATCCCTGCTGACTCAGACTACTTAGCCGAGGGTAACGTCACCTTCAAAAGAGGGGCCTACCACAATATGCATTAATAACTTAATTAATTATCTTTCAATAATCCGACCATTTAGGAATGTATCCTTGCTGACTCAAACTACTGGGTTGAGGGTAACGTCACCTTCAAAAGAGGGGCCTACTACAATAACTAAGATAATCTCTTAAAAAGTGCAAAAGTGCGGAACTAATCAAAGGTTACACTAAACATGAGTCGGAGCCAAGTGATTCATCTTGTCTATCTGTTTTATTTTTATTTTTATTTTTAGCATTTTAGTTAGTTTTTATTTTTCTTACTTTAAAACCTTTTTCTAAACTTTTTGATTTGATTAGACGTTGAGGATAAACCGGTACTAAAAGCTCTTGTGTCCTTGGACGACCTCGGTATCTTACCAACACTATACTAGGCTCACGATGGGTGCACTTGCCCATATGTGTGTTTAGTGTTAGTAAATATCGTGTTTTATAAATTTAAAACTTGGCTAAAGAAAGTGTAAAAGGGCTTAAAATAAACAATTAAACCATAACACACTTCACGCACATCAGGGCAACTGATTGTTTCTTTGAGGAGGCATCTTTTATAAAGAAGATTGTATAGGTCAGGTCTTATGTATATAAGTAGTATGTATATAATAGTGTTTGTCATAAGTAAGCATGCAATCATAGCATAAACAAGTAAATTAACAACGTATTTAATGAGAACATTACGATTGAGCTTTCATTAATCATCGACCACAACTACAGTTACATGTTCTACATAAATATCGTATCAAAAGGGGAACACAGGGTCACATTACCCTTGTTCAAAATGTCTATCAATCTACCATAAGTCATACAGTAAAAAAGGTGGTCTCTAAAAAGGCTTCACTAGCTCAGCTCAATAGCGGTGCTCTCATCAAAAGCAAGCTACCTACATAAAACCAAAAACCGAATATGCTGATGGTCGTGGAGGAGGAGGTGGAGGAACAAAAAGCAAGCTGCGCACATGCGCTAGCTCCTCCTCAAGATCATAAACATGACGCAATAGATAACTGATCTGCTGCTCGGCAGTCAGGAATCGAACATCAAAATCTGGATAAGGCAAAAGTGGAACAGGTGGAGTCGCAAAAGGTGACGGACATGAACAAGGTGGGGGACGTGGAATCGACTCAAGCTCCATAATCCTGTGACTCATCATCTCGAACTGCAGCTGAAGTGATAAAAGCATATCATCCCGTGTATATCCAGTAAAGTGCGAGGGATGGTAAGGGTCAGAAATCGGCATGGTGTACGGTGGGAACCATCTAAGTGGCTCATCCAGTGGTAAATAAGTAAAATGAGTAGTAGGTATATACTGAGGCATGTGAGGGAAAGCTGCTGACACATGTGGGTCATGGCTAGGATGCTGGCTAAAAAGGCCATCCCCTGGACGGGGTGCGAGTATATCCTGCAAGAATACAATAGGTAGATCGTCACAATGAACATCAGACTCTACTGGGTGAAAAGGAGCAACATCAGTGGGTGCGGGTGCAAGTGGAGGTATGACTGGCTCCATAACAGGAGGGTCAACAGGTGTAGGTGGAGGAACAAACGCCTCAATAGCTGGAGGGTTAATGGGTGCAGGAACTGGATCAGGTATGAGAGGTGCAATGTCAGGTAAGCCAAATGGAATAGGATCAAGATCAGGCAAAGGCTCAGGGTCAGCAGGTATCAGCTCAGGATCAGCAGGTGCAGCATCGGGCTGATCATCAGGAACAAAGTCTAGCTCAAGATCAAGCTTAAAGTCATATGGAGGGGATGGTGCGGCTGACGAGGCCGTATCATCATCAGAATCAGTAGGGTAACGCTGCAATCCAATTGCCCGTAAGGCCGAAGAAGTCACAGACTCAAAGGAATCTGAAACAGAGTGAAGACTAGAATCAGAAGATATCTCGATAACAGGAATCTCAATGAGGGGAAAAGCAATGACATCCTCCGCCAAAACTCCATCACCCTTGGCATCATCAGGGGGACCATCAACAAAAAGATCAACATCATCAAAAAAGTAGTCAAGAGGCAAATCCTCGAAAGGAATGGCCGCAAGAGGCATAGGGGAGAGGATCGGTGCCACGACATGCTCACCATCGGGATGTCCGAGGATGAGATGGCCCTGGACAGGAATAGGAATAAGAAAGGGATCCTCGTCGGGGATACCATCAACATGCGGTAAATCATCACCAAAGTCAAGCAGCGCAAACGACTGAAAGTCGTCGTCGTCGTCGGACATCATCTCCGGGTCACTCTCGGTATCGGAGGTAAAGATCTCTGGCTCAGGAACGATCTCATCGTCAGAAACAATAGCCATGGGGTCATCAGTATCAGATAATCCACTCTCGGATGATGACATGGTGTTTGTAACAAAACAATCATAATGTATGCACATATATTAACTACTAACATTAAGCATGTAATCAATCATGTAATCATGTATCCTTCCTAGTCTCCCAGACTAAACCAACTACTCTCCCAGATTAAACACCCTAGTCTCTCAGACTAAACCAACCAGTCTCTCCGACTGAACCACCCAGTCTCTCAGACTGAACCATAAACATAAACCTTGAAATGTGTTTCGTGTCTTTTCGTTGGTAAAAATGTTTGTTTTCCTGGATCTGGGCGTTCCGTGTATGCAATGAAAACATGTTGTAAAAGTATTTTCGTGAGAGCCCTAATGATTATAGTCTAGACTCGAGAAGGAATCCTAGTTCGCTACAATCGAAGCTCTGATACCAAGCTGTCACACCCTGACTTTTTGCGGAAGCGTGATTATGGTGTGACTTTCTTAATACCATTGCATTCAATCATAACAAAAACTATATGATAAAAACCATAGATGGTCATCCATTAATTAAGTTTAAAAGCATAACAACATTGTCTTAAAACATAGACATTCAAATTCGAGTACAAACCATGCAACTTGTTTAAGAGTTCACAAAGACTCGACAGATGACATTAAATAAAACCAGGATTCGGAAGACGTGTCTCGTCCAGGAGTAAGACACCCTAACCAAACCCGAAGACCATGGATGACATCTTTTATTCTTAAACCACACTTGGAACTTCCGAACGCCCGCCAGATCCACAACTAATTCCCTGAAATACATGTATTTTGAAAACATCAACAAAAGTTGAGCGAGTTCATGTGTTTATTTGTGTGTATGAATAAAACCTTGTAATCATTGTATGTATGTATGTATGTTTGTAAACCCTGGTATGAAAGCAAAACAAGGAAACAGATCGATTAATGGTTTGCAAGGCCATTAACATGCGTGCAACGGCGTAGGAAGGCTCAAACCTAGCAGATTTGTATCGGGCCTCTGGCTGTAAGACATAGTCACCTCATGGGCCAAACCCTGGTCCACATGGGTGTGGGCTCACTACACCCAAATAGATCTATCACTCATGCCCCTCGGTCCTAACACGAGGATTAATGGTCTTAAGAGTGTGCCTACCCATTCACATGATCTACTGTACTTTCCAAGCTAACCATACCAATTGTAATTATTTGTAATCATTTTGTAACATGTACTTCACCCCCGAAGTTATAAAACAAAACAGTTTAAAGAAAGGGGGACATGAACTCACAGTCTTGCGTCTTCAGTCACTGTAACTCAAGCTCCTTCGGATAAACACGACTACCTACAACGTACTATGATCTATTAGACGAACGGGTCATGCCTTGACTTTGTATTATTGTCTTTGAGTTACGATTCTTTTGTGTCTTCGATATTATTCCAAGTTATATATTTATTTGTTAAAATAATTAAATATTTTAACTTAAATTATAATTATAAATTTTGGAATAATTGTTAAACAATATTATTGTAACTTAATACTTCCCAAGTATTTATACTTGTAATTCCTTCCCAATGATGGGGGTATCTTTCACTTGTATATCTTTGCCTTGTATCGGGGTCGTATTCCGGTGTGTATTTATACGTATGAGAATACGTATTTTTATTGTATTCATTAAGTATTCTTATACTTAATTTCGTATTAATTTTCCGGAATATTATCTTTAATAAAAGTCCACCAATATATACTTCCAAAATATATATTGTAATAAATATTATTTAGGAAAATTATTTATAATTTTTCTTTGGCAAAAATATTTGTATTCTCTTATAAATTTCAAAAATGATATATTTTCATGTCTAGCTTGGAAAATATATATATAAACACATTTTTCTCAAAAATGACATATTTTGTATTTATTTGTGAAACTATATCTTTTACCTCGAAAATATTGTATTTCGTGTTTGTGTAAGAAAATATATATTTCTTAAAAATAATATATTCTCTAAAATTTTCCAAGAAAAATATATATTCATGCATGCCAAAATAATATATTTTTCCTTTGTCAAAAATATGATATACCTTTGTAGTAATTGTAAAAATCATATTTTTGTTTCCTTAGTGTCCAAAATATCATTCACCAAATATATACTTGCGAATAAATTTCCGGAATATTCTTGTGAGTTATATTACTTGGTTTGGTTTTACCAATATTTTGTGTATAGCTTGTACATTTATTCCTTGGAATTTTGGATGGTAATTCTTGGTATTTTTGTGAGTTATATTATTTGAAGTCGTAAAATAATATAACTAACACACAATGTATACAAATAATCACATACATATGACTTCTAAATACATATTTTTCCTAAATACATATTTAGCCATTTTTATTTATGAAAACCAACCTTCAATTTTTATATTTTTGTGACAAAATCTATGGCAAAGTTTTTGTAACAATTTAAGGTTTGAAATACACTTGTAAGTGTAGGTTAATAAATATTTTTCTAAGTGTTTGGATTTTTAGAAAATTTTGCCATAGTTTCCCCTAAAAATGGAGGTTTCCATGCTTTCAAGCATATCATTTTCTTTTGTAAAAATCATCACAATCATCAACAAACAACCTTTACTTACCAATTTTGCCAAAATCATGCATATTCTACTACTTCATGAACTTGAATATTTGTAAAGATTTGTAGTAACTTACTAGTGTTCTTAGTAAGTCTTGTTACCCTTTAAAATGCGATTAGTTCTTCAAAAACTTCATTTTTAAAGAAGTTAGATGTTTACAACTTCTTGTCACATTTTCTAAAAATATTTCTTTATGCATTCTTCTTGTTACACAAGTGTTTCTACACTTGTTTAGCCACTAAAAATAAGATTTGTTTATGTAAGAACCAAGATTTAACAAAACTTATATTTTTAACTTGGTTTCTTTTAGAAATCATCAATAAATCTTTAGATCCATAAGTGTTACTACTCACTTTGATCATTATTTTTCAAGAAATCCATTTAGTCATTCAAGTTCATGATTCATATGTGGATGCTCCATCATCCTATCATATTTCTACTTTCTCATCTTACTAGATTATGTTTTTAATCATGATCTAGCAAGATCTTATGATGATCCACATCATTTCTACAAACAATCAATGATCAACAAGCATAACAACTTATATTCATCAAGATTACTTCATTAAACATGCTTATGTTCAAGTTTCATTCTTATGATCTTTAGTGTTCTTCAAGTTTTTGATTATGATTCTTATTTAACCACTAAAAATGGAAGTAAAATGGAGTGTACAAGGTTCTTACCACTAGCTCAAGGCTAGGGATGATTCAAGTGTAGAAAACAAGTGGATAAAAGCAAACAAGAGAGGTCGTTGATCTTCCACAAGCTCCTAGCTTCTTTGTATGATCTCTAGCACCCTTGTAAGTATGTAGAATGAGTGATGAAGGTTAAATGACGGTGGAGGTGGGTGTGCTTGGGGTCGGCCGAGAACAAGAGAGAGGAAGAGAGGAGAAGGTGTGTGTTCTAGTGTGTGTTGTTATGAGCTTATGATCCCACAAGTTCTTCTTATAACCATACTTCCAATTTAACTCTTGTATAATATGTTGCACAAAGCACAAACATAATCCAATTAAATATTCAAAGAAAATCCTTGTGTGGGGGCCATGTTGGTCGTAAATAGGTGGGGGGGGGGGGTCTAGCATAGGTTTTAACCGAGTTAGTTTCTTACTAGTTTAAATCCAAGTATTAGTTACATGTTCTAGTTATTAGATATTTTTAGGAGGTGTTATGGTGTTCGGGGACCATAACTAGCTTGGAAATGTTAAAACAGTGCTTCTAGTATAAATTTGATATTTCGGGTAGTGTCCGGTTGTTCGGTTGGTTACTGGTTTGTTAACGTGCTAAACTTGCAGTTTAGTGTGCTTTATGTACCTTTTTGTGACACTTTTCATTCCCGACACTTAGGAAAGCATTCAGGACCATTTAACCATATTTCTGCATAAAATTAGATTGTTAAAATGCTGATTTTTGCTGAATTTTGCTAAATTCAGCACTTTGGGTGAGTTTTAGGCACTTTCCGGCACTTAAACTATCACTAGCAAGGCAGTTTTGTGATCCTTACTTTCCTACACACTACACTAGTGCGGTACTTAGTTTCTGGCTCATTCTGTGTCTCAATGCACTGTCTGTCTATGTGCTGAGTTCTATCAGCATTTTCCTGATTTATCAGATAACTGTGCAAACTGTACTTAATGCATCATTTGAGGCAATAAAGCTTTCAGGCAATATTGGTATGACATTAAACAATGTATGATGCACATCTATGTATATGGCAGTAATTAGAAAGCAGTTAATTGCAAATTCAGCACAGTCATTAAGCACTAATCATGGTTAATTAATTGTACGGATACCTCACTTTTTGACAGTTGTCACACCTGCACCACCCATGAGCACAGAGAATGTGCAAGAACTCCGAACCTTTGGTGAGGAGATTTTAGAAGAAAGTGAGATGATGAGGCAAATAGGGGAACGACTCGTCTGGAAATATGACGAGCGTAATATGGAATTTTGGATGAACCCCTATCATTAAGAATAATATATATATATATATGTGTGTGTGTGTGTGTGTGTGTGTATGAAAAAAAATTCTTATATAATAATAATATATTGTAGTATAGACCATCTTGTGGTTAGTGATGCATATTAGTATTGTATTTTAATTCCAGTTGTATTTGTAATAAATACAGATGCCTATTATAAAATAGAGTAAGTCGCAGTGTTCGATGATTTTGGATCAACATGCTTGTTGTGTGATTGGTGCATTGGATATTTTCATACGATATTAATACTTGGTAATTATTTAAAATCCAGATGGCCGATGCAGCAAATCAGGAAAACCAGAATAATGAAAATCAAATAAATAACAGTGAAATTTGACACATTGTAAGCCAAGGAATTAGGGATGCCATGCCAGCTATTATCCAAAATGTTAGGGACGCAGAAAATAATAATAAAAGTGGTAATGGGAGTAAGCGAACCCATACGAAACCTAGTCACAACGTGCACAATGGACCCATTTTTCAAATGCCAATCCCAAAAAGAAGAAGAACCATGTCTTATAGTTGTTCTTACAAAGAATTCTGGTCCTGTAAACCAATAGAATTCTCTGGCAATGAAGGGCCCATTGCAGCTCTACGTTGGATATAAAAGACTGAGGCAGTCCTAAAAATAAGCAAATGCGCAGAAGAAGATAAGATAATGTGTGCTTCCAATCTGTTTAAAAATGCATCGTTAGAATGGTGGAACACTATCCTCCAATCTAGAGGAAGTGACAGGGTTTATGGCATGGAATGGAACGATTTTAAGGATACGATAGAAAGGAAATTATGTCCTCCCAATGAAAAGGAACATATAGCAAATAAATTCTTAAACTTAAGAATGACTGGAGTAGATAGTAAGGGTTACACTACTACATTCTTTGAATATGCTAGAATAGTGCCAACCCTAGCATCACCTGAACCAGTGTTAATTTCCCGTTACATCTGGGGATTAATCAGTGAAATTAGGCATGTAGTCAAGGGAGCTAGACCACAAACCATAGAAGAAGCAGTAGAACTAGCTAATACCTTGACATATGAACTGGTACGTACTCAAGAAGAACCTAGCTCAAAAACTTACCCAGGAATTTCGCTACGGTAATTCCAACCGTGGGAAAAATGTAGGTTCTACTTCTGCACCTTATTGCAAATATTGCAAAAGGAAGCATTCTGGGAGATGCTCCATATACTGCATTTTTTGTAAAATATCTGGACACAAGGAAGAAGACTGCAGGAAGAAACCCACCAATAAGATATGCTACAATTGTGGAGAGTGAGGTCATATCAAGCCAAACTGCCCGAAATTAGCCCCAACAATAAACACCAAGAATACTAAGAATGCTAGAACATTTGTTCTGACTGCAGAAGAAGCCAAAATGATTCCGGATGTGATTGCTGGTACGTTTTTAGTTAATGATGTTTTTGCCAAAGTATTATTTGACTCTGGTGCGAACCAAAGTTTTATTAATACTTCATTTTGCAAACTTCTCAATCAACCATTAACTAAACTTCAACAAGAATGTTTAGTAGAAATAGCGAATGGAGAAACCATTAAGATTACCGAAATCTTGCTGGGAGTAAGAATAGAATTTCTAAATCAAAAGTTTATTGCAAACCTTTACCCAATGAATCTGGCAGGATTTGATGTTGTATTAGGAATGGATTGGTTAATAACCAATAAAGCCAGTATTTTATGTGATCAAAAGTCAATACAAGTAAATTCACCAAAAGGTGAAAAGATCACAATTAAAGGAGACAAGCCAACTAGATCCACAAAATTCATCTCTATGATGAAAACAACAAGTTATGCTAGGAAAGGATCATTAGTGTATATGATTTCTATAATCATTAACACTGAAGGAAAGGAATTAAAAGATATCCCTATAGTATCTCAATTTTCAGATGTATTTCCAGAAGAGTTACCAGTGCTACCGCCGGATAGAGAAGTCGAGTTCAGAATCCATCTGCTACCCGGAACAGCACCGATTGCTAAATCACCTTATCGTTTAGCACCCGCAGAAATGCAAGAGCTAAAGAAACAGTTAGACGAACTCTTGGAAAAAGGATTCATACAACCAAGTTCATCGCCATGGGGAGCACCGATCTTATTTGTCAAAAAGAAAGACGGATCGATGCGTATGTGCATTGATTACCGTGAGTTGAACAAAGTCACGATTAAAAATCGGTATCCATTACCAAGGATCGATGATTTATTTGATCAATTGCAAGGAGCTCGATTTTTCTCAAAAATCGACTTACATTCAGGATATCATCAATTAAAGGTACAGGAAGAGGACATTCCTAAGACCGCATTTAGAACCAGGTATGTCCATTATGAATTTACTGTCATGCCATTTGGTTTAACCAATGCCCCAGCCGCATTTATAGACATGATGAACCGAATATGTAAGCCATATTTGGATAAGTTCATAATTGTCTTTATAGATGATATTCTCATTTACTCTCAGAGTAAAAAGGAACATGCATCGCATCTGCATGCACTCCTAAATTTGCTAAGAAAAGAAAAGCTTTATGCAAAGTTTTCTAAGTGTGAATTCTGGTTAGAACAGGTACAGTTTCTTGGACATTTAGTTAACCATGAAGGAATTCATGTGGATCCTACCAAAATCGAGGCAATTACCAAATGGAAAACCCCTGAGTCACCAACTGAGGTTAGAAGTTTCTTAGGATTAGCCAGTTATTATAGAAGATTTATTCGAGATTTTTTCTAGAATAGCCATTCCCTTAACTAAGCTAACCTGTAAATCTGTTAAGTTTGAATGGGGATCAAAACAAGAAGAAGCCTTTAGAATCCTTAAGCAAAGATTAACCAACGCACCCATATTAGCATTACCAGAAGGAACTGAAGATTTTATAATTTATTGTGATGCTTCTAAATTAGGTTATGGATGTGTATTAATGCAACATCAAAAGGTTATAGCCTACGCATCTAGACAACTTAAGAATCATGAAGAAAATTATACAACCCATGATTTAGAATTAGGAGCTATCATTTTTGCCCTGAAAATTTGGAGACATTACCTTTATGGTAGTAAGTTTACCATTTTCACCGATCATAAGAGTTTAAGATATGTTTTCGGGCAAAAAGAGTTAAAAATGAGACAAAGACGCTGGATGGAGATACTTAGTGATTACGATTGTAATATGCAGTATCACGCAGGAAAAGCTAACGTAGTAGCCGATGCTTTAAGTCGAAAATATCACGAAAAGCCAAAGAAAGTACGTTCTCTTAAATTAAATCTGCAGATAGATTTAAACGAACAGATTAGAAAAGCACAGGAATCAATAATCAAGGATGATACTGAGAAGTTGAAAGGAATGATTAAGGAATTAGAACACGGAACAGATGGAATTTGGAGATTCCATAAGAAGAGAATGTGGATACCTAAACTAGGAAACCTACGCCACCGTATATTAGAAGAAGCCCATAAGTCTAAGTATACCATGCATCCTGGAAATGATAAAATGTATCAAGACTTAAGAAAGAATTTCTGGTGGATAGGAATGAAAAAGGATATAGCAGCTTATGTTGCCAAGTGTCTAACTTGTTCACAGGTCAAAGCTGAACATCAGAAACCCTCAGGTTTATTACAGCAATTGGAAATTCCTGTATGGAAATGGGAATTGATAACAATGGACTTTGTTACCAAATTACCCAAGACACAAAAAGGTAATGATACAATCTGGGTGATTGTAGATAGACTAACGAAATCTGCTCATTTCTTACCAATGTAGGAGAATTTCAGTACGAAACAACTAGCCAAATTGTATGTAAATGAAATAGTTTCATTAAATGGAATTCCTTTATCAATTGTTTCTAATAGAGATAACCGTTTTACTTCTCATTTTTGGACAAGTTTCCAAAAAGAAATGGGAACCAAGTTGAATCTAAGCACCGCTTATCATCCTCAAACGGATGGACAAAATGAAAGGACGATTCAGACAATGGAAGATATGCTTAGAGCTTGTGTAATGGATTTCGGAGGAAATTGGGACAATCACCTACCATTAATAGAATTTTCCTACAACAACAGCTATCATACCAGTATCAATGCTGCACCATTTGAAGCACTTTATGGACGAAAGTGCCAAACCCCAATCTGATGGGCAGAAATTGGAGAAAAACAATTATCTGGACCAGAAATAGTACAAGAGACAACATACAAGATTATTCAAGTCAAGGAACGACTAAAAGCAGCACGCGATCGTCAGAAAAGCTATTTCTGATATTAGGCGAAAACCATTGGAATTTCAGGTCGGAGACAAAGTCTTATTAAAAGTTTCTCCTTGGAAAGGAGTGGTAAGATTCATCAAAAGAGGAAAGCTAAGCCCCAGGTATATTGGACCTTTTGAAATTATTAAAAGAATAGGACCTGTAGCTTATCAACTACAACTGCCAGAGGAAATGGCAGGAATACATGATGTATTTCATGTATGTAAACCCAAGAAGTGTTTAGCCGATGAATCACTAATAGTACCTCTTAAGGATATAGAGGTAAATGAGAAACTTAAGTTTATAGAAAAACCTCTACAGATTGAAGACAGGAAAGTCAAGAATCTCAAAAACAAGAGACTGGTACTAGTCAAAGTTAAATGGGACTCCAAGAGAGGACCAGAGTACACTTGGGAGCTTGAATCAGAGATGCAAAGGAGATATCCACACCTATTCCAGTAGACCTCGAGGACGAGTTCTAAAACAAGGTAGGGAGGATATAACAACCCTCCAAAATTATTTCCGACACCCCTAATTTATTTAGAATGTCCCTATATGACCTAAAATACACCTCGTATACTAAATACGACCCTAAATACCTTTAATTTTACAAAAATAAAATAAAAACAAAACTTCAGAGGTTCTCGCGCGGAGCGACGACCCTAGCTACCTCCGTCGCGGGCCACGACAAGCTAGGCCACCAGGACACCTCCGGTGCCGCCACGTGTCCCAATCCGTGTCAAGTCTACGAGTTCGAATCAGCGCAGCTAGAACCCCTATGTCGCGGGCCGCGTAAGACCACCCCTAAGTCCTCGCGGGCCGCGAGAGACTGCGAGATCAACACTATAAATAGATGGCATTGGCCGTTCATTTGAAATCGTTCACAACAACTTTCTCTCTCGAAATTCTACATAGTATACTTAATTTTCGGGTGTTATACCCCCTAAAATAATGAAGTTCTGCCCCGTTGTAAGTATTATAACCCCGGTTACGTATTAGATACGCAACCCGATTGATCTAGGGTTCCGTAAAAGCTGTTGTGGTTCTGCCCGACGTAGTCGTTGGAATGCCGTCTCGGGGAGGGTATTACTAATGTAAATATTTGGTTATTATACTAACACACGTGCATTGTTTAATTAATAGATTATAACCAGGAATCCACCAAGAAAAGTCTAAAGTAGCAATGTGAGTAATCTCCTTTTTGTAAACCTTTTTACAAACTATTTTTACAAAACCTTAAATAATTTACAATGTGATTAGCAGTGATTGAGTCTTTGTAATTCTTCAATTACTGGCGGTATGTTGGGGTTTTGTATACAAAATGTGGAACACGTTACCATTGGACAACGAGATAGCCAATGTGTAATATGACCCACCAGTCAGGATTGACAATACTGAATGAGTAATTGTGTAGATATAAACATTGTGATTGCTCTCAATACTGTTAAAGGATAAATGCTTCTTGATTAAACTGGGATTCACTCACCAGTATTTCCCACTGACAAATGTTTTTAAAACGCATTTCAAGTAACAAAATGTGAAAGCCATTTAGAACCCTGCTGGAGAGTACTGAAGGCTTGGAAAAATGTGGCTATAAAAGCTACCTAAATAAAGACGTTGTTTTAAATTCAATAAAATAGGGTTTATCCCTATAAACATGTTTGTAATGGAAACTTGGGTTTTACCCATGTGTTTATTAATATGAAAATGTGGTATTTTACTCTGATAAAATATTTCCTAACTACGGTCCTGATGAAATTTCCGCTGCCAATTAATGATAAACCAATGATACCACCACATCTGAGTTCGCGTCCGCCCGATCCCAGGAGATAGGGGCCGGGGGTTGCGACAAACGTCTTTCCAGAAGAGTTACCTGGATTACCGGTTGATAGAGAGGTTGAATTTAGAATTCACCTAATACCAGGAACGACACCGATTGCCAAAGCACAATGTCGATTAGCACCAACGGAGATGCATGAACTGAAGAAACATTTGGACGAACTTCTTGACAAAGGTTTTAAACAACCAAGTTCATCACCGTGGGGAGCACCGGTGTTGTTTGATAAGAAGAAAGACGGATCGATGCGTATGTGCATTGATTACCGAGAATTGAACAAGGTTACGATTAAGAATCGGTACCCACTACCAGGAATCGATGATCTGTTCGATCAACTTCAAGGAGTTCGATTCTTTTCTAAGATCAATTTACGCTCAAGATATCATCAACTGAAGTACAGGAAGATGACATTCCTAAAACTGCTTTCAGAACAAGGTACGGTCATTATGAATTTACCGTCATGCCATTTGGTTTAACCAATGCCCCAGCCGCATTTATGGACATGATGAACAGGATATGTAAACCATACCTGGATAAATTCATAATTGTTTTTATAGATGATATTCTAATTTACTCTAAGAGTAAAGAGGAACATGCAGCGCATCTGCATACACTTCTGACATTTTTGAGAAAAGAGAGTTTTATGCTAAATTCTCAAAATGTGAATTTTGGTTACAAGAAGTGCAAATCCTTGGACTTCAGGTTAATCATTAAGGAATTAATGTGGATCCCACAAAGATCGAGCCAATTACGAAGTGGAAAGTCCCTGAATCGCCAACAGAAGTAAGAAGTTTTTTTGGATTGGCAGGATATAATAGACGATTTATCCAAGATTTCTCTAGAATAGCCATTCCATTAACCAAACTGACCTACAAATCAGTTAAGTTTGAATGGGGACCGAAACATGATGAAGCTTTTAAGATTCTTAAGCAAAGATTAACCAACGCACCCATACTCGCATTACCTGAAGGAACTGAAGACTTTATAGTCTATTGTGATGCGTCTAAGTTAGGATATGGATGTGTGTTGATGCAACGTCAAAAGGTTATAGCTTATGCCTCTAGACAACTTAAGAAACATGAAGAGAATTACACAACCCATGATCCCCATGATCTAGAGTTAGGAGCCATAGTTTTTGCCCTTAAGATTTGGAGACACTATTTATATGGAAATAAATTTGTTGTCTTCACCGATCATAAGAGTTTAAGGTATATTTTTGGGCAAAAAGAATTAAATATGAGACAGAGACGCTGGATGGAAGTTCTTAGTGATTATGATTGTGATATTCGATATCATGCTGGGAAAGCAAATGTAGTAACTGATGCTTTAAGTCGAAAGTATCATGAGAAGCCGAAACGAGTACGTTCTCTCAGGTTAAATCTACAAGTATATTTAAATGATCAAATTAGAAAGGTACAGGAAACAGTAATCAAGGACGATGCTGAAAGTTTAAAAGGAATGATTAAGGAGTAAGAACAAGGAACATATGGAATTTGGAAGTACCATAAGAAAAGAATGTGGATACCTAAACAATGAAACCTACGCCACAGAATTCTAGAAGAAGCTCATAAGTCTAAGTATACAATACATCCCGGTAGTGATAAGATGTATCAAGATCTAAGAAAGAATTTCTGGTGGATAGGAATGAAAAAGGATATAGCAAACTACGTTGCTAAATGTCTAACATGTTCACAAGTTAAAGCTGAACATCGAAAACTCTCAGGATTATTGCAACAATTAGAGATGCCAATATGGAAATGGGAATTGATAACAATGGACTTTGTTACCAAATTACCCAAGACAAGAAAAGGAATTGATACATTCTGGGTGATTGTAGACAGATTGACCAAATCTGCTCATTTCTTACCTATGAAGGAAACTTTCAGTATGGAACAGTTAGCCAAGCTATATGTTAATGAAGTAGTTTCATTACATGGAATTCCTTTATCTATTGTATCTGATAGAGATAGCCGTTTTACTTCTCATTTTTGGACAAGTTTCTAAAAAGCGATGGGAACCAGGTTAAATCTAAGCCCAGCTTATCATCCTCAAACAGACGGACAAAGCGAAAGGACGATTCAGACAATGGAAGATATGCTTAGAGCCTGTGTAATTGATTTATGAGGAAATTGGGACGACCATTTACCATTAATAGAATTTTCCTACCATAACAGCTATCATACTAATATTAATGCTGCACCATTTGAAGCACTTTATGGACGGAAGTGCAGAACTTCGGTCTGTTGGGTAGAAATCGGAGAAAAGCAATTATCTGGACCAGAGATAGTGCAAGAAACAACGGATAAGATAATTCAAGTCAAGGAAAGACTAAAAGTAGCACGAGATCGTCAAGGATCTGCCTGACTCAGTCGTTGGAGTTCTGTCTCGTGTTACACCCGATTGATCTAGGCCTCCGTAATGCATGTCAAGGCTCTCCCTAACTCAGTCATTGGAGTTCTGTCTCGAGTTGTACGGTTAGTGTGATTTGGGTTATTTTACTAACATTTGTGCATTGTTTAATTTTAATAGATAATAACCAGAAGAATCACCAGGAAGCTATAATAGTATCACCTAAGTCAACAATGCGAGTACATTTCTCTTTTATAAATAATTTTTATGAGTCAAATTGTTTTACCAAAAAATCAAATGTTTTCAAATACAATTACAGTGATTAAGTCTGTGCAATTCTTCAATTGCTGCCAGTATTATGGGGTTTGTATCAGGGCCGGCTCTGGGCCCGGCAAACCCGTGCCGACGCCCGAGGCCCAAAATTTCAAAGGGCCCGAAAAGTCTATATAAGCTTGTATATATTTTATTAAATTATATATTTAGTATATTTTTCCGTCTATTATGCAAAAAAGTATTGGTGGTCTAGTGGCAAAACCATCTCAAAACAATGTAAATGTCTCAAGTTCGATTCTTTGCTCCATCACTAGTTTTTATTTTTGTAATTCATTTACCCTTAACCATAATTTTGGGCCCAGTTCTTTTCGTCGCCCGAGGTCTAATTTTTTTCAAGAGTTTTCGGGGACGGCTTTATATACAATACTTGATAACCTTCACAATTGGGCATGGGTATCCAATGTGTGATATGACCATAGTCGCAAATCCGTCGAGTGACACGTACTGAACGAGTAATTGTGTAGATATAAACATTGTAATTGCCCTTAATACTGTAATATGTAACAACTGATGCTTTACAAAAATGGAATGTATTTGCCAGTATTTCTTGCTGATAAAATGTTTTTAAAACGCGTTTCAGGTAACAAAATGTGAAAGCCAATAGAAGCCAGCTGGAGAGAGCACTGAAGACTTGGAAAAGTGGCTATAAAAGTTACCTAAATAAAAAAGAAGTTTTTATTTTCAATAATTAGGGTTTATCCCTACAAAATGTATTGTCAAATGAACTTGGGTTTTACCCCAATGATTTGTTATAATAAGTTTGGTGCTTAACTCTGATAAAAATATTTCCTAACTACGGTCCTGATGTATTCCGCTGCCAAATTAATAAACACCGATACCACTAGCTGTGCGCGATGCCCGCGGCACCCGCCTCCCGGGGCAGGGGGTCGGGGGCTACGACTATTGGTGTCTTGTTCTTGTAATTATTCATCACGAGTGGTGAGAGGCAGAAAATAATAAAGATTTCGGTTGTAGCCCATAGGTATAGGTTTCACAACGAAACCGAACCATGTTAATCCCTGGGTTCTCGTGTTTGTTTTGCTAACACCAACCCGAAAACTGAGTGGCCACAAACAACTACATAATTACAAAATTACACCATTTTGCCCATCAAACGTGTTTATATTTCGACCTATTCTCGAATCTTGTTGTTAAAAACCAGATTTGTTGCTTGCATTATTAGCCATTAATGTGGAATCCACCGTGGGGCAGACGGAATATACCTACAACTCACCCTCACTCCCTAATCAAACCATTAATCATAACATCATTCTCATGGTTTTAAAAAGTCCACTTTTTATTTTTATAAAATTAAACCATGACTTCATAAATCACAAGGTTTACCATAACTATCTTGAAATATGTGACCAAATCGGTTTCACCATAACTATGTTGAAATATGTGAATGTAACATGACTATGATGTGGCACCTAGGTGACGGATCATCCTTCAAGAAAGGATAGTCATCATACCATGTAGCCTAAACAAATTAATCTTGCATTTAGCAAGATTAAATTGTATAATTAATGAATTTAAAACTTTCATCAAAATTTCAATACAATAATCAACTTCATTAAAAATAATTATTTTTCAACAAAACTTTCAAGTCAGTTCCAATTTTGGATAAAATTTTCTCCCAAATCGATTTTATAAAAACGTTTCATCATAACGATCTTTAAATACGTGAATCTAACGTATATATAACTTTTGCCATGTGTTTATTTTTCCGGGTACATACACAGCGGAATCAAACGAAACAAGAATAATATTTTTAAAGGAAAATTAATCTGGCTTATCGAGACCTTCTGTCGCCTAATCGTGAGTCCTGTAACTTCAATCGTAGCCCAACATACACGTGTTTAAAGTTTTGACATGTTCTATCCCCGCTTCTATTTGTCAAATTGGCGAAGAAATAAATCTGCCAGCTCTCCAAATAGCTCCTCATTCTTATAAAACGAGCACTTGCGGACCCAAGAATTATTTGATGGGGGTGTGGAGGAAGGGTTGAACCATATTTTCAAGGGGTGCGCTCGAGTTTTTTGCCTAAAAATACATTAATTTTTTTTTCAATGGGTGCGCCTACCCACCCACAAGAACATATAGGTCCGCCCCCAGGGACGGAACCAAAAGGTTAGGAGCCGTAGCACGGGCTACGGCTCAACCCCCTATTCGTAGTGTTTTTTTCAGGTTTTATACAAATGATACCCCTCAAAAATACGATACTCCTCACCAAAAATAGGATACTTTATATTGCTAAAATCTTATTTTTTTATAAGCCCAAACATTTTACAACCCGAAAACTTGTATAATAATTAAGCCCAAATGATAAAATAAGCCCGAATTAACAATAATAGAATTGAAAGAATGCCCTAAATATAATTGATAAAGTTAGCCCAAGACACAAAACAATATTATAATTGAATAAGTGATTTTGCTCGTTTTATGGTGGAAGCCGGAACACATAGTTCTTGTCCTTTCGTTTATCGGTTAGTGAAGTTAGTTTTGTTTTACCTGTTGCAACCACAACCGTTAAAAGATGTTTTTTTCTAAATTGAAGCTTGTTAAGACGAATTTACGCAATCGAATGAGCCTGGAATATTTGAACAATGCTATGGTTTGTGCGGTTGAAAAAGAAATTTTTGATAAAGTAAAAGACGACGATCTAATGGAACGATTTCAAGTTAAAAGAAGAGTACAAATTTATTAGGTATTTGTTCTATTTCATTGATTATCATTTTTTTATTGTATGATTGCATGGTAAAAAAAATTCAGAATACCCCTAAATTAGTGGGCTAGCTCCGCCACTGTCAACCCTGAAAACGAGTGATGTTTAATTATGTAAAATTATTTTAGAAATCTCATTATTTGTTTGTTCTTTTCTAAAATGTTTAAAAAACATAACAAGTTGAAGAAATGAGAATCGTATCTATGGTTTAAGAAAGATAGATATCCAATGAAACATCAGGATTACAGATGTCAGATAGTTCATGTTGTTTGCAGTAGTTTAATTGGTGACATGGAACGCGGTTACTGCATTATGGTCACACGTTCACTGGCACCGCCATTGGTTATTATAGTGGAGTTGTGTTCAATCATGGAGACTCCACTTCAGACAGCTAGGATACACCTACTTGTTCATATTCAATTTCACATCATACACATTACTTTCAATATATTAACAATTACACCCTCCTTTGTTAATTTTTTTTTTCATGACAAATTTGATTAGCCACATTAAAATACCAAAGTAGCAAATTACAAACAAGTGGCAGGTAAACGGACAACAAGCTGCGCCGCAACCTACTTTTGAATTGCAAAACCAATCCTACTAAAGACGAAACGACATTTGTGTCTATATCATATTTCTAAATATTAATACCAAATGTTGAGGATATTTTATTATAACAAAATGAATAATAACTAGCGGGTTACACCCGCACTTCACGACAAGGGTGACCCGATTTTTAATAAATTTTACATGGATCGTAGACACAGTGGAAAAATTAACGTTAATGGCAGGAATCTAGTCAATATTGGCCCGGTTCATTACAGTATCAATGTATAGGACGGACGCTCGATATAGCAACCTAAAGAGAAAACTTAAAAAGAAAGCCGTGTTAAGTCCATGAGGATGTCTACGGATGGTTTACACCGAATGAAAACCATAGTAAACGAATACCATTAACGGTTCTAATAGTACCAATTTGTTACTGATGTCTTTACCAGCTCATGTATTTAGTTTTTTTTGTAAAAAAAACTAATGAATGAAAGTTATATACGGAAATAAAACTATTTGCTTGAAGACGTATATATTTTGAGTGTAAAGGGTAAATTTAAAACCTGAATAAGTAATAAAAATAAAAAGAAGAAAAGACAAAGTCCCTATTAGTCACTATTCATTCGTATGTTATCAATTAATACAGATAGATAATAGATAATTTTGAGTGTAAAGGGTAAATTTAAAACCTGAATAAGTAATAAAAATAAAAAGAAGAAAAGACAAAGTCCCTATTAGTCACTATTCATTCGCATGTTATCAATTAACAGAGATAGATAATTTTGAGTGTAAAGGGTAAATTTAAAACCTGAATAAGTAATAAAAATAAAAAGAAGAAAAGACAAAGTCCCTATTAGTCACTATTCATTCGCATGTTATCAATTAATAGAGATAGATAATAGATAATACTCCTTGATAAAGGTATCTCAATCCAAGAAATATGTAAATGAAGAAACACTGAACTAATTTTAGGTTATTAGTTTGGTTTATGTTTCAACCATAGAGGTTAATCTTCTTAATCCTTCCTGAGCTAACGCTTTGATCTCCCTGCAAAACAATCAACACCCCGTTAAGCTCGTTAAGAGGGGAATATTGGGGTTTCCCTCTTAACCACTCTCCGGTGTGAATAAGTATTTGTTTTGAGAGAATAAGCGTGTGATTAATGGTGAGAAAGTAGAGAACAGAATGAATTAACCTGTACATGAAGGTCCCTATTTATAGCCGGAGTAGTGTAGAAGGAGATGGGCTGATGGGCCTTGGGCCTGGAGTCGACGACAAGGAATATCCTTCTTGTCACTTCTGTCACGACCGTTAGTGTTTCTAGAAGGTTAACGGAGCTGGCGCACCTTGAGTGGAGCCATGTGTCTTGGTTGTCGTCCTTGTTGTCTCTCTAACATCAGCAGGTGAGTGGAGATCATGGGGCAGGTGTCGCTGCCCTCTGATTGGTTCCACGTAGGCGTCCTTGTGTACCTTCTTGTCTCTTGCACGATTGTTAATCGTGGAGCACGATATGGTACAGCCTGTTGGACGCTGATTAGCCCATTTCTCTGCCACTCGTACCTTTCGTATTGTCCAGGATGGACCCGCTCTTACTGTCCCCGCGCGGCCTCTGGAGCACATCCATATAGCCAGCGCAAGGTCCAGTGAGTGAGAGTTTTTATCTGGGATGTTAAGTGTAACGTCTGAGCTTTAACTTAGCTTTGGTCTCGCTCGCGATCTAGGTTTTACCAATTTAGTCGACGCGGGATCTGTAAGTTTGTCAGATTGATGAAGTAGGAGTATGGCCCTGCGCGCGACCTGATTGATTCGCGCGGCTTTTTGGGACCATACCCCTTCAGTAAACAACGCTAATATTTTTTCTTTGACATTACGTTATATTTTTCGGGATTGTATTTTATTTTTCTTGACATTGTGTTACATTTTGCGATTCATTGTGTCTTTCTACACTTTTTATTTTGAATGACTTTGCAGAATAACTTTAACCTAAAAGTAAAATTGCATAAAGTTTATGAAAGAGCAAACCCCAGGGCATACATTGCAACATTTGAAACTTAAGAGGTGAGATATGCAAAGGACACATTATCTGAGGGCCCATAATGTCATTTATCATGAAAGGTCATTTGAGTACAGGGGTACAAGATGAACAGCCATAGACATAACTCACTTCCAGATATTTGCATGATCAATACGAGCACGGATATCAAATCAAAATTAAACTCCATTCCAAAATCATCCATTTCACGTCCGGCATCATTGTTATTGAATGGTGTAAACTCTTATGATAAGAATAACCGTATCAGCTATGTCTATCTCTAATCACCATCATTCAAATTCCGACGGAAAGCAACGGCGGTTATTTCCGTTTTGGCAATCGTCAACGAATAATCTTCAATTTCAGAGTAACAATAGCAATGAAAACGGTGTCGTATCGACTGGCCGTTCGTCAAATAAGTTGTCATCGGTGGCGAAATCACTTCTGCCAGCTAGACGACGGCTCCGGCTTGATCCGGCGAACAATCTCTACTTTCCTTGTGAGCATTTCGTTCGTATAATATCTTGTTGTTGTTGTTTAATGATGATGATTTGTGATGATTGTAGTGGTGATTAGAGTTTTGACATGAATGAATAATTTTGGGGATATAATTTATTGATTTTTAGACTAGCGGGTGTGGGGCGTTGGCTGGGGCAGGGATGCCGGGCAACGCTCGCTAACCCACACCGGGTGTGGCCAGCGTTGGCCACGGCGTTGCCCCGCTAGCGTGGCTTTGAAGCCCGATGTTGGGCGGGACGGTCTGAGGTGGCTGGCTTGGATTGGCTGGTGGCATATGACCGTTAGGCGGGGACGGTCTGAGGTGGTTGGCTTGGATTGGCTGGTGGCATATGACCGTTAGGGGTAGCCGTTTGCCATAGCCGTTGGGGTTGACGGTTTTTAAAGTAAAAAAATAAATTTTTGAAAAAATTTACAATTTTTTACCTACAAATGGGTGCTACTATACACGCCCCCCTATTACTTTCTACACCCCCCTCCTCTCACATACTTACAGGTGGGGCCTGCGTGGGACCGACAGTTTTCCTCTCACAAGGGGGGTGTAGAAAGTAATAGGGGGGTGCGTATAGAATAAGCCAATAACAAATCTTATTCAACCGAACCAACCCCACTTTAACATTTATCGAACTCCGTAATTTTTTTTAGGAATTAGTAACTATTTTTTTTTTTTTTTTTTAGGATTTAACAAGTAGTTTTTTTAAAATTTTTAGGATGTTACGTAACGTTTTTTTTTAAATTAATACAAGTTTGTGTTTTATTTTATAAACCTCAAATTCTCAACTATATAAAAAAAATATAATAAAACAACATGGACCCCAACGCCGCCTGGCCATGCCGCTTCCACACCCCACTTTTTTTTTTGGGTGGTCTAGTGGAGCCCACAATCGCCACGTGTCGAGCAATGCCCCCCAACCCAAGTCCCGACACACCCTATAGTCTTATGTTGTGAATAACAGAACGTAACTGATTGTAAACTAACTTTACAAATATAACTGAATGTAACAAACTGAACATATACTCTAATAATTTCCATCTTTACAATTGATTGATTTATGGTGTGAATAACATAACATGACTGAATGTAAACTAACTTTACTAGTATAACTGAATATAAAAATGTACATCGTTACGATTGATTGATTTATGATGGTTTTTGGCAATGCAGATGAGCCTGGTAAACAGGTGAGAAGCGCTGTTCGGATCAAGAATCATAGCAGTTCTCATGTTGCTTTTAAGGTATCTCGATTTTCAAACAACTTTTGACTTCAATTTGGAAGCCAATGCTGGCATCCATGGATGTACATTTAGAGTTGTTACTTATGAAATTTGATCAGGAAAGAACTAATTTGTTGATGAACTAATTGTATTTTCTGCTTGAAATCCCCTAGTTTCAAACAACCGCGCCTAAAAGCTGTTATATGCGACCACCAGGTGGTGTCCTGGCTCCTGGGGAAAGCCTCATTGCTACAGGTAACGATTGAGGGTTTAGTTCATTAGAGTTTAGCAACATGGTTCGTTTTTCTTTATATATAGTCGTATTTCTTGTTTTAATGAGAGAAAGAAATACATAAGCCTTATATGGTATCAGAGCCAGAAAGGCTAATGGGCTAAATCCAGATGTTTATTAAATAATAAAATGTGTGGTTAATTGACGTAAATTGATGACAGTTTTCAAGTTTGTTGAGCAACCAGACAAGAACGAAAAACAATTGGATCAAAGGAGTAAGGTTAAGTTCAAGATCATGAGCCTCAAGGTGAAAGAAGGAACAGACTTTGTGCCTGAATTGGTAACTTTTTGTTCACTTTATAGTCATCTTTCGAGTCTTTAAAAGCTGTATGATCAGCTATTTAACCCCTGCTTCTTGCTCTTACAGTTTGATGAACAAAAGGATGAAGTAGTTGTTGAGCGGATTTTGCGTGTTATTTTCTTAAATGCGGATCGCCCTACCCCAGTAAGCTTCATTACTTTTCAATGACCATTTAACCCTTTATATATACTTGCTGCCAAACAAAAACCCCTAATATTATCCTTTCTATGCTTGTTACCAATAAAATTTCCATACTTGTCATCGGACACACACACACATGATTGAGATCAAATAGAAATCTAATAATTTTAGGAACGCTAGAAAGTAATATAAACTATTGAATATGAATCAAGTAACTCGTGAAGTTCATAAGGTTTGCTATTAGTATATCTTAATTGAAGAACCATTTTCAATGCATAGGTGTATGCATAAGTATGTGTAAACCAAAGGTTGATTTATGTAATTTACTCATGCATTTAGGCATTGGAAAAACTGAAACATCAGCTGGCTGAAGCTGAAGCTGAACTAGAATTACGGTTACGGAGAAAACCTGAAGTGGATACTGGTCCAAAAGTTGTGGGCCAAGGGCTTGTTATTGATGAGTGGGTAAGTTATTGGTTATTCTACTATGAGTAAACTGCCAAAATTTTGTCAATTTAGTCTAAAACTCAAACCTTTTGAATTGGGTCTCTGTGGTTTCAAATTTGTTGCCATTTTCATCCAAAATCAAAATTTGGTTAGGTTTTTTAGTTAACATCCAGTTTTTCTGTCTTTTTCCTCCCTTTTAATGAAGGGCAAAATGGTCTTTTAATGTTTTATTTATTATAACAAATTAAAAAAATCTGATCATTTTGCCCTTCATTAAAAGGGAGGAAAAGGACAAAAAAACTGGATGTTAACTGAAAAATCTGAACAGATTTTGCTTTTGGATGAAAATGATTACAAAATTGAAACCACATGGACCTAGATTCAAAAAGTTTGAGTTTTAGACTAAAGTGATAAAAGTGACCAAATCTCTGGGACCATTTTGGCAGTTTACTCTTCTACTAAATATATGATTTTTTTTTAATCAACTTAAATTAAGTTAGTTATTGGTTATTCTACTAAATTTTTGAATTTTTTTAATCAACTTAAATAATAGTAATTTCTCATTATTTCAGAAAGAACGAAGGGAGAAATACCTTGCTCGACAACAGGTGGAGGCTGTAGATTTGATGTGAAGATTACATGATGGATTTTTTTTTATTATTATTATTACTACTACGTTATTATTATTTTTCAGTTTTAAACGGTAATAATAATGTAAATTTATGCTTATAAATAAACCACTTTTACTTTCTTTTCTTTGCATGTTATTTTTCCATTGAATAGTAAAATAAAATTTAAGAAAACAAACAGGGTTGTCCCGAAGAATCCCTAAGAATTTTTAGGCCCTGTGCGAGTAGGAAAATTGGGCCCATAAATATAAATTTATGTGTATATAAAATCATTATTAGGACGATGGTTGTAGTAACAATAAACAATTAAAAAACAAAGTAGCAAAATGATCTATGTTAAATAGTTAGACGAATCATGATTTCTCCATTGTATTCTATCGATGAATAAGTTGCAAGGATCTGACGACATTTTCTACATCTCAAAGTCCACGACCAACAACCAAAATTTTAATATGCACATCACGTGTTTCAATCCAAATATAGGGTATGATTGTTATCTAAAAATCGGTAGGAAGATGAGCACAATCAATTTCAGGATTGTTAAAAACTTTTATCAGTTATCACAACTATTCATGTTCATAGAGTGAGTAGTACATAGCTCAAATTAGCATTGATTGAAAACAATTAGTCTAAGTTTTATGTTACAAATAAACTATTACACCTAACATTAGTCTTAATAACATCTAGACAAGCAAAAATAACTAACGCTTAAATCCTTGCAACAAAAAAAAACTATAATATGTGTAAACATATTCAAATTAGTTTACAACACTAGTCTTTTTATATAAATAAAATAAATGAAGCTAGAAAATTGAGTTTTACTAAGTTTATATTGTAAGTGGTTAAGTCAGAAATTAGAAATAAAAATAACTTACAAATTTAAACAATAACAAATAAGCAAAAACTTACAGATTTAAACAAGAAAACATATGATGTTTTCGTGTGAAGTTATATTTTTGTAAATGATTACATGTGAATAATAATCTATAGACCTATATAATGCATCTCCCTTTGCTATAATCGTCATTTCCACCACAAATTTTAAGACGCCAACTGAAAGATCATGGGTTCTCACCCTAACCTTCATCTTCTTATCCAAGCCTTTATGATTGAATCTCTACAGCCGCATAAGGAATTCGATGAGTTTGCGAACTGAAATTGGGTACTCATTGGCAGATGATTGAATCTCTACAGCCTTTATGATTACACCATACGTTTCATACGTGCAGCTATTTAACATCGAAGCAATCATGGAATTGGGTACTCATTGGCAGGTTCATTTGCCTACAGTCAGGTTTCAATTTCTACTTCTTTTGTACATAACCCTTGCTATTGTTGTACATAGCCCTTCCACTGACTTTTAATTTCATCTATTCTTTTTTGTTTTGGTATTTGGCCAGATCTATGATTCCAAGCTGAAATTTTTGGAAATTGGGAAGACCATGCTGGGATTTCGATTTCATAGTGTGAATTATAAGGAAGATGAAGATGATGGTGGCCATCAAGTGAGTCGTTGAATACGTTCATCAAAATCCGAGTTAAATCCCAAGGTAAACAAATCAACTCTTTTTTAAAAAAATAGGGTTATAGTTACTATAAATTTGGCGTCGAAGAATATGAAATTTGAAGTTCAACCGTTAATCGATTTCACAGTGTGAATTATAAGGAAGATGAAGATGATGGTGGCCATCAAGCGAGTTGTTGAATACGTTCGTCAAAATCCGAGTTAAATCCTAAGGTAAACAAATCAACTCTTTTTTAAAAATTAGGGTTATAGTTACTATAAATTTGGTGTCAAAGAATTTATTTTTAATTTGTTTGTGGAGAAAGTGGAAATAGTTCGATGAATTGCAGTTAAGGTGTTCGATGAATTGCCTCCTTGTGTTTATCATGTATTTTTCATCTCTGAACACATAAACGGATAGTTAATGGTTCTTAATGCATGTTAAGTGCTATGGTTTTTTTGCAATTAGTTTTTCGGTAAATGGGAAAACTGGGGTCTTTATACTTGTATGTCAAAATCAGTTGTCTTGGAATAAAACTATTAGGATTTGACAAGAATTTGTATGTTGGTGGATTGATATAAGTCCTCACCAATCACCATCATCCACTTCCACAACTATTTCCATTACAATTTAAACCTTGACACTGTAAGGGTTGCAATGAAGAGATTAGTTTTTGTATTAATTAACATGTCATTCACTGAATAAAACTCTGTCTAGCGCCTGTCATATGTGATTTCTATATGCATGTTGTACTGTTTGAAGTATTCTTAGGTGGTTTATTGTACACGGGTCAAGGCACGCCTCAAGGATAGGTTAAGTGGAAAAACGAAAAACAACCGGAGGATCAAGTGAGAAATCAGAACCAAGTGTATCAGTTGAACTGAATTTACGTATATTTGATGAATCGGTTGTTAAAAGCAAAGATCTATGGATGGTGGAATTCTTTGCATCCTGGTAAATATATTGTTTGAGCTATTTATATAGCACTGTGTTTGCTAAATGCTCTTATTTGGTGATTGTAATACATCAAAATGGCTGCTACACTTTATAAAGGTTCACACATATGTTGCCTTGTCCTCAGGTGTGGGCAATGTGAGAAGCTTGCCTCTGAATGGAAGAAACCTGCAAAGAACATGCAGAGGAAGGTGAAGCTTAGTCATTTTAACTGTCATGATGAGAATGTAATCTTGAACGAGACTAGATCATGTATGTTTTTCTTTGTCTTGCATGTTTGTTCTTTCTGACACTTAACACATAGTAATGATGAAGTGTGCTGGTGGGATAATGGGTCAAACTGGCAGGTTATAGTATGGGGAATGTGGATTAGTTTGGGTTGGGCCAACCCGCAAACAGTTTTGTTTATGTAGGCTACTTTGTTTTGTATGAAAGTTAGAGTAAAGTGGTTAACCTAAAACCCTATAATTTCTTTACAGGTTATTTTGTAGTTAATAATCTGGTGGAAGCATGTCGATATCTCGTTGATTCTCTCAAAGGTTTATTAGAAGGTTGGTTTAAAGATTTTTTTGAATGTTTCTTTTTACTGTTGAGAATCGTATACTTTTTCTTTTATTGCTAAATTTCTTCATATGTCTTTTTTAGGGCTCTCTTTATTTGCACAATTGCAGCCCTGGGCATTCTTGTTTATGGATGATGGTATGATTTATATTTTTTATATTTCTTTTGTGTAGCTATTTTCTCTTCCGGCAAGGAATACGCTTCGGTGAGAAAAAATAGGAAAAATAATTGGCAATTAGAAAACAAAATTTCTTCTATCTTTGAGTTGAATCATCATTGTTTGTCCATATTGGACCATATTTCTTACTTCACACTTAACATGTTTATGCTGGCTATTTCTAATGCTGCAACGGTTTCCTGTGAAATCCAAAGGCCGTCAATAAGTTACATGAAGTATGTATGTGGATTACATTTTGTCAATTTGACCCGTTCTGTATAGGGATTAGAGGTGGAAAGATGGTGGGTTGGATAACAGGTCAATGCAGGTTCGGATCAAAACAATTTTTTTATGAGTTGGAAACAGTTCGGTGTGATCACAAATATAAGTTCATAGTTATAATTTAAATATTCAACTATCGATATTACTAGAATAATATTTATGTATTGCTTCACATGTTTCAACTATTTAAATTGAATGCCAAACAATGAACCAACCCCACTTGGTATAAAAAAGAACCCTAAAAGCATGTGGGATGATGAAGATGGTACAAAAGATTCATGGGAAGATGAAGATGAACCCTCTCCGGTACAATTTCTTTGCTTTTAACATAATGGTTTGAAATTTGTTGCTTCGAACTGCCCGTTCTTGTAGATTGGAGTACATAAATTGAAAATTATTTTTTTATGTGAAGCTACGATATTTTCCCTTCAACGTGTATCATCCACCGGTGGTTGCACCTCCTATTGTGGAGACCCCAAAGAAGTCAATAGTTAAAGCGGCTCCAAGAAAAAAGGATACCCGTTGTTAAAGTAGCAAAAGAGGTGCCATTAAATCCTTCCGTAGAAAAGCTCTAACAACAAAGGTATGCACCATTAATGGTATAACCATTTGTTCCTCTGAAAAATATACAATGCAACCGTATAAATTTGGTTACTCCTGTGCATGGCATCCTGTGGAGTTGACTTTTTCTAGCTTTCTCTTCATTTGTATGATCAATCTAGCAATTTCAATTTGGATTTGCTTGCTCTTTTTACCTATGAACCATTTTCATGTTCTAAGTTTTAGTCTATAGTTATAGTCTATAGTTCAAGTGACTTATATTGTGGTACCGTTCTTTTTATCATATTTTATGTTATTTCTTGTACCAACACTTGGTTAACACTGTATGTGAACAATGTATGCGACACACCTCTGGTTAAATTAGTAATTTTTATTAAACGGATCATTTTTAGCGAACATGTCAAAAGAGTAATAAGTCACAATAAAAAAAGGGTTTATTGAACGGGTCAAATGGGTAATTTTTATTGAACAGGTCAAGTGGTGAATTTCAATTAAACGGGTTAAGTGAGCCCATCCTTTTTGTCAATTTATGTCATATTTTAATGAAAGTGTTTATACAATTTAACAAAAAAGGTGCATGCTTCTTGTCATAGGATGGTCTTGAATCTCTTATTCTAGAGAATTACCAGCACATCACACATGCTTGACTAAAAGATCTATAAATTTTACAACTTTTAAGAGTACAAGTTAACATGAATAATCTTATTATGAAAAAGATTTCCATGGGGTCAAAGCATGCGCAATTGTTAACGTGTCCTATTATTACTCGCGCTAATGCTAAATAGTTAACGATACTCGTAACCAAACAAAACGATAGGGAAGTGCAAACAACGCCGTAAACGTCGACACCGCTGTAACGCGCGGGTTCCGTACTAGTAAAAAAAAATAAAAAAATTTAAGACAGGTAAATTTGTGAGAGCATATGTGTCTTTCCAGTTTCCACCAATTAAAACATAAGCTGAATTATCCACTTGAGGCACAAACAAAACTTGAAAGAACTCAAGAAAAGCAAAAAAAAAAATAAAAAAAAATAAATACAACACGACTAGGAATCGAACTATAGGGATGGTTGGTTTGGTAGAAACGAGACGCTTCCATCAGGACAAAGAGACAATTTGTGTAAGATTTCTTCTATAAAAACATATATGTAAATTAAAGGTATATTTTTTTAAAAAAAATTTGGGCCCCTCGATATGATGGACACTGTGCGGTGGCATATCCCGCGCACAGACCCAAAGCCGGCCCTGAAAACAAAGATGTGTGAACTGAATATTTTTTAAGTCAAAAAGTCCCCGGCCCATAAAAGAAAACTATCCCAACTATTCTCAACAGTTTTTTTTTTCTAGCCTTTGTGTTGCCTGCCAAAAAAAAAAACTTAATTATCCTACATATACAAAAACGAGTTGAGGGAATAGTGTCAGGCAGCTTGTCTGACACTTCCTTATTGGACCAATCCATTTTTAATTTTATTTTATTTTCAGCCTAAAATTACGGTTTCGTGCTTTGTTTAAAATTACGTTTTTGCCCCTATTTCAAAATAAGATTATATTTTTGCCCTGGCTCAAGATTTACGCTTTTGCCTTCAGTTCAAAAACTCATTTCTAATTCTACTCCCAGTTTAAATTTACGGTTTCGCCCTACGTCTAAAATTACACTTTTGCCCCCCGTTCAAAATAAAAATATTTTTTTGCCCCTAGCTCGAAATTACGATTTTGCCCCAACTCAAAATTACGTTTTTGCCTACAGTTCAAAATAATATTATGTTTTCCCCCATAGCTCAAAATTATGATTTTGCCCTCAGTTTGAAATTATGATTTCGCCCCCAGTTCAAAATATTTTTACGATTTTGCCCTCTGTTCTAAATTATGATTTTCCTCCCATTTCAAAAATTACGATTTCTCCCCCAGTTAAAAATTATGATCTTGCCATCGTTTTATTTTTATTTTTTTTTGCAAAACTATAGTACTGTTTTATTTTTCTTTGTTGACTCAATGTAACTTTTATTGTGTCAAGCAGTTGTCTAACACTCGCTCATTGGTCCTGACAAATTAGTATTTTACCCCAGCTAAAAATTAAAGACCTGTTATTGTTTTAATTTTTTTGCAAAACTATGGTAGTGTTTTCGTTTAATTGGTTGTCTTGATGTATTTTTTTAGATCGTATTATAAGTAGTATGTACAAGTAACCTAAATACATGCATACATGTTATGAAACAAAGGAATATTTGATTTAACGTCCTGCAACACGAGCGGGCATATGTGTAATTTTATTCGTTCAGCCTGATACATGCTTATTTGTCCTGAAAAATTACAATTTTGCTCCCAATTTAAAATTATAGTCTTTCCATCGTTTTAGTTTTTTTTTAGTAAAAGTATGGTAGTATTTTTGTTTTAATTGGTTGACTCGATGTAATTTTTTTTGAGATCGTGTTATGAGTAGTATGTACAAGTAACTGGAACACAGACATACGTGTTATGAGAGAGAAATATTCGGCTTATTGCCCCGCAACGCGGGCGGGGCAAAAACTAGTTTAACTACAAAGTATCTAATTAATTTAAAATAGAGTATCACACGAACTGCATTATTAGAAATTATTCATATTCGAAATTATATTATATATAACTATATATGCTAAAGAGTAAACTACAATTTTACCTCCTGAGGTTTAGGTCAATTGGCACTCTGACCCCCTCTAACGAAATAATTGC
The DNA here is from genome assembly GCA_030545235.1 of Helianthus tuberosus. NCBI lineage: Eukaryota > Viridiplantae > Streptophyta > Magnoliopsida > Asterales > Asteraceae > Helianthus > Helianthus tuberosus. Next base: position 36,160,904 of record CM060411.1, on the reverse strand, counting down.
AATTTTACCCCCCAACGTTGGTGTTATGTCGCACATTTACCCCCTGGTGTCAAATTCCATGGTTATCTTTAAACGGTCAAAGGGCAGAAATGTAATTTTACCTTAATAGTTACCTTATATAAACTATTACCCCTGTACTATTACTTCCAACTACAATCTTACCCCCTAAGCTTGTCGACCACACTCCCCCCACACCTTTCTTCCTCATTAACGGCGACCACACCACCGGAGTAACTTCCTGTCAGTCCACCGGAGAGAATGAGCCAATCAAAGGAGACATTGCTTCCACCTCCAACACCAGAGCCGATCCCCCTGTCCACACCACCGGCGACCCCTCTGTCCACCGGCGATCCACCTGTCCACCGACGATCCTCCTTGTTCTACTTGTCAGGTAAAATCGAACAAGTATTGTGATTGTGGTTAATGAACAAGTTATCTCAGGTTACAGAACAAGTAATGCCAGGTTAAAAAATAGGGGTTATTGAACTTGGGTTTTTGAAAAAAAAACAGGGATTATTGAACATGGATCTTTCTGTGTTTGTAGTGGACATGAGGATTCGTGTTTCACTAGGATCGATTGTGGTGTCCTTGGTTGTCAAAATGCGAGGGCGCCCTTTCCTGCACTTCCAGTTTCCCCCTCAGCAGGAAATGGTTGCGTAGTTGAACTGTAATATATTAGGATGTTTTGTGTAATATGTAGGTTAAGTTAAGTTAAACATGCATTTTGTGTATATATCATGATCCTTGGTTATGACAATGTAGTATGCAACAATGTAGTAGGACTAATGATCTTTAACAATGATCCGTATTTAACTATGCTTACTGTTGAATGCCTATTGCATGGTCAAGGCTGTGATTAGCATAAGTCAAGGCTGTGATTAGCATAACTAGAAGAGTTATGCATAAGTCAAGGCTGTGATTAGCATAAGTCAAGGCTGTGATTAGCATAAGTCAAAGCTGTGATTAGCATAAGTCAAAGCTGTGATTAGCTAAGTACTGTATGCACATGTGCATGATTAGCTTGGGTATGTTATAAGATATTGTATATAGTTAATATATGCTTGATCAGCAGATTGATGTGCTTGTTTATTAATATATGCTTGATCAGTAGATTGATGTGCCTATAATGTGCCTAGTTATAAGAACAGCAGATTGATCAGCAGGTATGTTTGAATTTCCCCCTCAGCAGGTATGTTTGAACTTCCCCCTCAGCAGGTATTTTTGGACAGCTGCAGCCAAACAGCTGCATACAGGGGTTATAAGGGTCTGTTCTGTAATTTCTGCATAAGTCTTGTTCTTGTTTAGAACATTAAATAATGTGCAGGGGTTATAAGTGTCATTTTTGTAATAAGTTTGTTAATCAGTTGTTAGGGCAGTTGTTTGCTGTTATTAGCTGCTGCTAATCAGTATATAAGGAGAGATTGGGCAGTTGTTTTATGTCAACAACCTGTTTAAACTGATTTTGTTTCATAACCTGTTTCAACAGATTGTAAACTTGTTTCAACAGGTTCTTGTTTCATAACCTGTATTGTTAGCATAAGGAATTAAGTGAGGGGTATAATTGTAGTAGTCATAAGAGAAGGGACTGATAGGTGGTTATAAATGATCAGCATGTATGAAACTGATTGTTAGCATAAGGAATTAGTTGAGGGGTATAATTGTAATAGTCATAACAGCCCCAAGCTAACAGCAGAAACCATAAGAGAAGGGACTGATAGGTGTGTTTAAACTGATTTTGATCATGCATACATGTATGTGTTTAATCAGATTTTGAGTGTGCAGCCAAATGTCAGTTTCATACCTGCTGATCATTTATAATCGAAACACATTTTGAGTGTGCTTAATCAAATGTCTGAATGTGAGTGTGCTTAATCAGATTTCTTGTTAATTACAATTTTGACAGCCAAACATTACAATTTTGAGTGTGCAGCCAAATGTCAGTTTCATACAGGGATTTTGAGTGTGCAGCCAAATGTCTAAATGTTGCAGCCAAACATGGAGCCAAATGGCAAATGTCTGAGTGTACAATTTTGATTTTGTGAAGTGTTTAATCAGATTTCTTGTTAATTACCATGTGTAGTTGACTTTGGCTGGTCAAACTTTTTTGGCGGGAAGGGTTTTGGAAGTTGCAGGGGGTAATATTGTTTCTTACAACAAAGTATAGTGGGTAATAAGAAAGGACAATTTAGTAATTTACCAGTGGGGGGTAATTATGCGACGTAACAAGAACGTTGGGGGTAATATTAAAGGGTAAGATAGTCATTTCACATTAAAGTTAACAGATCTGTTAACATAATTGACACCAGGGGGTAAATGTGCGACATAACACCAACGTTGGGGGGTAAAATTGCAATTATTTTGTTAGAGGGGGTTAGAGTGCCAATTGGCCTAAACCCCAGGGGGTAAAATTGCAGTTTACCCTAACTAAAATTTGATGAAGAAAATTATGATTA